>JARFJB010000307.1:1165000-1365000 GCA_036346205.1 Vesta saturnalis
TCTTGAAAACTATCAATTTTAGATCAAAAATATAGTACGGTTTTTTTTAAGGTAATCGGAATTTAGACAAGTGTTCTGTATTATTTACTTAGAGTAATAAAACGTAAGCCCTGAAAAAGGTATATTATGAGACGCAGAGACTTTGGTAATCTTGTAAGCTGTCACCTTAGAGCAAAAGGTTTTTGGATCATTTTTAGATATATTCTAATTTTATATTTTTCATCGTGTTTCGTAGAGTAATAAACAAGCTTTAGAAAATGAATTTAATTAAAACATTTGATGTACTCAGCATGTGATATTTTTAATTTTCAATGGAAGCAAAACACTAAATTTGAGAAGCGGCGATTTTCATAAATGAAAAAGAAACTTCATTTTATTGATATTCAATTAAATTAACTTTATTAGGGTAAACTGACCAACAAAGGCTGATTCTAATAAAATGTTTTACATATCAACGTTTTTATATACTTTATATCTTCATCAAAGACTGCAGTAATGTAAAAGGGTTTAAGCAAAAAAGAAATTAAATTACACTAACAACGAAGTTAAAATTAAACAGAAAGTTTTTTTTTATATCGTTGACATGACAATATTATCACATATCAGGAGTCATAAACCTTATGTAAATACTGACATATATATATATATATATATATATATATATATATATATATATATATATATATATATGTATATCAATATCATAAATTCCATTTTGATAACGCTAAAATACAACTGAAAACGTAATTGCAAAAGAATATATTTCTAAATGAAGATAAGAATAGCGTAAATAACAGAACTGATATAGTAATTTAAGCTACATCCTCTTATCATACTAGTAATCTTTACACTGTTTCAGTAAGTAGTTGGTATTTTAAGTAGAAATCTACTTATCTATTATGTCAATGTTATATCACATTTTTTTATACAAATTCGGTTTTAATGTTTATCTTAAAAGTTCATTATTAGGACATATTTTAGTATCTTGTTTGTTTAGAAAACTAATTGGAAAAAATAATAGATATTGAAATGTCTGTAAACGTCCTATCTAAATGGTTCCAGATAAGTTATACATGATTATTCATCATTTACTACACTTTTACGTTTTATTAATAAATGTTCTAGAATTTAATTTTTAAGATGGTTTAATAATTAATCTATTAAACATTGAAGATGATTGTGATTTATGATTTCTAAAATACCATAGCATTCAAAAGTGGGCTTTCAAGTACATCTATGCGCTTAAGTATTTTATAATAAAATACTTATCTTTTTTGGGATTTTTTAATGGTGTACTTTAAATTATACAATCTAAACGTTTCGATAACACTTACAGTTATCTTCGTCAGTAGTAATGTTTGTTAAAAATTGTTAAAGATGTAGTAAACAATTTTGTCAAATTTGAAAAATTCAAACATAAACATAAGCCTGCTATTAATATAACAGTTTGAGAAACGTATAAGCCAACTATAAAATTGTAGTAAAGAATAACTAGGTCATTAAAATTAAATATTGTTAAACTGCCTCAAAGATGACAAACCAGAACACTCTCTACGACGAAAGCTAACAATGAAATTTGCCAGCCAAAAAACACATTTAACAAAATTTAATCGAGTTATGATGTAAGTGTAAAGTTGTGAAAAACTTCAATTTGAAAATAATAGAAACATTCACAAATCCAAACATCACATCAAATAAAATAACCCAGTTAAATCTAACAAAGAGATATCTTTATCAATAAGTGGAAGTGTTATTAACAATGAAAAGCACAATGCAGAACGTTCTTTGTAATTTTTAATTTCAACTACTTATGTTAAATTATAGTGCTGTGGAAATTTAACATATAATTGGTAAAGCATTTGCTTCAAGGTCTAGGAAAAACACAGCAAAAAACCTAGACATACCAAAAGTTGAAAACAAATTAAAATCAAGGCGTATCATTATGCTCTTTTTTAATTATAAGATGCCAAAACCTATTTAAACGGAGATTTTCTTCTTGTCTATTAAAATTATTCGGGTGTTTATATATTTCAATAGCTTCACGTTGCAAACGAACATATTGTCTTGACAATATTTTCATATTGTCAAATTTAATGTCATGATTTAGATTATTCAGGGCATGGTCAGCCACAGCAGACCTCTCTGGTTGACCCAATCTACAAAA
The DNA here is from genome assembly GCA_036346205.1 of Vesta saturnalis. Lineage (NCBI taxonomy): Eukaryota > Metazoa > Arthropoda > Insecta > Coleoptera > Lampyridae > Vesta > Vesta saturnalis. Next base: position 1,167,165 of record JARFJB010000307.1, read on the forward strand.
TCTCATATGTTCTTTGCGTCTTGTATCAAAGCTACGTTTTGTGGTCCCGATGTATACTTTTCCACATGAACAAGATAACTTATACACTCCGGAAGATGATAAAGGGTTTGACACATCTTTAGGTGATCTTAAATGTTCTTTAATTTTTCTTGTAGGTTTAAAAATAGTCCTAATGCCATATTTGATTAGGATTTTTCAATTCTATTTGTAACATTAGCTATAAAAAGAAGAAAAGCAGTACCAACATTAAGAACTGGTTTTTCTTTAAGGTTACGCCTAGAAGGTGTAATAACATTATTAATATCTGTAAGTGAACATCCATTATCTTGTAAGGATTTTCTTAAATATTTATATTCATCATTCAAAAATTCAGGGTCACAAATTCGTTTTGCTCGATCTACTAAAGATTTAATTACACTAGTTTTTTGACGTGGATGGCTGTTGGATAATTTATGAAGATATCTATCAGTGTGTGTCGGCTTTCTGTAAACCTTAAAAGATAGTGAATTATATTTTTAAATATTAATATGCCAAGAAATGGTAAACTTCCATTAGTTTCTTTTCCCATGTTAAACTGAATACTAGGATGTATACCATTTATAAAAACCAAAAACTCATGCAGTGCCACTTCTCCATGTCTCCGAATAATAAATGTGTCGTCTACATATCTATACCAAACTGAAGGTTTTTTAGGTGTATTTTGTAACGTTAATGTTTCAAATTTTTCCATATAAAATTATCTATAACAGGACTAAGGGGACTACCCATTGCTACACCTTCAATCTGTTCATAAAATTTACTATTCCACTGAAAATAAGTTGTAGTAAGACAGTGCTGAAAAAGAATGGTTATGTCCTTTGGAAAAAGATGATCTATGTATTCAATAGTTTCTTTTAGAGGTACTTTTGTAAAAAGTGAAATAACATCAAAACTAACCATTATATCACCCTCTTCAATTTTGAAACTATGCATTTTTTCAACAAAGTCGGCAGAATTTTTAATGTAATGGGGTGTTTTTCCTATATGAGGTTGTAATAACAATGTAAGATGTTTTGCAAGGTGATATGTAGGAGAACCAATTGCACTAACAATAGGCCTTAAAGGAATATTAGGTTTATGAATTTTGGTAAACCATATAGTTTTGGTGAAATAGCTTCAGAGTTAGATAGTTTCTTCTTTATTTCTTCAGGAATAGATGATAATTTAATCAGCTCTTTAGTTTTTAAAAGAAACTTTTTGTTGGATCTTTGGTATTTCACGATGAGTTCCTGGTCCCAACAATTGTTCTATCTTAGTGTTATAATCGTTCATATTTAATATAACAGTTGCATTACCTTTATCTGATTTTAATATTATAATACTTTCATTGCGTTTAAGATCAAGTAAAGCATGTCGTTGACGAAAGGATAAGTTGCTCTTTGGAGGTTTTGTTTTACGTAATATGTTAACGGTGTTATATCTAACTTCATTAGCAGCATCAAAAGGTAATAATCTAATGGAGTTTTCGATGTTGGAAATTATATCTTCAAAAGGTATTACTCTTGGTGTTATCGCAAAATTTCCTCCTTTAGAAAGCGCTTCAATAGCATAATCTGAAACAACATTATCAGAAAGGTTTATAACTGTTTTTCTACAATCAATAGATGGTCTATTATTTTGTTGTTTGTATAATTTAGATTTAAACGTTATAGAATCAATTTTATCCCAATCTTCTTTATTCAAAATAGATGAAATTTCTAAATGTAAATATAAAAGATTTTTATAAGTTTGACACTAACAGTTAATAAAATTTATGAACTTTTCTGTATTTGCTGACAAAGACAACAGCAGTTGTTGCGGAAACGTATTAAAAAAAACAATGTTTGGGTTTCATTCGCGTAATGTTGATTAAATATTAAAATCCCAACGTTTCAAAGCCTTTCTCTGTAACCTTTGTGATTAATACCACAATAGAAGTGACATCACTAAATTTTTTTAATTTGAAATTGTGGCTTGACTTCTGCTGCGGGTAACGAACGGATCCTTACTACTCTGTTGCTGATTTTGAAGTAGTTCCAATTAATTACGCTTAGTTCTTGAATATTCTGTGTTAAAACATACAGTGTGTCCGAGATTCAGCATGCATGTATTGCTATATTCGTTAATATTGAAGAAGAATGTCAGTTAAATGGGGTAAGTTTTAGAGAATTTTATGGCTATCATAATGGTAAAGTCAGATTTGAAGTAACTTTTTTTGTTTTTGAAATAATTGAAGAAAATAAAAATTGTGCATATTCTACTACCCCCTGTAGCTCTTTTATTTGAAGTCTGACAACATTTTGATTTGTACATTATTATGACACTTTTAAAAGACAATTTTAAAAAAAGTACTAAAATTTATCTACAGTCATTTGTTTTTGAAATACATACACTAACTATTGTTTTTCATATAGACGCCATCTTGGATTTTTACATTATTGAATAGTATTTTTTATCACCTTTTCAGCGATGTATCACATGATACGAGAATTTACTTCCAACTATCAAAAATTCATTATCTTTAACATACTTGTTAGGTCTTTCCTTCTCAAAACTGCCATATGATAATAAATTCATCACTAAAGTCCTGAAATGTCTTTTATTCGGTTGAACCCGATCGGGAAATATTTCTTCATAATTTCTTATTGCATTATCTGCATTTCTATTTGCTTTGAAATAGATTTCAAGCATATCTAGCTTCTCTTCATTGGAATATCTTAACGCCATACTTCAAAAAATCTTGCACCAAGATACAAAACAGGAATAAATATTAACAATAATAACAACAGGAACAAACAATAAAAAGAACACAAACGAATAACAGAATAACAATAATAAACACTAACAATGACAACAAGAACAATGATTTTTCCAAGTAGTTAACACAGATTGCGAATAATTTACGCGAAAAAATAAATTATGTCATCTTCTTGTCAGTCATTGCAATTATTATCCATGGCCTCATATTTTATTTTGTTTAAATGTCATATCATGTAATACATTGTTGAAGAGGTGTTAAAATCCACTATTAGATAATGTAAAAATCCAAATAGCGTCCAAAAACAAAAGTTAGAAATGTATTAAATTTTGTAAGTAAAAACAGATACATTAGCAAGGGTTTGAATTTTTGATAGTTGGAAGTAAATTCTCGTATCATGTGATACATCGCTGAAAAGGTGATAAAAAATACTATTCGATAATGTAAAAATCCAAGATGGCGTCCATATGAAAAACAATAGTTAGTGTATGTATTTCAAAAACAAATGACTGTAGATAAATTTTGGTACTTTTTTTAAAATTGTCTTTTAAAAGTGTCGTAATAATGTACAAATCAAAATGTTGTCTGACTTCAAATAAAAGAGCTACAGGGGGTAGTAGAAAATGCACAATTTTTGTTTTCTTCAATTATTTCAAAAACAAAAAAAGTTAATTCAAATCTGACTTTACCATGATGATAGCCATAAAATTCTCTAAAACTTTCCCCATTTAACCGACATTCTATCTTCAATATTAACGAATATAGCAATACATGCATGCTGAATCTCGGACACACTGTATAGTCTTCAACGAATTAATGCAGATTTGAATACCAACATTGAGACTACTGCAATATTTACAGTAGGATCCTGAGGAATCGTTATCCGCATCTTGACATCTATTGTTACATTAATCACACTTTTGACAAAGAAACCAAAGAAAAGCTTTAATACGTTCAGATTTTAATATTTAAACACTAAACGTGTTAAACCCATACATAAACATATACAGGGTGTCACAAAATCCCTAATTTTCAGAAATGATAGAGTACACTTAAAGAAACATTTTTTATTTATCAACTAGTGTCCGTAAATTTCTTGGTGTCGAGATAAAATGAAATAAAGGTGGCAACCTATGAAAAACAACAACTATTTTCGCAGCAGTTGTTTTTGTTGTACGTGTGTCATAAATTATTCCTTATTAGGTAAATGTGTTTGTTATTTTACGTGTCAGAAATGGATATTTATTAGATAAATTAGTGTTTTGTTGAAAATGCATCATTTTACAAATATTGAATTAGCAGACATGCATATTGCCTACGGAGCAGCTTACGGTAATGCTAAAGAAGCGAATTAATGCGGAAAGAGCATCCTCAGCGTCACATTCCCTGTAGTACATCATTTTCGGGATTGAATCAGCGCATTGGAGATGGCGAATTTTAAGTAAAGAAAATAGATTCTGGGGCCAATCGTACCGTCCGAAATGTTGACTTTGAGGACCATGTTTTGCAACAATTTGAAAATAACCCAAAAACAACTACTCGTACCATTGCCCATGCGATGAATACAAGCCACATATCTGTATGGACGGTATTAAAGGAATACCAGAAGCATCTGTTTCACATTCAAAAGTGCTATCGTTAATTCCAGCTGATTATCCCAACAGAGTTCAACTTGCCGAATGGTACTTGAATAAAATTAACGACGAACCAAGATTGCCTAGGAGTGTATGATGGACAGACGAGGCATGTTTTACAGGAGATGGCTATTTTAATACACACAATAGTCATATTTGAAGCGAAGAAAATTCTCACGCCGTTCGCAGGTTACACCATCAATGGAAATTTTCTGTTAATATGTGGGCTGGGATTGTTGACCATTATGTAGTGGGACCATACTTACTGCCTGCACGGTTAGGTGGTCTTGTGTATAGGATTTTTCTGGAACATACTCTACCAGAATTGCTTGAAAATGTCCCACTTAATATTCGAAGAAATATTGTTTTCCAGCATGATGGTGCACCAGCACACTTTGGATTAAATTGCCGAAATTATCTTAATACACAATTTCCAAATGGATGGATCGAAAGAGTTGGGCCAATTTCTTGGCCTGCACGTTCAACAGGTATGACTCCAGTTGATTTTTGTATTTGGAGTCATATTAAATCACCGGTTTAAACCACAGTTATTACGAAGAATTCGGCAGTCGATTACTCATGGCTATAGCTTGTGTATTGAAAAGTGTCCTCTATCATTTCTGAAAATTATGAATAGTTATTCTGACACCCTGTATACAGGGTGTATACAATGACTTCTGGTGCCCTGACATCTCGAACCCGTCTCGAAATTTCCTTCCCTTTGTTGTTGGAAGGTTGAATGATTCCCTGTTCCCTAACGTGCTTCTTCAAACGCGAAAATACTTTTCGCGTATGGGATGTGCGATCAGGGTACCGCTCTTGCCACAATCTTTCTGCAGACGCAAACAAACCTCGGCACTCGACTAAAACTTGCAGCATATCGAATGCTTCTTCTTTTGAATAAACCATTACTTACTTTTATAAAAACAAAAATTGTAATTAAATCAATTAAAAACTATATTTATACTGAGATGACCCCTTAATACCATTTAATGTTACAATATTAAAAATGTTTACCTACTTAATATTAAACTACATAAAACCTCATTAATCAAATAAATTCAAATATGACATTTAAATTTTATTACACAATGATTATTACTGCTAAAACTTACCTTGTAAATGGTAAGCAGAGTAGATTAGAGCTTAGATAGCTATTTTCGTATCAAATACCTAGAATGAGGTTCTTTAGGACGAATTTGTTGTTTCAAATGAGCAAATGAGTCCTAAAAACCTATTTTAGGTACGTTCTACAAACAATATTTTTTTGTTTAAGCTCTCTAAAATTTTCCTAGAATATCTAATTTAACAATTTTATTCGTTATTTTTAAATGATAAATTAAACAATTTTTAAAATATTGTATTGTCCACTTAATTATATAAAATAATATAAAATGGTTACCTTTGATGACTTTTAGGGATTAGGCCGAAAATGAGCTATTTTACGGACAAAAATGTGTCCGTAAAATAGCCGTGTTTGGGAACGTATACAAAAAATACTTTTTCAATCATTTTTTACGGTGTACACATTGTTGTACTTCAGTAAATCCTCAATGAGATGGCGAAAAACGCAGAAAAAAAGGAGTCTTTGCGATTACAGCGCCACCTGTTGCCACCACAATAAAATGTTTCGAATAAATTCTTCATACTTTTATGATTATAATCGATATATGGAATAAAAAAATGGGGTTCCCATTTCAAATTACAACCCCCCCCCCCCCTCAAGAATGGGTTTGTGGGGTCTAAGTTTCGGGTTATTCGATAGAGAACAACAATATTAGTAAGGTCGTAAAAAATTAAATTGGACTCTCTAGAGCATTTCGTCGTCATTTCTCAAAGCGTCAATACTAGTTGGAATACGTCTCCTTAATTCATCTTCTGTATGTACTGGCGTAGAAGACACGACGGTTTTCACTTTTCCCAACAAGAAGTAATCCATCGGGGTCAAGAGAGGGACCGAGCTGGCCAATTTGCGGGTGCATGGTTACCTCTACCTATCCATCTGTTCAAATAATTACGTACGTTTAACGTAAAATGTGGAGGCGCACCGTCGTGCATAAACCACATTCCCCTTCGAAGTTGCAAGGGTAGGAGATCTAATAAGTCTGGTAATTCGTTTTGTAGATGTTGCAAATAATTTGCGCCATTTAGTCGAGGTGGTAAAATGACATGACCAATTATGAACGTGTCAATGATTCCTGCCCACACAATGACCTTAAACTCATGCTGATAATTGGTAATTTTAGTCGCAAGGATTTTCTTCAGCATAGACATGTTCATTGTGCAAGTTAGTTATGCCACTCCATGTAAAAGTGGCTTCATCTGTGAATAAAATTCTTCGTGTAAAGTTTCTATCTTGATTTCTTTGTTCTTGCATAAACCGGCAGAAACCTAGGCGTGCTTCAAAATCATGGGGTAAAAGATCTTGTATCCGTTGAACATGAAATGGATGCAGTAGTTGTGCTCGGATTACCCTATTAACAGTATCGTTGCTTACCCCTAGCTGTAAGCCCCATCTTCTGCTACAAAGTTTTGAATTTTCTTCAACCCGATTTATATATATATATATATATATATATATATATATATTCAATAAAGACATTATTCGGAACAACTTGTGTTTATTAACGTGAAAATATACAATATTCAACGTTTCGGGGACTTACTATGTCCCCTTTGTCAAGAATGATATTTAGTAATGAAATATGAAACAAGCTAACTAATCAATTATAATAATTTTGATGAACGAGTTCTGCTTCGATTTGCAGATCCAAGGTATGACGTTGAATTTGGAATTGTATTAGATGCCGGAATGTTAACAGAATCTTGAGTATCAGGATTTAGAGGTGATGTAGATGTAATATTGGCTGAGATGTAGGGAAGATTTTGAGTTATTGGTAATTTTGAATTTTGTTTAATAAGGTTCTTCCAAATATGCGGTATCCTAGAACTATCATCACGTTTGTTAAGGGCATTAGGCCTCTTCTCAATTTCAATGGCTTCTCTAGTAATCCGCTGGTGTAAATTATATAAAGGAGCAAGTAATCGAATATTGTTTGTGTTAATTTCGTGTCCAGTATCTAAATAATGATTAGCCAAAGATGACGAAGGATTTTGTTGTTTGATGGCCAGTTTGTGTTCATTAGCTCTCACATGTAATTTTCTATTTGTTTGTCCAATATAACTTCTTGTGCACCCGTTGCAAGGTATCTCGTATACTCCTTGATTTTCATTACAAATTTTGTCTTTCGGATTCTTCAAAAGTTGGTGTAAGGTAAGGTAAGGTTTAAAAACGGGTCTAAATTCATGTTTGGGAAATTTTTTAGCGATTTTATCAGTGATTCCTTTTATATATGGTAAAATTACTGGAATTTTATGTTCAGTATCTAATGAGTTGGAATGGTTTTTAGGTTTTCTGATTTTATTGACAATTTTGATTATTTCGTTCTGGCTGTAATTATTTTGAATTAAAATATTATGAATAGTATTCATTTCGTTATTTCTAGAATTTTGATCTGATAGATGATAAGAACGGAATATTAAAGAGTTCATAACGCTAATATTACATCTACATCACCTCTAAATCCTGATACTCAAGATTCTGTTAACATTCCGGCATCTAATACAATTCCAAATTCAACGTCATACCTTGGATCTGCAAATCGAAGCAGAACTCGTTCATCAAAATTATTATAATTGATTAGTTAGCTTGTTTCATATTTCATTACTAAATATCATTCTTGACAAAGGGGACATAGTAAGTCCCCGAAACGTTGAATATTGTATATTTTCACGTTAATAAACACAAGTTGTTCCGAATAATGTCTTTATTGAATAATACTACTTGTGGAAACTTATAATAACATATATATATATATATATATATATATATATATATATATATATTATATATATTTATTATATATATATATATATATATATATATATATATATATATATATATATATATATCGGTGTCTAGAATCTACCCACGTTCTATGGCTAGCTTTGTTATTATAAGAGATACAGAGTCGGTTAAATTAGCAAAGTTGGGCAGAATTACATGATAATTCAAATACCGATCAAAAATCAACATTGTTGCCAACTTTCTAAGATATCTGAAAATAACTAACAATCGTCCAAATTTTCAATCGGCTATATCTTTTTTAATATTCAAAATATGAAAAAGTTATAAGAGAGACTTTTGATAGCTATTTTTACGCAAAATGGGAAAATGCGAATAAAAAATTTTTTTGGTAATTATTTTTCGAGCTACAACCCAAACATACATTTTTTTTAAATGGCAACTATAGGTGGCTATGGACTCATTCGATGGCTTATTTTTTTCTGATTTCAAAAATGTATAGCTTTGTACATTTAAATAACAAAATAAGTTCATATTCTACTACTAAATTTTTGGAAACAAGAAATAATAATAAAATACTTATCTTTTTTGGGGTTTTTGAATGGTGTATTTTAAATTATACAATCTAAACGTTTCGATAACACTTACAGTTATCTTCGTCAGTAGTAATATTTGTTAAAAATTGTTAAAGATGTTGTAAACAATTTTGTCAAAGTTGAAAAATTAAAACAAACATAAGCCTGCTATTAATATAAATTTGAGAAACGTATAAAGCCAACTATAAAATGAAATTTTAGTAAAGAATAACTAGGTCATTAAAAATTAAATATTGTTAAACTGCCTTAAAGATGACCAATCAGAACACTCTGTACGGCGAAAGCTAACAATGAAATTTGTCAGCCAAAAAACATTTAACAAAATTTAACCGAGTTATGATGTAAGTGTAAAGTTGTGAAAAACTTCAATTTGAAAATAATAGAAACATTCACAAATCCAAACATCACATCAAATAAAATAACCCAGTTAAATCTAACAAAGAGATATCTTTATCAATAAGTGGAAGTGTTATTAACAATGAAAATCATAATGCAGAACGTTTTTTGTAATTTTTAATTTTAATTTAATTTCAACTACTTATGTTACATTATAGTGCTGTCATAATTTAACATACAATTGGTAAAGCATTTGCTTCAAGGTCTAGGAAAAACACAGCAAAAAACCTAGACATACCAAAAGTTAAAATTAAAATCAAAATTAAGACGTATCATTATGCTTTTTTTTTTAATTATAAGATGCCAAAACCTATTTAAACGGAGATTTTCTTCTTGTCTATTAAAATTATTAGGGTGTTTATATATTTCAATAGCTTCACGTTGTAAACGAACATAATAATGAGTTTGTCTTGACAATATTTCCATATTGTCAAATTGAATGTCATGATTTAGATTATTCAGGGCATGGTCAGCCACAGCAGACCTCTCTGGTTAACCTAATCTACAAAATCTCATATGTTCTTTGCGTCTTGTATCAAAGCTACGTTTTGTGATTCCGATGTATACTTTTCCACATGAATAAGGTAACTTATACACTCCGGAAGATGATAAAGGGTTTGACACATCTTTAGGTGATCTTAAATGTTCTTTAATTTTTCTTGTAGGTTAAAAATAGTTCTGATGCCATATTTAATTAGGATTTTTTCAATTCTATTTGTAACATTAGCTATAAAAGGAAGAAAAGCAGTACCAACATTAAGAACTGGTTTTTCTTTAAGGTTACGTCTAGAAGGTGTAATAACATTATTAATATCTGTAAGTGAATATCCATTATCTTGTAAGGATTTTCTTAAATATTTATATTCATCCTTCAAAAATTCAGTGTCACAAATTCGTTTTGCTCGATCTACTAAAGATTTAATTACACCAATTTTTTGGAAGTGGATGGTGGTTGGACAATTTATGAAGGTATCTACCAGTGTGTCGGCTTTCTGTAAACCTTAAAAGATAGTGAATTATTATTTTTAGATATTAATATGTCAAGAAATGGTAAACTTCCATTAGTTTCTTTTTCCATGGTAAACTGAATACTAGGATGTACACCATTTATAAAAACCAAAAACTCATGCTAACAAATTTCATTGTTAGCTTTCGCCGTAGAGTGTTCTGATTTGTCATCTTTAAGGCAGTTTAACAATATTTAATTTTTAATGACCTTGTTATTCTTTACCAAAATTTAATTTTATAGTTGGCTTTATGCGTTTCTCAAACTTATATTAATAGCAGGCTTATGTTTATGTTTTAATTTTTCAACTTTGACAAAATTGTTTACAACGTCTTTAACAATTTTTAACAAATATTACTACTGACGAAGATAACTGTAAGTGTTATCGAAACGTTTAGATTGTATAATTTAAAATACACATTTAAAAAAACCCAAAAAAGATGAGTGTCTTATTATGAGTGATAATGGTGAAAGTTTACATTTTCATATAACAAGAAATAATGTACTACATTATCAAAATAAAAAAGTTCTAAATAAATTTAACTTACAACGAAGAATAACAGCAAAAAATATAAACAGATAACACAGTCATAGAAGTGCATCAAAATGCCCTCCATTATTTTGAACACACATTTGACATCGTTTTAAGATTTCGTTTTGAACTTTTAATAAACGTTGGGTTCTAATTTGTTGTATATCAACACGAATTTTATTTTTTAAATCGTCTAGGTTACCAGGTTTTACTCGGTACACTTTGTCTTTAATTGCACCCCACAAGAAAAAGCCCTGGGGGGTTAAGTCTGGAGATCGCGTCGGCCAAGCTATTGGACCTCGATTTCCTATCAAATTCGTTTCGTAAAAAAGTTAGATATCTTTCGGAATTTAAATTGTATTCATAAAAAAAACGGCTCAAGGTTTTGGGTACCATTAATACCGCATCAAACGTTTACTGAAAAAACATATTGATCTCTCCTCTCAACAGTAATATGAGGATTTTCTTGGGGCCATTGGATATGATTTTTTCTATTCAAGATGCCGTTGTTTGCAAATTTTGCTTCATCGGTAAAAAGAATGATTTTCGAGAATTGATTGTTTGCTCGACTTTCATTAATCAACCATGTAGTAAAACGTAATCTTTTCTGATACTCTTCAACGTACAATGTATCTTCCTCGGTATCTCCTATATGAAAATAATATGGCTTAAAATTATTTTGTTTCAAAATAACGTGGGCTTCATCTTTGGAACTGTTGCACTCGTTCGCAATTTCACGAAGAGTAGTAGGTTTAAATTCGACGTAAGCTAAAACACGTTCTTCTGTTTCTGTGTTAACATTAATTTTAAAATTTTGAGGTTTAGTAAAAGCTCCATATTTTTTTTAATTCGATTCGAGTTTGGCAAATAATCTCACATCGGGTTGTCTTCTTTCCATATAAATTTGAAGATATAATTCCGAAGCAGCATTAGCATCTCTGTTAAACTCATAATAGCAAAAAATCATATCATTTATTTTCTCAGAAGAATAAGCCATTAATAAATTAATATTCACTAAGTACGAACTGTAAACTAGTTACAACAAATAATTCAATATCTACTATTTGACAGTCAATCAATGCAGAGTTTTGTTTTTAATTGTCACAACACACCACGGCAAACATTGCATTTGTTTAGTAAATACTATAATTACAATTTTTTGAAAATTGTGAGTTAACTAATAATACTAAACACACAAAGCTATACATTTTTGAAGTCATAAAAAAATAAACCATCTAATGAGTCCATAACCACCTATAATTTCCATTTAAAAAAAAATGTATGTTTGGGTTGTAGCTCGAAAAATAATTATTAAAAAATTTCTTATTCGCATTTTCCAATTTTGCGTAAAAATAGCTATCAAAAGTCTCTCTTATACCTTTTTCGTATTGTGAATATTAAAAAAGATATAGCCGATTGAAAATTTGGACGATTTTTAGTTATTTTCAGATATCTTAGAAAGTTAGCAACAATGTTGAATTTTTTTATCGGTATTTGAATTATCATGTAATTCTGCCCAACTTTGATAATTTGACCGACTCTGTATCTCTTATAACAAAGATAACCATAGAACGTGGGTAGATTCTAGACGCCCGGTATATATATATATATATATATATATATATATATATATATATATATATATATATATATATAATATATATATATATATATATATGTTATTACTTAAGTTTCCACAAGTAGTATTATTCAATAAAGACATTATTCGTATATTATATATATATATATATATATATATATATATATATAATATACACGGATTAATTTTTTCATGTTAAGTACAGGGATCTCGGTTATTAGCAAAGATAGTTTTTTAGTTATTTTCAGATATCTTAGAAAGTTGGCAACAATGCTGAATTTTTTTATCGGTATTTGAATTATCATGTAATTCTGCCCAACTTTGCTAATTTAACCGACTCTGTATCTCTTATAATAACAAAGATAGTCACAGAACGTATATATATATATATATATATATATATATATATATATATATATATATATATATATATATAGGATGTAATTTTTTTCGTGTTAACTGCAGGGATCTCGCTTATTAGCAGAGATAGAGATTCAGTTAAATGGACAAAAATCTTGGGTTTAATCATAATTAAGATCACACATCAAAATTTACATTGAGTTTGCTGTTATTATTTTAGCTCTAGAAACGTTATTTACAAAATATTTGAAGTTCCGAAACTACATTATTAAGGCAACTTTTTGAGTAGTTTTAGGTGACGTTTACAAAAATAAATTACAATTCATTAGTTTGCCAGACTAACTTTTGTTTTTATTATGGGAACTATTTGTATTATTACACCATTGTAAAGAGCTAAAAAATTTGGTTTCAGAAATGTATGCATGTGTAATTAAAAATTTATAAATAACTTCAAAAATAAATAGGTAATTATTAATAAGATTGAAGCGTTGACATATCGAGTAAAACAAATTAAACAATATGTGTGTTACAAGAGCAACTAAAATTTAGAAAGAGCAAGTTAAAATAAATAAAAAAAATGTTCCAAATTAAGTTAACATCAAAAGTTCTATTTGATTTAAATGTTAAAGATTGATTTTAAATGTAGCACATTTATAACGTTATTAGTTTAAACTAAATGAAAGAATTTATGAACTAAAAACTATTAACAAATAAATTTATATTTAAAAACTATTACTAACCAGACGTTTATATCTATATATAAAGATAAGTATTAGATAGAAAAATATTGTATTTGTTACCTTTGTAATTGGATCACTAATGGTACAAATAGCAGCGTGTAATTGAAACAATATTGAAAGGCATTAAGGGATATTATTATACGACTACTATTTAAGATTATCCAAATTCTACTGCGTTTTTCAACGTACACAATTATATCGTGCAAATATATTACATTAAAGATGCAGATGGCTACATAGTTAATATCACTTTAATATATTTCTTTCCATGGTTCATACTTGAAAAATTATCACACAAAGTATTTACGCTAGTAAAATGTACGTAAAAAATTTATTACGTTCGATTTCACAGTTTTTAAAAGATTAGTAATAACCAAAATTGAAAAAATCTTAACTATCCTAGTTTATAACTCAAAAACAAAGAAGGATATGACAAACTTAAACGTAGCGTCGCTCGTTTCACGAAAAAGTTGCTCAGAAATGCGCAGGCTGCCTTTTTCTATCTTCATTAATGACATGAATCCCAAGTAAAATGGGTCATGCGGTATATCAGTAAATGAAGCCACTTATTCAAGTTGGTATGTTAGTGAACTTTTAATAAAAAATTTTAATCAAAAATCTTGCTATCTAAGTAAAATTAGATTCGATAGCTGGCTTTATACGTTTATCCAAATTATATTTATAGCATGCTTATATATGCGTTTTATATTGGCATCTCAATTTATTATCATTTACTGATGACGATAAGTGTAATTGTTATCGAAAAGTTTAAATTTATATGAGAGATAAACAAAAAACACGTTTTAATACTTAAAAGTATTTTAATTATGTGTGATAATCGGGAAAGTTTAAATATTCATATTATCAATTAGGTATTTGTATATAACTCTATGATGCTCAATACTTCGGTTAAATCCTTCAACTATAACATCGTGTTTCGTTCATAGATATCTTACTAAGTAAGATATCCTACTAAGATATCTATGGTTTCGTTGCAGTAAATGGGCCGTTGAAGTATAGGGCGCAATAATGTTCATTTTCTTGAAGATCGTTTTTATTTCGATAAAAATTTTGATTTCTTTTTTGATGAAATAGTTTTCGATTTATTGCATTTGTAACGGTTTTAAAAACAGGATTTGAAAAAAAACATATTCGAATTTCTTTTTTAAAAACCAATTAATTTTTGCAATCAATTCTGGTAAATAATTACTATTAATCGTGCCAATGTTACTACTGGGTAAACCATTACTTAAAAAGGCCAGTCTCCTCCTGCTTCTTCATAAGTGAAGACATTACGTTATTTTTATTTAATTATGCCACTTTAATAATACTTATCGTGATTTTGTTAAAGCTCTTATCTTAATTCATCTAGAAGAACTAGAAGAGTTTTTTAACGTTTGCTTGCTTATATAAGTTTTATTTTTTATTTTATTTCTTTTTCATAAAATTTTAAACAATGACAATTGGTTTTACACTGGCATTGTATTAAATAAGAAATAATTCAGGTACAGATGCTAATCCCAAATTGAAAAACAATAATTTTACGAAGAATATTTAAAATATACAAAAGATTACTAAAACGTTTGTGTAAAGCAGATTTATTGTTTCAAATTGTAGGATAGTAATAAAGTTAATTATTCTTTTGAAATGAATTAGTTCATTTGGTAGTAAAGAACCTTTCTTATACCAACAACCCAAAGAAAATACATATGCCAATTACTAAATGTAGGTAATGAAGTTATTCTTGAGGAATTAAGCAATATAAAATAAATAGTGTACCATTATTATTTTAGTTTCAATTTGGAGGGACCATCATTATGTCATTGCAAGATATTTAGATTTGAGAAATTTTAAATTGGTGTAAGAAGATGTAGTCTAATCCATAAAATTTTGTTGCAATGCAATAGAACGACAATCAAGCAAACCGATAGTTTGAGATCTGGTAGTAAAAGAATTGCGTACGTCGGCGCGGGTACGAATAACAACGGCTACGTCACGTTAAGTGTTAAATCGAGCATAAGTACTAATAATATACCAGTGAAGTAGTGGAACGTAAAGTATAATAAACCATAGTATAATTAAACACCTTCTAGAAACAATAAACAACAGTATTTGCCAGCACAAAACATAAGGGGGAGTTCTCCGATTACCAGATAGCTAGAATTACCCCACACTACAGCAAACCTCCGCATCTGTACGTCCTACCCAAGATTCATAAGGAAGGAATTCCTCTGAAACCAATTTTGAGCTCGAGAAATTCACCTTGTCACCCATTACCACACAATCTGCTAGGCATCATCACACCCTTATCGGGAAAATCCTAGTCAATTGTCAAGAATACGCAGCACTTCGTGTAAACCATCAGAAACTTCTACCCAAACCACGAAGAAAATACTGGTAAGCTTCGACATCGTGAGCCTATTCACAAATGTGCCCACCGATAAGGCACTAACTATCGTAAGGGACAAGCTGGAAAAGGATGACAGACAGAGGTTAATAGACATCTAGATGCTAACTTAAATTAAAAGAAATGAAATAATTTTAATTTCAATTTATTTAGGATAACTATGCAACCTCTTTATCATAACGAAAACAGGCAACATTGTAAAAACAAAAACAATAATTTATGTCAGAATGACGTTTAAAGCATCATGTCATGCCATGTTAGATAGACATAAATACATGTTAACGTAAAAAAAAATTCCAAAGCCGCCCGCTTCTATAAAAATATCGATATCCAGCTTCAGCATTTTCAATTATATTTATTTAATTTTTACATTTATTTCGCTTTACATTAAAAAACTTTATAAAGAAAATTTATGTAGAACTAAATTTTCTTTAAAAGATACGTCTACAGTTTTTCTTATAAAATTAATGGTTATTCAGATAATGAAAAATTTGAACTAACACTTAAATTCTTCCTTAGGATTTTTTTGCCGCTAAATTACGCCTCATATCAAAAAATGCATAGAAAACACAACACAACACGCACCATGTCATGTTTATCTGTATTTTGCATAGCGATATTACAAGCCCAAATCAATGTAAATTTTGTCTTTATGTATGTAGAACTGATATAAATTCTAAATATAATTTAAAATTTACGTCAGTTCTAACATAATAAAGGTTAAATATAGTTTAGAATTTTAATCAGTTCTATAGTTCTAACAATATAATTTAGAATTTACATCAGTTCTACATACATAAAGACAAGATTGACATCGATTGGGGCTTGTATCTCGATAGCTTTGTTGGTTAGATCGGTACTCTAAAAAGTAGATGTCGTAGGTTCAAATCCTACTCCAGGTAAACTTTTTAATAATGTATTTAATAAAATTAATAATAATTTTTGTAGAAGTTTTATTTATTTATACCACATAGATTTATTGGAAGTTGAGGTAATGGGAAAATCAAAAATTTTTAGTTTAACATATTTCTGATTATAATAATAATATAATTAATCAAATTTACACATAGGCATTTAATGTGGCGATTGTAATTAAGTGTATGTTGAACAAATGAAAAGATCAATAAAATAATAATATTACATATTACCCTGAATGATTAATAAAAGGTTGGTAACATTTTTTAATTAGTCAGTTCAATAGTGAATTTAGTCATTAATATAGGTTCAAAAGATTACTGTGCTGACTGCATATGTGAAGTAGTAATTTGTTTTAAAAGTAAATTGTGCTTTTGCAAATTGGGGAACTTTTATAATCACCGACTTGTTTGTATCCAAAGCTGTGCATAATCTGAAATAATGTACTCTTAATCAAGCATCTTCAATTCAGATATTATAAAGAGAAAGTTTGGAATATACTTTAGTTGTTTTGTGCAATCTAATGAAAAAACATAAAATACATTTTTTAATAGGTTCTAACATGCACATGTTGCGATGGTATCTGTGGACCACACACGGGCTGCAATTGTTCTCCATGTCAAAAAATTGATAAAGAAGAAGCTGAACAAAAACAATTAGAAAAAGACATTTTTTTACAACCTAATTCAATACTAGAATCATGGACATGGGGTCCTCAGCCAAGTATGTACTTTATGCAAATGATATCAAATAATGCTGACATTTAAAATTTATAGAACCAGAACAGTTAGCTTCATTTATAACAAGTTTGAGTTATGAACAACAAAAATTATGTTTGGAAGCTGCCAGTACGTCCACATCAACAATTAGATTGCATCAACGTTTAACCATATTTAAAAGATATTTTATTGCTTTAAATAGGTCTTCCCTA
Source organism: Vesta saturnalis (assembly GCA_036346205.1). Taxonomy (NCBI): domain Eukaryota; kingdom Metazoa; phylum Arthropoda; class Insecta; order Coleoptera; family Lampyridae; genus Vesta; species Vesta saturnalis. Next base: position 1,184,923 of record JARFJB010000307.1, read on the forward strand.
GATCAAAATAATTTAGTAAAGAATGAAACAAATCAGGGAAAGATTATTAATCAAAGTAGTAAGGTTAAAACAACGGCTTCATTTTCAAATCCTGTTATTGGACTTGCCCAAGTTGGTTCTAGAGCTGCGCTTAATTTTTCCTTTGCTTTTCTGCGTAAAGCGTGGAGATTAGGTAAACTATATAAAGTTTATTACATTTGTATTTATTTAACTGTGTAGGTGAAGACACTGATTTGTGCAATGAACTGTTAACTGAAGCTTTAGATGCTTTACAACAATTACCAATTGCTACTTTATTTGACCAAACAAATGTATCACCAATATGGCTTGAAGTAGTTGAGCGTTCTGCAAAGTTTTTACGTCAAGTGGTCACTGGGTAAGTGCTATCAAATGCCTTAAATATTCTTATTTGTAAATTTTACAGAGACATCACTAGTGGACGTCAGCACTGTGAAGTACCAGTCGAAGATCAGCATACTTCTTTAAATTTATTATTAGAACTTGCTTTACAAAAAGGTACTCTGAGTAGTATTTTGGATGTCGTACTGCTTCTTCTTAATCTTTGGGATAAGACAACGCATTTAGATGATAATAGGTATTTTCTTACTAATGACACCAGTCCTTGCAAAATGCACAATCTTCTAGGTCAATTGTGAAAAGCGCTAGTGCGCCGATTCTCCCTTTTTTAAAGAGATTTGTTACTATTCCGGCGACTGTTAGCAATAATATTAAAAAAGATGTTAAGGAGATCAGCTGTACTGAAATGCATCAAAAAATGCGACATCTACCTGAAAATGATTCTCTAGAAATTGATCTCCGTCAAGCTGCTTTAGTGTTAATGTGCCATCTGGATCATCTCGCAGCACCACACATTCCATCTCAATCTTTCAATAAGGTTCACCTATCATTTGTGTCTTGATTCAATTACTTTGAATTGTGTTTTAGTCTACATTGAATTCAAATCGACAACAGGTTTGGGGTTGGGGATATTTAGCGTGGGTTGCAAGTGGAGGCCCTCATCTTTGTGAAGTTTTAATAGAATTGGGGGTTAAACAACTTTGCTGTTCAGATCGAACTATTCTTGTTTTAACTAGAGGTGGTAAAATTTATGCTATTTATTATAATTTAGAAATGCCATGTCCACAACATATTGAAGGTATAGGAAATGAAGTAGTGGATGATTAGTGTTATTTAATAATTTCAGGATTAAGCGATAAGGAGGTTATTCAAATATCTAGCCATATCGAAGGAAAACACTTTTTGGCATTGACTAAAGATAAAGTAGTATACTCATGGGGTAATGGTGATAATGGTCGTTTAGGACATGGAGATACACTTCCTAAAGATGAACCAACTGTAATAGATGCACTTATTGACAAGGACATTGTAAATGTGCAATGTGGTGCAACTTACAGGTTTGGGCACGATTTAATATAGGACCAAGTAAAAGTTGAATGTTTCAGTGCTGCAATTTCTGGTGATGGTGTTTTATATACATGGGGACGAGGTAATTACGGAAGATTAGGGCATGGAAAAACTACAGATTGTTTTATTCCAACTGTTGTATCAGCATTAAATGGTCAACATGTTACGCAAGTTGCGTGTGGATCTGGCGATTCTCACACTCTTTGTATTACAAATGAAGGCTGTGTTTATAGTTGGGGCGATGGGGATTATGGAAAACTTGGTAAATCCTTTCTTTTAAATTTCAGAATTAGCTGTGATTGGTATTTTATGTATGGTAATTCATACATAATTTTGTATTGCTCCAAGATATTTTTAGCAGAGGCGTGTGTGCTACAGCATTGCAAATACAATAAAGTCTTATTAAATACCATTAGTTTAATTGCGATTTAATTATTTAGATTTTTTTGTATATTTAACTTTTAAGTTATAATCATATTCTCAATGTATCGACATGTAAATTTGTGAAAATTAATATTTTTTTATGCTCAGGTATTTTATAGCAATTGTTTGTATTAAATGCTTATAGGCATTTAAAGCAAATAATTTTTTTTACCTTTAGTATTCATTAAAGAACTTACTTAAAAAAGAGAAACACACTGTAAGAAGCATATATCACAAAATGTAAGTTTCCTAATGAATTATGTGTTTAATAGGAAAGCACTCATGCATATTAGTATAGTAGCCGTCATAAGAAATTTATCCGGTCTTGCTAGAGCACAGAGGGACTTACGCAGTATTCCGCTGCGACAAAATCTGACTTGCTAAAACAAAAAAAAGAACCATACTTTACAGAATATATAACTTATAATGTAAACAATGCTATTTTTGTACAATTTATTAGAATCATTGGGAATGAGGTCTTATTTTTGTAAAGATTTTCTAATTAGAAATTATCTTATGTATTTAAATATCTTAGTCAATATTTTTCATAATTTTTTAAGTAACCTTATATAAACACTAATAATGAATATTTAAACAGCAAGATGATTAACTTTAATCATATCACTAATATCTCATAAGTCACTGTTACTACCAGTATTAATTGAGTAACAAATTCTTGGGTTCTGTAAATACATAATCTTCTACATTTCTCCCAATTTTATTTTTTGATGCAGGTTATTTCTTTTTTTTATAAGTTCAATTACAAAAGCAATTTTAAGAAAATTCGCTCCGAAAAATTCGCCTTCGTAAACTTGCCCCCAGAATATTTGCTCCTTAGCAAGTTCGCCCCTGGTAAGTTTGCCCATGGAGTGTTCCCATAAAAACTTGCCCCCAATGAAAATTCGCTTGCCCCCTGGAACATTTGCTTCTCAGGAAACTCCCTCCAAGAAAATTGGCATTCTGGAAAACTCTGCCCCAAGGGAGGTTGTGAAACAGCATAACCAAATAAACTTGGTAGCAAATATGTTTGGACCGTAACTTATGTATCTCCAATTTTGGATGGCAAGAATGATGTAAGTTTTATGGGGCAAATTTACCACATACAACAAAATCACTATGGCATGGATTTATATTATTTTTTTTTTGCCTTTCAACTTGCTCCAAAATAAATCAAATGGGTTGAAGATGTAATAATAGTGTGGCAAACTTGGTACTTTACGGCCAAATCTTTCGCTAAGTTATCAATGATATAATTCTTCGAAAAATTTTAAAATTTGACTACTTCTGGTAGTTGTTTCACTGTGTAACTCTCTTCAAAGTATGTCCTGAGTAATTATGCTTTATACAGAAAGTAGACCGCTTACCCAACCTAAATACGAACCTTTGTGGAGGATAATCATTCTCTGTCCTAATAACAAATAAACCTCTCTTCCTCATGGAATTTGTTTATTTTAAGTACTCACGTCGTAATATTTGTATTCTTTTTGACATCATTATTACTTCTCATTTGTTGATCTTATACTTAAAACCTAATTTCTTTAGCTTATGATGAAGTGTAGAGTCAGAAATATTGATATCTGTATCACTTCTTCATTTATTATTTAAAATTTCTACTGCAGGCGCATACTTTTCGCCATATAAAGCCCGCATTACAACTACCAATTTTTTTAAGTGTTTTGCTCGGTCTTTTATTTCTCAATTTACTATTCTTGACATGGTACATTATCGAACTTTCTAAGTTGGGTGGTTTCCTTTAAGGGTTTTTTTACTTCTTTTTTTAAATGTCATATAAACATTTAACATAATTTTTGCCATTTTAAATATGCAAATGTAGGAAACACTCCTAACTCTTCAAACAAGTTAATAAAATGAATGGATCATATGTACATGCATACAGCTTTGCTTAATTGCATACAAGTTTTCATGATTGATAGACAACCATAATAAAAATTAACCTCTCTGGACCTACAAAATAAAGAAAACAACTAAATCAAAGGTTCACTATAGTTAACGAGCACATATTTAGAATGTCTTATATTAGTATGAAGTAGAAAATAGAAAATAACAAAATACTTACATTTCTACACCGGTTGAGTCTCACAGATACATGGTTTAACAAGTAACGAAATAATACATACAGCGCCTTACAACTTCACTAGCAGATAAAATATGTACGGGAAGTAAGTACCGGTGGCTCATTTAATATGACCTATCCTTTGTATGAGAAAGTTAAATATGTACAAAATTTTTTCAAATAAAAGTTATTCATTCTCATCGGAACTTTATCTTTTGTAAAAATGTATACACAGTGGTGACAAAAGTTACATTTTGTTAAATGGAACACCCTGTATACTATCGCATATTTAAATAGCGCTTCAAAAGACAATTTCAAAAATACAGGACAAAAGGGGTCTGCGATTTTTGTTTGGTCTTCTAGCAACTGATGCTCTCAAATTTAAAATCTATCAATAAAAAAATCAGTGGTGCCTCCACTTGAAAATTGTAGTTTTTCTATATTTTTTTTTAATGCAGCACTATATATGAACACATCTTCGAATAGAGCGTTTGAAAAGCCTTATGATGATATAGCAGATCATAGGTCTCCTATTCGTAATTTATTTTGGTAAATCTAGAATATCGGGATGCATAAACAATAGCATTTCCATAGCACCAAAAATGCTTGTTGTGTTTGCCAAAAGCAGAACGCTTGTCAAAACTAGATTACTAATTTAGTTTAGTTCGCTCAAATAATGTATCTCATGGACTTGAGAGCAAAAAATATGTATGGTCGAATTTGATCAAACATAATAAGTTTGCTGTACTGGCTGCCGTCACTTCCATGAAAAGTTTCCCGATAGTACGATTCCTGCTCGCAAAACAACTTGGAGACTATCATTCTTTCAAAAAAAAGGTTTTCCAGTAGAGAAAGGAATAAGAAGAAAACATGTTCTTACTGAGAATACTGAATTAAACATATTACACCAACGAAAATCCAACAATCTCAACACGGAAAGCGCCTCTTCTACATTGTGGACGGATGAGTCAATATTGTCACGTGTTTAATTGGGAAGCGGAGGAAAAAGGAAAGGGTTCTCTACTCACCTACAGATAATACAGAAACCGTCTTATTTCAGAACGGTTGGGGGCGAGAAATCCCGGTGTGAAAAGTATGCGCCAGAATTCGCTCCCAAAGTATGACTCACCGTTACTCCGACTTCTGGATAACGATATCTAAAGAGGTGGATATGGAATTAAAGGAAAAAGAGAATAAGAAAAAATATTTAAAATAAGGGTAGATACAGAATCAGCAAAAGTAAATGAAGTGAAATCTTTGTTTCTTTTATATATATATATATATATATATATATATATATATATATATATATATATATATATATATATATATATATATATATATAACAAGTACGGTTAACACCCAGGTGGATCCAAATTGAAATTAGTCGCAACGTTCGCAATTAAAGCGAGTTTCTACATCAAACCCAAGAGATAGTTAATATACAAAATTAATTACTTTAAAAGTTTAACTTTCGGAAATGAAACATCTTTTATTACGCCGAAGCTGAAAGAAACCATATACCTACGCTAAAAAGCGTTTTAATAACCAAAACTTATATTTAGCATACACTTGCTGTGGTTTCGCAACAACATCCCAAAATTATATCAAAGTTAAAATATTCGTTATTCATGAATTAATTACCAAATTTTTATCGGAAGGACGGTTCAGTTGCACCAGATACTAGAAAAAAAGGAAAGACAAACAGGCAACTAAGCTTTCCTCCGAAAAGTTAAATATAAATACAGTAAAAGTTAAATTTTAAGTGAACATATATACAAAATAATTGAGGTAAATAGTTTTAAAATTTACAACTAAATAGGTATATTTAAATATACGGAAAAGTTAAGTAGAGTTAGAGTTAAACCGCGAATTTAATTTAACAGAAAGGAAGGAAATCAATTAATATTTAATGAAACTATTGAGAAGCAGCTACTGCCGCGCAACTCGGTAATTAAACAGGTTTGTGTGCAGTTGACCTACTGTTGGTTCTAAAATAGTATTAGAAATTATAAAGTAAACCTTCTGAAGATCACTTAAGTACAGATCAAACTAAAAATTAAAAAGATTCATTAACAAACAGTAACTTCTAGCAGTGTGTAATTTTACCAACTACGTTCATTTGCGGAAATTAAGTAATCGTAAGTAAAGTATACTGTAGCTACATTAAGTGTTTCGAAGACTTTAATTTCTATAGAGTAGCACGTTACTTAAATTCTTGTAGAGCAGATGCACGGCTTCTAGCACGTACAGCGAGAATATAGTAATTTAGTCCATGCGCAAAATAATAAAAGTTCTGACCTTTGGTAGCGTAGATATTGTTATCCTATCGTTGATGCAGTAGTAATAGAACGTCCAACGAATGGATGTAAATTTAAGTTCTCGGTCTGGTTATCAATTTCGAACAGACACGGTTTAAATCCAGTAGTAATACAACTTCTATAGTGGACAAGGATCCGTAATTTGTTTATGGTTGTACGCTCTCAGTTGCTAATTTAGGAATTAATAGCAAGTAAAGAAGACCTACGGAACAGCTTACCCCTTTTACGAGGAAAAACTCCTTTGTATCCGCCATGTTCTTGTGAGTAACAAGTAATTTTCAGAAACGCCCAAGTAAATCTTTCTATAATTAATTATTCAGAAATTTTCCATAAAATGGCGACCGCAAAGGACACGAGAAATGTAGTACGTTTTTCAAATCGAAAATTGTTAGAATTGATTTCTTTGTTATCGTTTGATATCTTTAATAAATAGAGCTATTGTATTTGAATGTCCTAACCTCGCCCTCTAACGGAGTTCCATAAACTAACAGTTATCTGTTATTGAGTAGATTCAAACATTTGGGATTCGGCCTTTGCCCATAGGTGGCGTAAATATGTACTTTCGTTCAATGAAATTTAATTTGTTTGATTTACATTGCTTTATATAACAGACTATTAAGACATTTTAATAAAAGGAAATTCCAATGCAGTGTATAATATATTAATATATTTCAGCATCCACAATATGCAACTGCCGCAGGTATTTTCAACCGAAAGAATACCGGTGGAGTCAGTGATGAAAATTCCCCTTACAGGCCAAATTTGTTTTGGCAACAAGATAATGCATCTTACTATCAAGGAGTTGGTGTAGATATTTTTTTGAGCAGAGAATTTGCAGGGTAGATTGGGGAAAGTTATAATATTTCTTGGCTTGACTTAACCTCAATGGATTTCTTTTTCTGGGGTAATGTCAAAGACATGGTATATAAGAGCCAATCCACCAGTCCCGAGGAACTCAGAAGCAAAATTAGAGAGACACTATCCAATTGTTGAGTCAAACAAACTATGTCTCAAGACTATTGATAGCATGGAACTGTGTTATACCATATGCATCCCACAGTTGGAAGAGCATATAGAACAATTACTATAAGTTGAGTTATATGTTGAATAAAGTTGATTTTTTCATTAAATTTTAATTTTCCAATTTATGTTCACAAAACATTTTGGAACTTTAGAATCATATTTATGTAATATCTATAATATATATTTTGTTGTTGTCATAACAATGCTTTCTGTGAAAGAATCACAGTTTGCAAATTTGTTTAAGTCAACTAGTCAACTAGTGTGGCAAACTTGGTACTTTACGGCCAAATCTTTCGCTAAGTTATCAATGATATAATTCTTCGAAAAATTTTAAAATTTGACTACTTCTGGTAGTTGTTTCACTGTGTAACTCTCTTCAAAGTATGTCCTGAGTAATTATGCTTTATACAGAAAGTAGACCGCTTACCCAACCTAAATACGAACCTTTGTGGAGGATAATCATTCTCTGTCCTAATAACAAATAAACCTCTCTTCCTCATGGAATTTGTTTATTTTAAGTACTCACGTCGTAATATTTGTATTCTTTTTGACATCATTATTACTTCTCATTTGTTGATCTTATACTTAAAACCTAATTTCTTTAGCTTATGATGAAGTGTAGAGTCAGAAATATTGATATCTGTATCACTTCTTCATTTATTATTTAAAATTTCTACTGCAGGCGCATACTTTTCGCCATATAAAGCCCGCATTACAACTACCAATTTTTTAAGTGTTTTGCTCGGTCTTTATTTCTCAATTTACTATTCTTGACATGGTACATTATCGAACTTTCTAAGTTGGGTGGTTTCCTTTAAGGGTTTTTTTACTTCTTTTTTTAAATGTCATATAAACATTTAACATAATTTTTGCCATTTTAAATATGCAAATGTAGGGAAACACTCCTAACTCTTCAAACAAGTTAATAAAAATGAATGGATCATATGTACATGCATACAGCTTTGCTTAATTGCATACAAGTTTTCATGATTGATAGACAACCATAATAAAAATTAACCTCTCTGGACCTACAAAATAAAGAAAACAACTAAATCAAAGGTTCACTATAGTTAACGAGCACATATTTAGAATGTCTTATATTAGTATGAAGTAGAAAATAGAAAATAACAAAATACTTACATTTCTACACGGTTGAGTCTCACAGATACATGGTTTAACAAGTAACGAAATAATACATACAGCGCCTTACAACTTCACTAGCAGATAAAATATGTACGGGAAGTAAGTACCGGGTGGCTCATTTAATATGACCTATCCCTTTGTATGAGAAAGTTAAATATGTACAAAATTTTTTCAAATAAAAGTTATTCATTCTCATCGGAACTTTATCTTTTGTAAAAATGTATACACAGTGGTGACAAAAAGTTACATTTTGTTAAATGGAACACCCTGTATACTATCGCATATTTAAATAGCGCTTCAAAAGACAATTTCAAAAATACAGGACAAAGGGGTCTGCGATTTTTGTTTGGTCTTCTAGCAACTGATGCTCTCAAATTTAAAATCTATCAATAAAAAATCAGTGGTGCCTCCACTTGAAAATTGTAGTTTTCTATATTTTTTTAATGCAGCACTATATATGAACACATCTTCGAATAGAGCGTTTGAAAAGCCTTATGATGATATAGCAGATCATAGGTCTCCTATTCGTAATTTATTTTGGTAAATCTAGAATATCGGGATGCATAAACAATAGCATTTCCATAGCACCAAAATGCTTGTTGTGTTTGCCAAAAGCAGAACGCTTGTCAAAACTAGATTACTAATTTAGTTTAGTTCGCTCAAATAATGTATCTCATGGACTTGAGAGCAAAAATATGTATGGTCGAATTTGATCAAACATAATAAGTTTGCTGTACTGGCTGCCGTCACTTCCATGAAAAGTTTCCCGATAGTACGATTCCTGCTCGCAAAACAACTTGGAGACTATCATTCTTTCAAAAAAGGTTTTCCAGTAGAGAAAGGAATAAGAAGAAAACATGTTCTTACTGAGAATACTGAATTAAACATATTACACCAACGAAAATCCAACAATCTCAACACGGAAAGCGCCTCTTCTACATTGTGGACGGATGAGTCAATATTGTCACGTGTTTAATTGGGAAGCGGAGGAAAAGGAAAGGGTTCTCTACTCACCTACAGATAATACAGAAACCGTCTTATTTCAGAACGGTTGGGGCGAGGAAATCCGGTGTGAAAAGTATGCGCCAGAATTCGCTCCCAAAAGTATGACTCACCGTTACTCCGAGTTCGGGATAACGATGTCTAAACAGGTGGATATGGAATTAAAGGAAAAAGAGAATAAGAAAAAATATTTAAAATAAGGGTAGATACAGAATCAGCAAAACGAAATTAACTGAAGTGAAATCTTTGTTTCTTTTATATACATATATATATATATATATATATATATATATATATATATATATATATATATATATATATATATATATATATATAAAACAAGTACGGTTAACACCCAGATAGATCCAAAATGAAATGAATCGCAATGTTCGCAAGTCAAGCGGTTTTTACATCCAACCCAAAAGAAAGTTAATATACAAAATTAATTACTTTAAAAGTTTAACTTTCGGAAATGAAACATCTTTTATTACGCCGAAGCTGAAAGAAACCTATATACCTACGCTAAAAAGCGTTTTAATAACCAAAACTTATATTTAGCATACACTTGCTGTGGTTTCGCAACAACATCCCAAAATTATATCAAAGTTAAAATATTCGTTATTCATGAATTAATTACCAAATTTTTATCGGAAGAGCGGCTCAGTTGCACCAGATACTAGAAAAAAAGGAAAACAGGTAACTAAACTTTCCTCCGAAAAGATAAATATAAATACAGTAAAGTTAAATTTTAAGTGAACATATATACAAAATAATTGAGGTAAATAGTTTTAAATTTACAACTAAATAGGTATATTTAAATATACGGAAAAGTTAAGTAGAGTTAGAGTTAAACTGCGAATTTAATTTAAAACAAAAAGGAAGGAAATCAATTAATATTTAATGAAACTAGTAAGAAGCAGCTAATGCCGCGCAACTCGGTAATTAAACAGGTTTGTGTGCAGTTGACCTACTGTTGGTTCTAAAATAGTATTAGAAATTATAAAGTAAACCTTCTGAAGATCACTTAAGTACAGATCAAACTAAAAATTAAAAAGATTCATTAACAAACAGTAACTTCTAGCAGTGTGTAATTTTACCAACTACGTTCATTTGCGGAAATTAAGTAATCGTAAGTAAAGTATACTGTAGCTACATTAAGTGTTTCGAAGACTTTAATTTCTATAGAGTAGCACGTTACTTAAATTCTTGTAGAGCAGATGCACGGCTTCTAGCACGTACAGCGAGAATATAGTAATTTAGTCCATGCGCAAAATAATAAAAGTTCTGACCTTTGGTAGCGTAGATATTGTTATCCTATCGTTGATGCAGTAGTAATAGAACGTCCAACGAATGGATGTAAATTTAAGTTCTCGGTCTGGTTATCAATTTCGAACAGACACGGTTTAAATCCAGTAGTAATACAACTTCTATAGTGGACAAGGATCCGTAATTTGTTTATGGTTGTACGCTCTCAGTTGCTAATTTAGGAATTAATAGCAAATAAAGAAGACCTACGGAACAGCTTACCCCTTTTACGAGGAAAACTCCTTTGTATCCGCCATGTTCTTGTGAGTAACAAGTAATTTTCAGAAACGCCCAAGTAAATCTTTCTATAATTAATTATTCAGAAATTTTCCATAAAATGGCGACCGCAAAGGACACGAGAAATGTAGTACGTTTTTCAAATCGAAAAATTGTTAGAATTGATTTCTTTGTTATCGTTTGATATCTTTAATAAATAGAGCTATTGTATTTGAATGTCCTAACCTCGCCCTCTAACGGGAGTTCCATAAACTAACAGTTATCTGTTATTGAGTAGATTCAAACATTTGGGGATTCGGCCTTTGCCCATAGGTGGCGTAAATATGTACTTTCGTTCAATGAAATTTAATTTGTTTGATTTACATTGCTTTATATAACAGACTATTAAGACATTTTAATAAAAGGAAATTCCAATGCAGTGTATAATATATTAATATATTTCAGCATCCACAATATGCAACTGCCGCAGGTATTTTCAACCGAAAGAATACCGGTGGAGTCAGTGATGAAAATTCCCCTTACAGGCCAAATTTGTTTTGGCAACAAGATAATGCATCTTACTATCAAGGAGTTGGTGTAGATATTATTTTGAGCAGAGATAACTTTGACAGGGTAGATTCATAAGACTGTAACAGTTATTAATTGAGTAACAATTCTTGGCTTCTGTACTAATAACTCTTCAATGCCAATTTCTATTTTCTGATGGGTAATGTCTTTTTTATAAGACATGGTATATAAGAGCCAATTTACCAGAAATTCCTCGAGGAAACTCAGAATTGCAAATATTTGTCCTAGACATTCCCGAATTGCATGGAGTTTCACCAAAAACTATGTCCCAATGAAAATTGTGCCCCTGGAACATTTGTTTCACGAAATCCTCACATTGGAAGATTGGCATATGAGAAAATTGCAAGTTGGAGGTTATAATACGCTTGACCAAATAAATTGGATCAATTTTTCGGATGTAACATTATTAATCTTCCAATTTATGGATGCAAGAAGAAATTTTGGGCAACATTTAGAATACAAAATATCTATGAATGATTATAATATATATTTTGTTGCTTTCATAACATATGCTTCCGTGAAAGAATAACATTTCAAATTTGTTTAAGTATAATAATAGTGTGGCAAACTTGGTACTTTACGGCCAAATCTTTCGCTAAGTTATCAATGATATAATTCTTCGAAAAATTTTAAAATTTGACTACTTCTGGTAGTTGTTTCACTGTGTAACTCTCTTCAAAGTATGTCCTGAGTAATTATGCTTTATACAGAAAGTAGACCGCTTACCCAACCTAAATACGAACCTTTGTGGAGGATAATCATTCTCTGTCCTAATAACAAATAAACCTCTCTTCCTCATGGAATTTGTTTATTTTAAGTACTCACGTCGTAATATTTGTATTCTTTTTGACATCATTATTACTTCTCATTTGTTGATCTTATACTTAAAACCTAATTTCTTTAGCTTATGATGAAGTGTAGAGTCAGAAATATTGATATCTGTATCACTTCTTCATTTATTATTTAAAATTTCTACTGCAGGCGCATACTTTTCGCCATATAAAGCCCGCATTACAACTACCAATTTTTTTAAGTGTTTTGCTCGGTCTTTTATTTCTCAATTTACTATTCTTGACATGGTACATTATCGAACTTTCTAAGTTGGGTGGTTTCCTTTAAGGGTTTTTTTACTTCTTTTTTTAAATGTCATATAAACATTTAACATAATTTTTGCCATTTTAAATATGCAAATGTAGGGAAACACTCCTAACTCTTCAAACAAGTTAATAAAAATGAATGGATCATATGTACATGCATACAGCTTTGCTTAATTGCATACAAGTTTTCATGATTGATAGACAACCATAATAAAAATTAACCTCTCTGGACCTACAAAATAAAGAAAACAACTAAATCAAAGGTTCACTATAGTTAACGAGCACATATTTAGAATGTCTTATATTAGTATGAAGTAGAAAATAGAAAATAACAAAATACTTACATTTCTACACCGGTTGAGTCTCACAGATACATGGTTTAACAAGTAACGAAATAATACATACAGCGCCTTACAACTTCACTAGCAGATAAAATATGTACGGGAAGTAAGTACCGGGTGGCTCATTTAATATGACCTATCCCTTTGTATGAGAAAGTTAAATATGTACAAAATTTTTTTCAAATAAAAGTTATTCATTCTCATCGGAACTTTATCTTTTTGTAAAAAATGTATACACAGTGGTGACAAAAAGTTACATTTTGTTAAATGGAACACCCTGTATACTATCGCATATTTAAATAGCGCTTCAAAAGACAATTTCAAAAATACAGGACAAAAGGGGTCTGCGATTTTTGTTTGGTCTTCTAGCAACTGATGCTCTCAAATTTAAAATCTATCAATAAAAAAATCAGTGGTGCCTCCACTTGAAAATTGTAGTTTTTCTATATTTTTTTTTAATGCAGCACTATATATGAACACATCTTCGAATAGAGCGTTTGAAAAGCCTTATGATGATATAGCAGATCATAGGTCTCCTATTCGTAATTTATTTTGGTAAATCTAGAATATCGGGATGCATAAACAATAGCATTTCCATAGCACCAAAAATGCTTGTTGTGTTTGCCAAAAGCAGAACGCTTGTCAAAACTAGATTACTAATTTAGTTTAGTTCGCTCAAATAATGTATCTCATGGACTTGAGAGCAAAAATATGTATGGTCGAATTTGATCAAACATAATAAGTTTGCTGTACTGGCTGCCGTCACTTCCATGAAAAGTTTCCCGATAGTACGATTCCTGCTCGCAAAACAACTTGGAGACTATCATTCTTTCAAAAAAAAGGTTTTCCAGTAGAGAAAGGAATAAGAAGAAAACATGTTCTTACTGAGAATACTGAATTAAACATATTACACCAACGAAAATCCAACAATCTCAACACGGAAAGCGCCTCTTCTACATTGTGGACGGATGAGTCAATATTGTCACGTGTTTAATTGGGAAGCGGAGGAAAAAGGAAAGGGTTCTCTACTCACCTACAGATAATACAGAAACCGTCTTATTTCAGAACGGTTGGGGGCGAGAAATCCCGGTGTGAAAAGTATGCGCCAGAATTCGCTCCCAAAAGTATGACTCACCGTTACTCCGACTTCTGGATAACGATGTCTAAACAGGTGGATATGGAATTAAAGGAAAAAAGAGAATAAGAAAAAAATATTTAAAATAAGGGTAGATACAGAATCAGCAAAACGAAATTAACTGAAGTGAAATCTTTGTTTCTTTTTATATACATATATATATATATATATATATATATATATATATATATATATATATATATATATATAAACAAGTACGGTTAACACCCAGATAGATCCAAAATGAAATGAATCGCAATGTTCGCAAGTCAAGCGGGTTTTTACATCCAACCCAAAAGAAAGTTAATATACAAAATTAATTACTTTAAAAGTTTAACTTTCGGAAATGAAACATCTTTTATTACGCCGAAGCTGAAAGAAACCATATACCTACGCTAAAAAGCGTTTTAATAACCAAAACTTATATTTAGCATACACTTGCTGTGGTTTCGCAACAACATCCCAAAAATTATATCAAAGTTAAAATATTCGTTATTCATGAATTAATTACCAAATTTTTTATCGGAAGGACGGTTCAGTTGCACCAGATACTAGAAAAAAAGGAAAGACAAACAGGCAACTAAGCTTTCCTCCGAAAAGTTAAATATAAATACAGTAAAAGTTAAATTTTAAGTGAACATATATACAAAATAATTGAGGTAAATAGTTTTAAAATTTACAACTAAATAGGTATATTTAAATATACGGAAAAGTTAAGTAGAGTTAGAGTTAAACCGCGAATTTAATTTAACAGAAAGGAAGGAAATCAATTAATATTTAATGAAACTATTGAGAAGCAGCTACTGCCGCGCAACTCGGTAATTAAACAGGTTTGTGTGCAGTTGACCTACTGTTGGTTCTAAAATAGTATTAGAAATTATAAAGTAAACCTTCTGAAGATCACTTAAGTACAGATCAAACTAAAAATTAAAAAGATTCATTAACAAACAGTAACTTCTAGCAGTGTGTAATTTTACCAACTACGTTCATTTGCGGAAATTAAGTAATCGTAAGTAAAGTATACTGTAGCTACATTAAGTGTTTCGAAGACTTTAATTTCTATAGAGTAGCACGTTACTTAAATTCTTGTAGAGCAGATGCACGGCTTCTAGCACGTACAGCGAGAATATAGTAATTTAGTCCATGCGCAAAATAATAAAAGTTCTGACCTTTGGTAGCGTAGATATTGTTATCCTATCGTTGATGCAGTAGTAATAGAACGTCCAACGAATGGATGTAAATTTAAGTTCTCGGTCTGGTTATCAATTTCGAACAGACACGGTTTAAATCCAGTAGTAATACAACTTCTATAGTGGACAAGGATCCGTAATTTGTTTATGGTTGTACGCTCTCAGTTGCTAATTTAGGAATTAATAGCAAGTAAAGAAGACCTACGGAACAGCTTACCCCTTTTACGAGGAAAAACTCCTTTGTATCCGCCATGTTCTTGTGAGTAACAAGTAATTTTCAGAAACGCCCAAGTAAATCTTTCTATAATTAATTATTCTAATTTACATCCGAAAAATCTTCGATTTAGAAATTTTAGGAGAGATCAGAAATTTTCCATAAAATGGCGACCGCAAAGGACACGAGAAATGTAGTACGTTTTTCAAATCGAAAAATTGTTAGAATTGATTTCTTTGTTATCGTTTGATATCTTTAATAAATAGAGCTATTGTATTTGAATGTCCTAACCTCGCCCTCTAACGGGAGTTCCATAAACTAACAGTTATCTGTTATTGAGTAGATTCAAACATTTGGGGATTCGGCCTTTGCCCATAGGTGGCGTAAATATGTACTTTCGTTCAATGAAATTTAATTTGTTTGATTTACATTGCTTTATATAACAGACTATTAAGACATTTTAATAAAAGGAAATTCCAATGCAGTGTATAGTATATTAATATATTTCAGCATCCACAATATGCAACTGCCGCAGGTATTTTCAACCGAAAGAATACCGGTGGAGTCAGTGATGAAAATTCCTTACAGGCCAAATTTGTTTTGGCAACAAGATAATGCATCTTACTATCAAGGAGTTGGTGTAGATATTTTTTTGAGCAGAGAATTTGCAGGGTAGATTGGGGAAAGTTATAATATTTCTTGGCTTGACTTAACCTCAATGGATTTCTTTTTCTGGGGTAATGTCAAAGACATGGTATATAAGAGCCAATCCACCAGTCCCGAGGAACTCAGAAGCAAAATTAGAGAGACACTATCCAATTGTTGAGTCAAACAAACTATGTCTCGAAGACTATTGATAGCATGGAACTGTGTTATACCATATGCATCCCACAGTTGGAAGAGCATATAGAACAATTACTATAAGTTGAGTTATATGTTGAATAAAGTTGATTTTTTCATTAAATTTTAATTTTCCAATTTATGTTCACAAAACATTTTGGAACTTTAGAATCATATTTATGTAATATCTATAATATATATTTTGTTGTTGTCATAACAATGCTTTCTGTGAAAGAATCACAGTTTGCAAATTTGTTTAAGTCAACTAGTCGTTCAAATACAGTTCTTATTTTGAAATTTATTACATGCATGATAGACATTGAAAAACTATTAGATATGAAATTTCATGTTGATTGAGATACTAGAAATGGCACTTAAATAAAAATTATTCTTATATAAAATGAGACTTTTAACTAAGGTTTTTGGCTGGGATGCTGCAGAATAAACAAAAATCGTTAAAAACGCATATATACGTAGTTTCAGCTTGATTTTTGAACTAAAAATGAACAAAAATGGTAAAATTTAAACATCTTTTACAATTACAATATACTAATAATATAAGTATATAAATATAAGTGAAAATAATGGTCATATGGTCAAGTGATTGTACTGGTAATGCAAAAAAGGAGAGTTCTAAACTTCACTAAGGAAATTACTTTTTTTTTTGTTAAAACCATTTTCAAATTTTATTTTAATATGCATTTACAGTTTAAAATGACGTACTTGAATCAAAATGTTGTGCAAGCATTAAAAATTAGAAACTACTTATAAATGTATTTTGGCTTTTCGTTTTAAATACAATATATTGGACATTGTCTCCATTAATATTTGAAAGTGCATCTTAAACCATGGCCTAATAAAGTATGGTCTGCTATTGGCGTGAACGAGAGCGGGCCAGAATCGCGCATGTCGTCACGCGGTTGTATGAAGTAAAATCTTATACGAGTGTCGAGTGTATATGAATCTATCAGGTTAATGCTTTCGGTATACTTTTGCTGTATATGCGATAAATACGATTGCGATTTATATTTATTACAATGGCTCATTGTGCTGTGTACGGTTGCAACAATAATAGTAGGAAAACCAAAGGCATAAGTTATTATAGATTTCCCAACCGAGATGACATTAAAAATCAATGGATAAACTGCTGCAGCAGGAACGATAAAATAAATACATCAGGTAAGTCGCCTTATTTGAGTTGTATTATTTCTCGTAATTGTAATTGTACATTATTTTAGCTAGAATATGTTCTATTCATTTTGATACAGATGATTTTTATACATCTCTTCAACATAAGTTATTGAATTATTATCCTTCAAACGCTCGCAAGTTAAAGGTAAATGCAATACCTACAAAGCATTTATATAAAAAAAAACCTTCTGAAAGTAAATGTAGTGTGGAAAGAAATATACGTGCAAAAGAAAGACAACAAAAGCGAGTTATAAACGATCTACTTCAAGAAATTTCCACGAACTCTGAAAATGTTCCGGAACAAATCGATATCCACGACAATTTGAGCACAGTTTCTCCAAGCTCGGATCAAAGCTATGGTGTATTACATGACCTGAGAAAGCGAATAGGTGAATTAGAGAAACGTAATTTGGAATTAAATTTCCAAAATACTGTATTGTCAAAAGAAAACAATTTATTGAAAGAAAAATTGGAAAAAACAAGTAAAACCGTAGAACAGGCAATAATGACACTGAATTCTTTGTTTACACCTGGGCAAGTAAAATTACTCATGAATAAAACCACTTGCGTTTGTTGGTCTGCTGAAGATATTTCTGCAGCAATATCTTTACGAAGCGTTAGTCCCAAGGCTTACAGGTAGATACACATATTATTTTATTAAGCAAAAGTAAGTTGTTTTTATATAATTCGAATTTTTAGGTACCTACGACAAAAATTAAATTATCCTCTCCCTGCTTTATCAACATTACGAAAATGGGCTTCTAAGTTTACTATATCTGAAGGTTTATTATCAGAAGTACTAAGATTGATGAAGTTTAAGAGTAAAACTATGTCGAATATCCAGAAGGTTACTGTACTTAGTTTTGATGAAGTTTATTTATCTGACGAAATTTGCTTTGATAAACAAGAACAGCGAATAATTGGCCCTTGTAAATCTGCACAAGTTATAATGGCGAGAGGACTTTTTGCAGATTGGAAGCAACCAAGCTACTTTAAATTTGATCAAGCTATGACAAAAGACATTTTGTTAGAAACAATAAAGAAAGTAGAACAGTGTTATACTGTGGTTGCAATTGTCTGCGATATGGGAGGTAGTAATCAAGGGTTATGGAGATCTTTAGATGTTGATTGGAATAAAAATAATTTTTTTCCTAATCCGTCTGATGTATCCAAAAGAATTTACGTATTCGCAGATGTACCGCATCTATTAAAATTAATTAGAAATAATTTCCTTGATTATGGATTTACAATCGACAACGTTAAGATAAATGCACAGTGTATACAATCCATGATAAGAAATTCAATCACTGATTTAAAAGTTGGGTACAAAATTTCTCAGTACCATCTTGATGTCAAGCAAGCTCAACGCCAAAATGTCAGAGTTGCGGCTCAACTGTTTTCGCATACAACTGCAAAAGCTGTAGAATGGTGCGGACAACAAAATATAATCAACGAAAATTGGGAAGTTGTTGTGAGATTACTCGACTTGGTTAATACATGGTTTGATATTTTTAATTCCAAAATTAAGTTTGGAACACATAAAGCTAAACATGCGTATGGGGTGGATTTAAATGCTCAAAATAATATTATTAATCAGGTGACACAATTTATGACTAGCATGAAGGTGGGAAACCATAAACGGATGTTGCCATTTCAGCGGGGTATAGTAGTATCAAACCGATCACTAATAGATTTGTACAACGATTTAAGAAATTGGTATAATATTGATTATATTTTGACAAGCAGACTCAACCAAGATTTGTTGGAAAACCTTTTCTCATATGTTCGTGCAATGGGACGTACACATGATAATCCTTCGCCCGTAGACTTCAAATACAGATTAAAATTATATATATTAGGAAAACATTCCGATGCCGTTTTTGTTGATAAAAAAAATACGTTCGATACCTCTGGCGAAACATGCCTTGCGCAACCACTACAGGACTTGACAGAAATTAATAATTGTTTGACAGGACAACTATTGCAAGAAGGTGTTGGTAAAATACCACATCAAAGAGAAATTCATGATCAAGATATTAATTTTACCCAGTTTAACTCAGAAACAACGAAAATTCATAAAGAAGGTTTGCTTTATATAACTGGATACGTTGCACATAAACTAAGAACGAAATACCCACACTTAGGCGAAAACGCCAAATCTGAAACAGGTGAAAATTGGATTAACTTTATATCCGAAGGAAATTTAACAAAACCAACACATTTTTTCTCTTTAGTTGCAGAGAAAATGGAGTATTACTTTAATCAAGTGCATGGTGAGAACATTTGCCACGATTACAAAATTATTGAAAAAGTAATAAACTTAATTCAACAAAACTGTGATACGACATCGATACCTAACGACGCGCTGGAATACTTAGTTAAAGTGAGGACGTATATAAGAATTCGAGAACTAAATAAAAAAATGAGAAGCTGCGGCAATTCTGCGGAAAGGCGAAAATATGTTAAAAAACTGAAAAAGCTTGTTTAGTTATTAATAACCTTTAACGTTGATAGTTTACGTTAGTGCTCGTTCACTTTTTAGTTGTAATCCTAGCATTATTATGCTTTATTTATGTAATAAAACGCAGTTTTTTGAAATAAATTTGTGTTATTTATGCTCTAGTTAAATGTACATACTCTAACAATCAATTTTTTATACATAAAGTCTGTGTCCTATTTTTTTCGTATGTTATACTTATGGAAGTGTTGTCCGAACTGGTCGCGTTTACAACCGCATGACGTCACTTCAATTCCAACGTACTAATACATTATGCGCAGTAACAGACCATTCTGTTATTAGGCCATGTCTTAAACCACTATTAAAATATGTATTAAACAAAAAGAGAAATTCCTCAAGAAACTTACTGTAATTTTTGTTTTAGAGTGAAATCAAAAAATTTCAGTTTTATTTTTGCATTATACATAGAGTTTTATTATGTAACTATATAAATCTGCTAATACTTTTATGGTATGCACGTATGCATAAGGGAATGTTGAGTGGAGACACTCCAGATTTTTTCAAAATAAATTGATTAGCATCCCTTTAACTGTTAATAACAGACCCGTAATATGCTATATCATCGTAAACCTCTTGAAATGCTTATTTAAAGATGTGTGCATATATAGTGTTGCATTTAAAAAATGAAGAAAACTACAATTCTCAAATGTTGACAACACTGATTTTTTATTGATAGCTTTTAAAATTTGATAGCATTAATTGATAAAAGACCAAATTACAATTTTTTTGGCGCCACATAAGTTTCTAGGTCCAATAGAATTTTACAGGCCTTTGAACTTGGACACTTTTTGACTGACTAATGTTTATAAGTCAGAAACAAAAAATCGCAGACTCCTTTTGCCCTATGTTTTTGAAATTGTCTTTTGAAGTGCTATTTAAATATGCAATAGTATACAGGGTGTTCCACTCAAAAAATGTAACTTTTTGTCACCACTCTGTATTTAAATTTTTTCAGATAAATTTTCGCAAAGAGATAAAGTCCTGTTGAATATGAACAACTTTTATTTGAAAATATTTTCTGTACCTATTTAACTTTCTCATTTAAAGGGATAGGTCATAACTAAACGGGCCACCCAGTACATATCAGTTCCTACTCCTAAGAAATTACAATGATAGTACTGCAGTGGGTGTCAGAGACCCAGCACTGAATGGGTTAATTTGTATAAAACTCCCTTAAAACTATAAAAATACCGAAAGGTATCTACATTAAAATTTCATACAGCAGGTAAATAATTTTAGGAATGAAGTTATTTATTTGAAAATTCCTAACTTGTACTACTCACAGCTTATCCTAATTGGAAATGTAATCTATTGTTCGTTACAATTGTATGTGTGATAGAATAATATTTGTAGGTCGGGGTGGATCAGATGGTTCTAATGTGCCTCTATTAATTGATAAATTTCAAGGTATTAAAATAGTTAAAGTATGTTGTGGCCCACAATTTAGTATTGCACTTACAAAGGATGGACAAGTTTTTAGTTGGGGTAAAGGTGAAGGTTGGAGATTGGGACATCCAACTGAAGAGCATGTACGATTTCCTGCTGTTATTGAAAGCTTAGAAGGTCTGTATGTGCATTTATTACAAATATAATAATGTTTGGTAATTAGGTAAACACATTGTTGGTATAAGTTTAGGATCGAGCCATGCATTAGCTTTAACTGATAGAGGAGAGGTGTATGGATGGGGTAAAAATGAGTATAAGCAAATATGTGATAATGGAGATCTCTACATTCAACAACCTCTATTAATTGAACAATCGTTAGGACATGGAATTATTGGTATTTGTTGCGGCCCTGCACAAAGTTTTGTATGGTCTGATTATAATGCTTGGACTTCTGGTATACATGTTCCTTTTGTAATTGATTTGACTGAACCTACATTTCGGTATGTACTAGCTGCTTTTATTTTAGATATACAAAAGTACAACAATGAGAACACATGCCTTGATAATGAATAATTTTAATTATGTGCGTATCACATTAAGCTTTATATTTATTTACCTATCAACTAACCTTACTTACACATTATACTACTTCTTTTTTAACAATTATATTATTTTGAAACATTACATTTAATGTTGCATGAATAGATAGCCAATTCATATATCTTGTTGCCTATAAGCTGTAGTATTTCTTAGTATATTCTATACATACATTCCATTATGTATTTTGATGGTCGTCAATTTCATTCAGATTTATTGATCAACTTTTATCAATTGCATCGGAAAATACCAAGCAATTAACATCCCCTAGTTATCCATTAAGTCAGTGTAAAGAATGTATCACAGTTGCTGCACTTAATTTATTACAACTGCAGGTGAGTTATTATGATTAAAGTAAAGTTGAATTATACATTAGTATTTGTTTATAGCTGCATTGCATAATAAGCAACAACATAGATGTTCGATCATTAGGTTTGGGTTTAGGTAGTAAATTATTAATGAACTTAAAATCAAAAGTGGTACACTTAGCAAGTGCATCAGGAATTTTATCGACAATACAAAACTCTGCTCAATCTACATTACAGACAGGGTGGAGTGTTTTGTTACCTACAGCCAATGAACGTGCACATACTCTCAGTTCTCTATTACCTAATTCAAGTAATATTGTTATGTGTTATTTTTGTTTTAAGTAATACTACAAAGTTCTAGATTTAGAATCAACATTTATAAGTTGTGGTCATCGTTTTATGACAGATTTACTTGTATGGAGTCTAATGGCGGACGGTGGTTTGGAGATTGCATTAACAGAAGCTCTTAGCACAGAAATGATGGAATTGGCAGAAGCAGAAGAACATCTTCACATTTCAACTTCTCATACAACTATTCCATTATTACATTTAGTTAAACAATTACTTAAGTACGAATTTATTTTAAATAGTTCATTATATATACAAATGGTGTTTACAGAAATATCAGTTCACTTACTCTATCGCGTTTGCAAGAGTTCAGCGCTTCAGGCAAATTGTTAACACAAAAAAATACATTAACGCCAAGTTTAAATTTATTATTAAAATTTCAAAGATTGCTAGTTGCCAAAATTTATACTAAAAATGATGCATCTATACAAGCTGCTGAGTCATTACTAAAAAAATATTTATACCATTTAATATCACATGTAACCGATACCATTAATCATGCTTATGAGGTTGCTGCTATTAGCTCAAAACATTTTATGTATGTTTTGGAAATTCTTAAACTTGATATTGTTGGTAAGTACTTTTAATATATTTCTTCTTTTAATAATAACTGGGGATTGTAATGTTAATAATGTATTCTTTTATCAAGAAGGTGAACGATTCTTATTATTTTAATTGATGAAAAGTATTGTGGGTTGTATTGTGTTTGTCAGACTAACATTGTCAATAATATTTAACTACATAATTGTTTGTGTATCCTCATTTTTTAATTTCTAACTAATTATACGGAATTATATTTTATATTTATATTTTAATTATATTTTAATATATTATATTATATTTCTGAATGCATCATCTCCATTAGAACAAGTATCTTGCGTCATTATCTGCTAGGGTACGGTTCAATTAAAAAAGATGACTGTGTTCAACCAAAGGTATTCAAAAAAAGTTTTTAAAAACAGAATGCCTCAGTGACGCCCTCTTTTATATATAGGGTGTCCCATAACAAATGGTCAATAGGGGAACTGTGGGAAAAGGTGATCAAAATAGGTCATTTAACAAAAACATGCGTTAAAGTTGACATATTATTTTTGAAAATTCGTAATAGTTAGAAAACAGCTGAATGCATCGAAATTTGGTACACTTTATTTTTTTTAGGGTGATAAACACAAATCTGTCATAATTGTTTATCATACTCCTAGAGGGCGCTAGTTACACAGTTCGAATGGGATAAATTCACGTTTTTTTTTACTCCCTGTATTTATGTACATTTTAATGCTAGATAATAAAAATTTCGTTATTTTAAAACAAAAAAAGGTATACCTGTTCGACTCCCATATTTTAAGGCGTTTTCGAGATGTTGCCATTTTAATATTGCAGTGCACATCAATGCACGGCACCTCAAAAACAACAATATTTGAAAGTGGTTTGTGACTACTAAAGGAACTGTCAATTTTTCATTAGTGAAATACAGAGACTTGTAATTATTGTGTTTTTGAATACTGAATTGACAATATCGCTTTTATCAAAAATGCCTAGAGGTAATCAGTTATAAATATTGAACTAAGAGATATTGTGATTTGTGTTTATGCACAAAATTATAATTCATGTGCAGCAGTTAGACAATATTTACAATTATATCCAAATCAAATTGTACCCAGTCGTAAAAAATTTCAAAGATTGTACGCAAATTTAGGTGAAAGTAGTTCTTTTCGTGCGAAGAATTCTGGTGGCCGACCTAAAAGAATTACAGCTGATATGGAAGATGAAATTTTAGTTAGAATTGCAGAAAATCCTGAATTAAGTACTCGTCGCTTGCAGGCAGCTACTGGTGTAAGTAAATCAAGTATTTCAAGAATTTTACGTACAGAAAAATTGTATCCGCAATATTTTACGCCTGTACAAAATTTATTGCCCAATGACTTACCACGCAGAATATATTTCGGTCAATCGGTGCTCAATAAAATCATCAAGATCCACTATTTTTAAAAAGATACTGTTTACTGACGAGGCCACATTCACGGGCCGCGGAGTTTTTAATTGGAGAAATAACCATTACTATGATTTTGGTAATCCTCATAAATACAAAGAACCTCATTTTCAACATGAATTTTCAAACAATATTGGTGTGGAATTATTGGCGATCATTTCATTGGTCCGTTTGAACTTCCAACAAGATTAAATGTAGAAAATTATTTAGAATTTTTGCAAACTGATTTGGGCGGTTTACTTGAAGAAATTCCCCTAAGTGTAAGGCAGGATATGTGGTTTGTGCACAACGATGCTCCGCCACATTATCCACTTAGAGTCCGGGAGCATTTAAATGACAATTTTCCATATCGTTGGATTGGACGGGGCAGCGAATTCCCTTGGCCGCACCGTACTCCGGAATTAAATCCTTTGGATTTCTACGTATGGGGATACATGAAATCTTTAGTATACAATAGTGAAATCCATAATCAAGATGATCCCCTAGAAATAATTCATGAAGCCGCAAATAGTTTAAAAAATGACAACGCCACCTTTTTAAGATAGGACAACATTTTTGAAAAAAGTTTAAAAAAATATATTGAAGTAAACAAACGGTGGCCACTTTCAACATTTAATGAAGTAAATGTAATTATTGTTTTTTATTTGTTTTGTTTTCCAATTAAACTGTATTTTTTTTATAAAACCAATGTTTTATTTACTAATATTCTAAAAGTAGATTACAATATTGTGTGTGGTTAAAATCACCGGTTTTTAAAGGAAACACTTCAATCGTATTTTAAAATATTATCGTTTTAGAGACGGCGCCAGCGCGGCGTGCAATATTAAAATGGTAATATCTCGAAAACGCCTTAAAATATGGGAGTCGAACAAGTATCCCTTTTTTGTTTTAAAATAATGAAATTTTTATTATTTAGCATTAAAATGTACCTACAGGGAGTAAAAAAATAACGTGAATGTATCCCATTCGAACTGTGTAACTAGCGCCCTCTAGGAATATCATAAAAATTTTGACAGATTCGTGTTATCACCGTTAAAAAACTAAACTATACCAAATTTGAGTTCAATACATTGAGCTGTTTTCTAACTATTTAGAATTTTCAAAAATAATATGCCAAATTTACGCCCTATATCTCGTTTGCTATTAACATATTACTAACGCATGTTTTTGTTAAACGACCTATTTTGATCACCCCTTTTTACAGTTGTCGTATTGTCCATTAGTTATATGACCCTGTATACAGGGTCATTCAGCTCGCCTTAATTATTAGACGTTTTTGGAGAACTAACAAGATTTTGACTTTGAAACTTTGGATTGTGAAATAGTTTGTATCTTGCAGCACTTTCGGTTATACCGGAAATAAACCTCAACTTTTTTTTTAATGAAACACCGTAATTTTTTTTCTAAGGAAAAATTATTTTGTCAAAAATTTGAGAGTTGCAGAGTGCAATTAAATTCATGATAACTGAAAGACATTTGAGGTTTAGGTTCTAATTTTTGTTGGGCTTAACTAACAACATTTGAGGCAATCTTACTCAGTAATTTTTTTTTAATTATATGGGGTAACTATTAGCGGATACCAAAGTTCAATAGCACAAAAATGGAATAACTCAACTTTTTCAAATGAAATGGCCATTTTTTAATTTCATTAATAGAAAATACTGTAAAAAATAAGGGTAGTTACCCATTACAACTACAATGATATCAATAATCATTGACACAGCCGCTTTTATGAAACATGACGTTAGTAACCATTTGCCGTAACATGTGATAGTACGCCCATACTAAATATATCAAAAATTGACATTTGACGTTTAATGTTTAGGAAATTACGAAATTCGAAATTACGCAAAGAACAAAAAAACAAATTGAAAATGATTTATTTTATAAATTGTACAGAGTGATCAATCTCAAGTGTATACCACGTGATCAAAATATTTAAGTTGGTACCACTAATAGGTTTGTAAGAAGCTGTATTGCTCTAGCTACTCTAGAGCATGGTTTGAGTAAAAACTACGATCAGTTTCAAATTTGTATGAAGGTCATTAACTTATACATATTATAAAATATTATCTTAATTTAAATAATGACTATTTTGTATTTGATTAGACTGCATCCCTATAAAATACAACAAAATAAATAAAATATTATTTAATGATTGGATTAAATCATTACAAAATAATGAATCTTAAGTATTTAAATGTTATAATTTCATTATAATTAAATAAAATTTAAATTCGATATCACAATTTGAAATTCAGAATATATAATTTGTCTTGATATAAGACAGTTTGTAAATAACTCAAGAAAATACAAAAGTGAAAAACGAACGTATAATATGACATAAACTGACATAAACTAAAACGAATAAAACCACACTAAAAATCCAAAGCAGCCAACTGCAAAACACAACAATATTTACAACTAGGGATTTTTGTCATACCACTACAGTACACTTGAGATTGATCACGTTGTACCTAACAATTAACAATTATGGGTAACACTACAATTATGTTTTGTTTAGTATTAGCACAGAATAATTATATTTTATTCTGTGGTATTAGTGTACTATCATATGTGTTCCGGCAAATGGTTACTAACGACATGTTCATAAGAGCGCTCCACCCCCCCCCCCCTTTTATTTCCACTCATTATCATTAAACGTCAAATTTCAATTTTGGGGTTATATTTAGTACGAGCGCATGATCACATGTTGCGGCAAATGGTTACTAACGCCATGTTTCATAAGAGCGACTGATTTTTTGTTATTAACGAAAAAATATATCTAAGTACTAGGTTTTACGAGTACATCCGATACGTACTAATAACTTGAAAAAATAAACTGACATAAGTGAAAGTTATTTTTAAATCTCCTACAAAAAGGTTTTTGAATTGAATTAATTTAATAATTGCTCAAAATACTCTCCGCCAACGTTTTAAAACTTTTTTTCTACGGAACAACTGCGTTTCGGATATCGTCTGGTTCCACTTCTTCAAAACCGTCCGCTTACGTTCTTCTAAGACTTTAATTTAATTGTATCAACAGGACCTTCATAGACTGTGACCCCCAAGGAAAAATTCCAAAGGCGTCAGGTCAGGAGAACGTGCCGGCAAATCCCATGGACCTAAACGCCTTAACGAACGATCTTCAAATAAATTATTTAAGATGACAGCTACCGAATTAGTTGAATAAGCTGGTGCAAACTAAATTTCTCCATAAAATTTAGCTACATCGGTCCATATAACGTCTTTCATAAATTCAGGATTTTCACTGATTTTTTCTCAAAATAAATTCGCAAAAATTCACACGCTTGCCATAATCTAATGGAATTAAATGCTGCGTCAAGGTGAATTTGTAATTATGCATGTTATTGTAATGTAACATGTTCTGTATTGATGAGAATTATTTTTTGCGAATTTTCCGCTTGTCATTCTTGACAACTTAGGATACTTTTCATTACATTACAAGTTCTTTGGATAATCTTCTGATTCGCACCAAAAATAACAATCAAATCTAAAATAACTTCACCACTATAAAACATTTTTCTAATAATTATTTTTTATACACATGACAGAAATAACTTATCATGTCAAAGCAACACACTGGATTGAATTATTTAATTTCAATTTCATTTGATAAAATATCTGCTGATATCAGGTTGTTGCTTTTTTTAACTTATCAAATTATTTCTTTATAAAAAGGAAGTGTCAACGTCCACGTCCGATGGGTTTCTCAGAATTCTTAAATCTACGGCCGATGTGGATTTTAATTTTAATACGTGCACGGCCGACGGGGATTTTTCATGATCACGTTTGTTCACTTTCAATGTGAAACTGCTAAAGCGCTAGTGGTGTAGTGGTTACGGTCTCCTTTCTTCCACGCTGTTGGCGCGAGTCTGAATCCCGGCCCATGCAATTTTTTTTTTAGGTTACTGTAGTTTTGTTTATCTAATGTACTTTTGTTAGGTTACAGTAGTTTTGTTTATCGTATGTAAAATAGATATGGCCGATACAGTATATACATCGGACGTACAAATATAACAAAAATCCCCATCGGACGTGGACGTAGACACTGCCTTATAAAAATGAAAAACAGTACGTATTTACTTAATAAAAACAAATAATATTAAAACTGAAATCGCGATTTGTGAAAAACATTTTTTTCTTGATTAAAAACCATTCAAAAAGTAGTTGTAATTAGTAACCACCCTTATTTTTTAAATTTGAGAAGAAAATCTTATAATAAAGATGTCATCGAATTATCTGTATTGGTATTCTATGGTCATTTAAATCGATAAAAGGACATGTGAGAGACAATGTATGAATCTTGTGGAAGCTAGGGGATGTGCAGAGATAGCATAGAGAAAGATTGTGAATGAAAAATAGATAAGAGACAGGGATTGTTTTGCTCGCCCCAAAGGAATGGCGTGAAGGTTATGTTATGTTATGTTATGTTAATTTGAAAACGGTAAATTTTTAAGATAAAACATCTTACATAAAGTGGTATTAAAATTTGACGATAAATCGAATATGGCAAAAAAATTGTGGGATTCTGTTTTAAAAAACATGATTTGTTACTACCACACTTTTATGACGAACCCCATATATTGCTAAATTTCCTTCTAAAACTTATATTTACTGAAATATCGCACTAATGAGCAACCCTATATGTATCCCCCATACTTTCAATATAGGGTTTCATTACGTTATACAGGGTATTTCCAAAGTTATGGTCAAATAAGCTCTTTAATTATTTTACTCATTATCAAGTTAAATAGCATTGGACTAAGCAAGTCCCCTTGCCTTACTCCTTTGTTATGAATCGTTTTAGACAATTTACCATTTGTTCTAACTCTCATTAATACCTACAAAGCAAAGGAATACAGGTCTATTAAAGGCTTTTTTATTTATTTGTCTGATTACAAATATTGCATCATTACACGACCTTCCAACTCTGAAACCATGTTGTTCGTCTCTTAATTCTATGATCTGAGCTAATTTTTGAGTTATAATTTTTGTTACCACTTTTAATGTGCTCTGAAGTAAGTTTATACCTCTATAACTGCTCAAGATTTGCTTCTGACCCTTTTTGAATATGGGGATGATTATTGCAGTTTTCCAGGAGTCTGGTACTATTGATTTGTTGATAACTAGTTGTATCATATTAATTAATTCTTGTTTGAGGGTTGTGTCGCCGTACTTTAATATTTCGTTAGTAATCTCATCATCACCCGGAGATTTTCTATTTTTCAATTTTCTTAAACCTGTTGTGATTTATTCTTCGTCTATTTCCAATACTGCTCTAATTCTTTTATCATGTTGACTTCCGTTTCTTATGTCGCCTGCATATATGTTTTTGAAGTATTCCACCCAAGTCTCTTGTATTTTGTTGGTTTCTATGTATTCATTTACTTCTTTTCTTTGTTAGCGTATTATTTTCAAGATATATTTTTGTTGTCCGTAGACGTCTCTTTATAAGTCATTTGTGTATTTTTCCCAGTAGCTTTCCTTTATCTCTCGCATTTTGATATTTACTTCGTTCGGCACTTTCTTATAATTTTCATATTTTTCTGCCGATCTTAATGACATATTTCCTATACGCTACTCGTTTTTCTTCAGCTAGTTGCTTAACTTCTCTGCTAAACCAAGGCCTTGTTTTTACGTGCTTTTCTATAGTAATCCTTCTGAAGCCTAATGCTTGCTTAGCAGCTTGTGAGATGTTTCTTTTTAATTGTTCCACGCTTCTTCTACTTCGTCAGCTGTTTGTATTTGATTCTGCTGTGTTATTGTTGTAGCCGTCGCTGATATAAATCTTGTATGCTCCTGCCCTCTAACAGTTCTATTTTAAGCTTCCCTATGTATTCGGATTTCTTTATTTTAGTCTTTTGTAATTGCGAGCATACTTTTCCTAGTACCATTTAGTGGTCGCTGCCTATTTCTGTTACGTTTAATGTTCTTATGCCCAGAATCTGAGATGAATGTATGTTTTCATTTGAGATTATATAATTATAACAGATCGGCTTCCTCTGCTATTGTACCATGTGTAGTTGCTCTCATCCGTGGCAGCGGCACGGATGGGTGGATTGAGTAGGCTGTAAGTGTCGTTGCCGATCCCAAGCCCGGATGAAAGAGGAGAGTTGGCGGAACGGGTTAGCAGCCCACCCGCGTAATAAATGTATAAGCTCCTGGAACCAGAGAACAGCGTCAGAACGGATGATATTACCTAGGCGACTACTGCGCGACAACGGAAAAACGAGAATGGAGAAAGAGAATAATAAGAGTGGGTTGTTGGAATATTCAATACTGGAACAAACAATTACAGGAAATTATCTTGGAGTTAGATTGAAACAATATAGATATATGCAGTGTTTCGGACACAAAAACCAAAAGCAAAGGAGTTATATCATACGAGGATTACACTTTTATTTACAGTGGTGTAGGAAAAGAAGAAAGGGGAATCGGTATCCTGATTAAAAGAAAATATGGATCAGCAATTGACAATGTATATATATATATATATATATATATATATATATATATATATATATATATAGGGTTTTCCACGGTAGGCGTTCGTTAGAAGTTTATGTGGTTAGAAACAATTTAGAAATCTGAATTTTTGGACTTAAGGGTTATTTAAGATTCTCCTTCATTCTAAAATATTTTCAAGGTCATGTTACTTCCGGTTATGCCGGAAGTCGCCACTAACTTCCTTATTTTAAATGGAACACCCTATATATTATTTTATTTTTGGATTCTTGACAAAATTTTAGGATAAGTCTTATAAGGGTTTCCTATACCTTTTTTCAACTGTATCTTAGATATCTTGATTTTTTCAAAAATTTTGAAAGATGTAACCCTATTTTCAACACTCCTTGTCTTACTTATTTTTGACTGATGGAAAGTGCTTCTGGAGTAGACAGAAGCATAAGAACTATACTTTTGAAATACTCATTGACAATTGATTTATTGCATACATGGTGTTCAAAATTTGATGAACTATTAAACAATTTTCAAAGTTGAAAAACTTTGTTAATTCAAATGTGACACCCTGTATATTATTGGATGTATAGATGCAGCATTTGGTTATGCATCGTTTGGCTATAACATTACCTATACCTATTATCGACAATTTTCTTGTTAATTAATATTTTCTTCTTTAATGTGATTTTTGACAGAAACTGAAATGTTTTTTAAAAATAAAATGAACTTAATTCAAACTACACAAATTCTATTTTATTAAAACAATGAAATAAAACAAGAAGATAACAAAATTGAGAGCATAATAACAAATGAAAAACATAAAACAATTATTTGAACATAACTAGAAGAAAAGTGATAAAAAAGATAAAATGAATCATTACAAATGTTCCACATGATCGCCAATTTGATTTAAGCATTTTATAACTCGTATAACTCCGTATTTTTAGAAAACCCGATAAAATTCCAAAACTGCAATCTAGTGAGCCTTGATTTTGACACGCATTAAAACATTGTTGTTGATTTAATGTCAAATCAGTACAATTTAAGTAATTTTGTAATTTTGTAAGTATTTTTTTTAAGTACTGTTTATAATGGAATGTATTCAAGAATATTCTAATAATGATTTATTAAATTTGTTTTACAACGCATGGTGAATGTGGACGAATTGTTAGGCGAACATGCAGGTTGTTTAACGAACGGTATCCATACCTACCATTAATGACACCTGGAAAATTTGCAAGAATTGAAGCTCGATTTATTGCAACTGGAAGTATAAGGGCAACTCGAACGCATTTAAAGCTAGTAATAGATAATGAAGTTAACGAGGTGAACGTGTTAGCTTATTTTCACGCTTATCCACGAACTTCAATTACATCAGCTGCACTGGATTTGGATATTTCACGAACATCAATCCACAGAATATTAAAGAAGTATAAAATGCATTCTTTTTCGGTAATAACTGTGCAAGGATTACATCTTGGTGATCAGGCACGACGAGTTAACTTTTGTGAATTTATTCTTGTACAAATGACCGAATATCCGAGATTTCTTCACAACATTATTTGGACCGATGAATCAAAATTCAGTAGAGAAGGAATTTTCAATCGCCGAAATAATCACTACTGGGCACAAGATAATCCTCATGTAACAAGAGAACGTAATCACCAGTTCCAATTTAGTTTTAACGTTTTTTGTTTAGTTATGGATAATAGAGTGGCGTATCAAGTGTACGATGAGAATTTGAATGGGGCGAGATATTTTGAAATTCTGCGTGGATTTGTTATGGATTTTCTAAATACTCTACCTGCATGTGACAGGGCAAACAGTTGGTATCAGCTGGATGGTGCTCCCTCACATTCCACTATAGCTATATACCAACAGTTGACTGATATTGATGTTTGAAGATCGGTGGATTGGCCCACAAGGACCTTGGAACTGGCCACCGAGATCATCCGATTTGACGCCCCTGGACTTTTACCTCTGGGGTCGTATAAAAGAATTAGTGTACTCTAGGCCAGTTCCAACTAGAGAGGAATTGCTAAATCGTGTTCACAATGCATTCAATAGTATGTGTCCACACGAAATTCGGCGGTCTATGTCGCAAGAGGTATATGATAGAGTTATAAAATGCTTAAATCAAATTGGCGGTCATGTGGAACATTTGTAATGATTCATTTTATCTTTTTTATCACTTTTCTTCTAGTTATGTTCAAATAATTGTTTTATGTTTTTCGTTTGTTATTATGCTCTCAATTTTGTTATCTTCTTGTTTTATTTCATTGTTTTAATAAAATAGAATTTGTGTAGTTTGAATTAAGTTCATTTTATTTTTGAAAAACGTTTCAGTGTCTGTCAAAAATCACATTAAAGTAGAAAATATTAATTAACAAGAAAATGGTCGATAATAGGTATAGGTAATGTTATAGCCAAACGATGCATAACTAAATGCAACTAAATGAATTAACAAAGTTTTTCAACTTTGAAAATTGTTTAATAGTTCATCAAATTTTGAACACCATGTATGCAATAAATTAATTGTCAATGAGTATTTCAAAAGTATAGTTCTTATGCTTCTGTCTACTCCAGAAGCACTTTCCATTAGTCAAAAATAAGTAAGACAAGCAGTGTTGAAAATAGGGTTACATCTTTCAAAATTTTTGAAAAAATCAAGATATCTAAGATACAGTTGAAAAAAGGTATAGGAAACCCTTATAAGACTTATCCTAAAATTTTGTCAAGAATCCAAAAATAAAATAATATACAGGGTGTTCCATTTAAAATAAGGAAGTTAGTGGAGACTTCCGGTATAACCGGAAGTAACATGACCTTGAAAATATTTTAGAATGAAAGAGAATCTTAAATAACCCTTAAGTCCAAAAATGCTGATTCCTAAATTGTTTCTAACCACATAAACTTCTAATGAACGCCTACCTAAGAACGGAGGCTAACATACTACATATAATAAGTGTTTATGCACCAGAAGAAAATGAACCCAAACAAGATTCGGAAGATTTCTTTACAAAACTACAGGAACATGTAGACACAATCCCACAAGAGCAACCAGTTTTTTATTAATGGGTGACTTCAACGTACGGGTTCGAAATGATTTTATACCAGGATTAAAACAACGTTTTAATATTTATATAAGTAAAAATTAAAATAATTTACTGCACAACCATTGCTACAATAATATGCCCTTAATATTAATGACACTTATATGGTATGTAACTACATTAATCTTAATAAAAAAATAAAAGTGCTCAAGGCATTAAAAATGATTTTGGTGTTTCTAATTCGACCGCTAGAGGGCGTTACACCGTCTCAAAATAGAAAATGTGAATTTTGAATATCGCTCAGTAAACGGATAAGAAAACCTAGCTTTCAATTTACTGTTTCAAATCATTGGTATGACTTGACGTTGGACTAATGAAAGCACATCAAAACACACCAAAATGATTGACAGTTTTAAAGTAAAACGAAAAGTCTTTTGACTTTGGATTTAGGGAACTGACGTTGAACTCATTTTAATTGATGTAGCTAATGAGGTAGATCACTTAATTCATTTCAATATCACTTCACTTGTAAAACGAACGGACTATTTGTTACAGACATGATAAAATCAATTAAAGGATAAATCGCAAACTCCTGTAGTAAGTCGGTTGTAATCTAATTTTATGCTAAATTTTGAATTTCATCGAACAAGGAGTTAGAACTTTGCTTCCGCTTTACAGATTTTGATCAACTTAGTCTTTCATTGAATAAGTGGTCAGAACTTTGCTTCGGCTTAATAAATTTGGATCAACTTAGTCTGGCTGGATAGAGTTTTACCATGACTTTAGATACACTACCGATGCGTGCGCCTGCGAGCGTGTGTTTGTGTGAGTGCGCGCGCGCGCGTGTGTGTGTGCATGCATGTTTTACGATACGTCAGCTTTAGCTGTCTACCCCCGTTATATGGTGGTCCAATTTTATAAAACAAAAAATACTCTTGTATTTGTTTAATTTTAAAATCAGTGATGGATTGTGATTATCGAGCGACCTTTATA
Organism: Vesta saturnalis; assembly: GCA_036346205.1. Classification (NCBI taxonomy): domain Eukaryota; kingdom Metazoa; phylum Arthropoda; class Insecta; order Coleoptera; family Lampyridae; genus Vesta; species Vesta saturnalis. The sequence goes on from JARFJB010000307.1 coordinate 1,220,127, forward strand.
TTTGAAACGCTTTCAATAAGTGACACATTTCGGTGGTTACAATTGTAGCTATGATGATTGGCTAATTTAGATAGGCAGTTCTTACTGGACTGTGTTGAATAGTGAGAGTTTCTTGAGTACAGTCATAACAGTTAAAGAAAGGAAGAGACTTGTTGTGGAATCTTAAAAATTTCTTTGTATGTGTGTGTGTGCGTCCGTGTGCATGTTACTATCCATGATAACTCCAGAACGTTAGTTTGGGAGAAATTCTGACATGTAAAGGGGGTTTATTAGGCGTAGTTTTTGGTTTTTATCAAATATTTCTTTAACAGTTGCATATTTCAAAGATGTAAAAATAACAACATATAGATTTAAAAATTATATATTAAGTATATTTTATGCAATTTTTTGATACGATGCGTAATTGCGCGGTAAAAAATTCTTAGTGTTTAAGTGTTCGTTTAAATTTTTTTCATTATTTGAATAACGATCAACTTTATAGGAAACGTGTAGACATTCTTATTGAAGATAATTCAATTTTAAGGAACTTTTGTTCATATTTTCTTAGTACGAAGCCAAATAAACCTTAAAAATTAAAAAATAAATTTAAAATGCTTAAACTGTATGACCAATATTTTTAAAGAGCGGGCTCGTGCGGCTTTAAAATTTTGTTTTCAAGTTAGCATCTAGATATCTATTAATCTGCATCTGACATGAAGGTTTAAACGTCAATCTGACAAATTATTTTTCTTGTTTTTACAATGTTGTCTAATTTCATTATGAACGAATTACGGAAGAGGTTACATAATAGACTGGTAGATAATGACAATATATATATATATATATATATATATATATATATATATATATATATACACAAAAAATGTTTCTACCTGTGTCCGTTATAGCCTTTGAAATCATCCATCCGATCGCCATGAAACTTTGGGAAGTTATTGAGTACTACACTCCCGCGAAGGTTTTTAGCATAAAAATTTTTTAAGTATCGGCCCCTAAGTGCCCTCAAAATCTGGCAGCAACGCGCACCGTGTACGGCTAGGTTTCATTAGCATAGTAGAACACCCAGGGTAGCCACGATTTTTTATATATTTGATCAGAATAACAAAAATAACTGTATTAAAAATATATCCACGGGTATTGAATTCGTCACGGGCGGAACGCCGTGCAGGGTCGTCTAGTATTGTATAATCCATAGACATGTTTTTCTCCTTTTGAATGTAATATTTTGGGTACGACTTGCCTTCAAATACAAATCGCCCGTTTTACAATTTTAAACGTTTAATACGCTTGACACATGTCTGCTATGCATTTTTGCAGGAAGTTTTAAGCAAGAAATCCATTGTAAGCTAAATGGCAGAAAATTCCAGTTGGTGCATACTGCTAAAATATATGTGAAATTGCAAACAAGTGAAATGTTTAAATAATTGACTAATTTTTTTCCAAAGAGAATTTTAATTATTTTACTCAATTAGATATCAGAAAAATTATATATAATTTGCGCATGTGCTACAAGTTTTTTTTGCTTAAAATGTATCCAAAATGTGCTAAATTTGTAAGTTTAAATAATTATTAAAAACTTGTTGAGTATGTATAAATTACCTCCCTATAATTTTTCCTAATTGCAAAAATAATTGAAATTATCTTGGGCAGAAATTCGTCAATTATTTAAATTTTTTCTCTGTTGTTTCATGCGCTTATTTACAGGGCCTAGCACCGGTTGGACTTTTCTGCCGTTTGGCTTACGATTGATTTTTATTTTTTCTATTATAGAATTCAGACTGTGAATCGTTTAAAAAATCTCTAATTTATTAACAATTTCAAATTGTGAAATGGACGAATTGTACCCGAAGGCAAGTCGTAGATATTATCTTATTTTACGTCTTGTTATACTACTCTAATTTATAATTTCAATCTCACATTAGCTTTTAGGATGCGTTGTAAATGTTGTAATAAAATCTATTTAAAATATTTGAATTGTGGGGGGGGGGGCATTACTCTGTATTATTGTATTGTTCTGTTGTTTTCTAGTTAATTATATAACCAAAAAATAACTAGCACATTTTTTTTGTAGATATTTTGCTACCTGAAGTCATTGTAAGTTTAATCTTATTACAAAAAGAAATCAAATTATTTTTATTATCAATGGATTGGCTAAGAGTATTTGACGAACTTCTCCTTTCGCTTGACAAATTTGGTCGTTTAATTCCTGATATTGAAGCGATCGATACAGATGATATCGCTTGGCCGGGTGTATTACAAACACGTAGCAATCATCACCTTCATAAATATCACGAAGAACTACCATTGATACGTAAAGCAGATTTAGAGAATCACAATTTAGATGGTGGTCTTTGGGTTGTTATCAATAATAAAGTTTATGATGTGCAGGATTACAGGTCAGTTTATGACATATTTTTCTGATTTTAAATGTAAGGATTGTTTTAAACAGGAGCGAAAATTCAACTCTTATGGAGTTATTACAAAAATATTCGGGAAAAGACGCCACAGTTATATTCAGTAGTTCACCTCACAGTTTAGCAATGTTACAATCTATGGATGCTTATATTGTTGGTAATTATTGCCAACCTGAACCTGAATTACCGCAAGCACCACTTGATTGTCTTAACATTGCCAACACTCTACTTGATACAGAACGGCACTTAGGATATTTACTGGGCCTACATGCTTACCACGTCCGCCAGAGTTTGCCGCAACAGCAACCAGAAATCGCATCAAAAAATTGGATCAACTCCGCTTTTCTTCTTGGTGGTTTGCAGGTAAAATAGTATGTTTTTTAAAATAGATGCAAATGTTATTTTTCAGGTTGTTCAACCTCCCGATCCCTATGAAGAGGAAAAAGGTGAAGCGAGAAGTACAAATTCAACTGCCGATAATACACCTACTGAACCAAAAATTAATATTTCTCAAAAACCTGTTAAACACTGGCGAATGGGAGTAGATCGTATTAATTCATTTATTAGCGCTTTAGCAGAAAGTCATTTATCGGTAATTAAGCTTGTTTTATGTTCTACGTAGTACATAATATCTTTATCAATAGGATTCATATGTTATTGCATTCCTGGCAATTGTAGAGCAGCACTCTAAGCAAAATAATTTTTTAACTCGCGTAGACTTTTCTTTCGAGCATCCAGTGGAAGAAATTGGTAGGGTTTTATATGCAGTTATTTTAAAACATTTAGGACTTGGATATATATTATTGCCCATATTAGATGCATGTAAGTAGAATTTATTACGTAAGTGTTTTAAGATGCTGGACGGGTTTTAGTGATTATTTTTTTCATGGCTAAATACATCTGTATTCATCGGTTGAATACAGTTTTCAGTTTATGTATATAATTCTCGATTTTTTGATGAAATAAACAAAAGTCAATATACAAAACATAACGGGGTTAGCAAACATGGCTTTATTAGTATTATTAAGTGATTAAAACGTTTTACATTTAGTTCGTATATGAGTTTAATTATTATCAAATTTTGTAAAATTTTTTTGTTTAAAGCAAAATAAAAACGTTCGTTGAAGTAGTTAATATTGACTTCAACATAAATTCAAACGTCACGGGTTTTATACAACACTCGTATCAGGAATATTTACTTCAAACTTGAACAATAAAAAATGACATCCATTTATACACACGAGGAAATTTTCGATAACAAACACAAAAATACGGTATGATTAAAAACCTTTGAAAATTCTGAACACAACGAAGAAAATTGTTAAAATTTTGTTATAAACAAAGTTAAATAATTAAAAATCATTAATGCATGCACTAAAAGCACAAGTTTAAATCTACATCAAATAATTATCAAAAAAACAATGTGATTAATTAGGTTAATTTTAACACAAATAAATATCATGTAAGGAGATTACGATTGATTACACATTTCGTATTGGTATTTCAACGTATAACGCATTCAACATCAATGTAGTAGATATTAGGGAGCGTTTGGGCTTACCAATGACATTAAAATCACGTAAATGAATGTTTTGAACACAATTTTATGTGGGTCTTACATAACAATACTAACATAATATGCATAATTACAACACAAAACAAAAAAAAAAAGAAAAAAGACAAACAATTCAAATTAAACAATAAAAAACTCAGAATTACAATTAAGAACAGTTGATTAAGTATTTTTTTAATTTTTTCTTGAAGAGGCCAGTCCTTACATTTTTAAGTGGCTAGGCAAATCATTATATTATCGTAAACCTACATATAATATGTTTTGTTCACCAAAACATGATCTTACTGATGTAGTCCTATAGCAGAGATTGTTACGGGTTTTGTAACTGTGAATATCACTGGCAGTAGTCAGTCATATGGTTGAGTGTATTTTATCAAGAGAAAGGTTGTGAATAAAGACGCATGTCTGATATCTGGAGAGGGATTGAATATCTAAAATATTATTTGGACGATACAGAAGATCAATGCGATACCAGAAAGATAGCTGAAAAGTTTTCCTAACAGCTCTATTCTGCAGAATTTGCAATGGTTTTATTTTACTTTGTGAAATTTGACTCTAAATGAAAGTTCAATGTGAAAGCTGTGAATGAACTAATGAATGATACAGAGACTTTCTTAAGTAATCTGAAAGATAATGAGTAACACGCCCCAATACCCCAATGGCAGGACTAATTTTTTTGCACAGATAAGTGATGTGATATTCCCAATTAAGCTTGGCGTCTATATTTGATGCATTCAGTCCTAGTTTATAGAAAATTGTCTATATGTAGTTGGAAATTGCTCCACTTTGGCTTACTTGACATTACTAAAAAAATTTGTTTTGCAGTACATATTTAAAGTCAGTTTATGAAATTTTAACCATTCATGAATTTGGTTAGATCTTCCTCTATAATTCATTACTTCTGCATCATTAGCATATAATTGCAGATAACCATTTAATGGTAATTGAGCTATGGAGTTTGTATATATCAGGAATAACGTTGGTCCAAGAATTGACCCCTGAGGCACACCATATTGAAGATCTGCTATTTTACTTGAGATATCAATACTTACAAACTGTGTACGACCATTAAAGTAGTCTCTGAAAAAAGACAAAGTTTTTCTTGCAATCCCAGAGTCTTCCAGCATTGATATCAGAATTGAGTGATTAACCATATAGAAAGCCTTCTTTAAGTCAAGTGAAACCAATATGCATGCGCTGCCCTCATCAACATGATGTCTAATGTTGGTAATCATATCTGTAACTGCTGTTGTTGCACTACTACCATCACTGAATCCATACTGGCCTTGGTACCAGAACTTCTTTTGCTCAAGATAGGAAACAAGCCTTTTATTAATGCATTTTTCCATGACTTTGGAGATAGAGCTCAACAGTGATACTGATCGATTATTATTAGTGGAACTGTTCGATCTCCCTTTAAATAGTGGTAAAACCTTAGCCACCTTTAGCCCATTGGGAATTGAACCAAGCTTGAAAGTTAAATTTACTAAGTTACTTGTAATAAGTGGCATCTCATTTTTGAAGTCTTTAATAATATCACCAGAAATACCATCAGAACCACAGGCTTTTCTTGGTTTGAGTTCTGAAATTATTTCACTAATCTCTTCAGGGGTAGTTAACTCCCACTCAAGCAGTTGCTGATGGTTTATTGCAGTTGGCTTTATATACGTAGACTTTGGTATATTTTCAGCTAAGTCTTTTCCTATTTCTGTAAAATGGGTATTAAAGATGTCTGCTTCTTCTATAATTTCATTTTGTACTTGTAATTTAGATACTGTGCGACTTTGAAGTTTTATTATGAATAAGCACGTTTAACACTAACCATGTTTTTTTTGGCTCTTGTTAGTTGATCTTGATAATAATGCTTTTTTGCATCAGATATAGTTGCTTTCAAATTAGCTTGACTGCTCTTATATTCATTCTAGAGTAAATTCTATTGGGAAATAGATTGTGCCTTTTATAACAAGTATCTCTGAGCTTAATTAGATAATGTAAGTGAATGTTAAACCACAGACAGCTTTTAGTTCTATAGCGAGCTTTATAAGTCCTATAAGTGGTAGTGTTATGGACAGTTCTCACTATTTGATCACACAAAACATTTGGTTCATGCCATACAACATTTATTACGCCATGAAGATGTTTTCTGCTTGCTTGCCGATCTACATTAAAAGATTTGTAATGTCTTCCTTTGTTAACTGAGATACTTTGTTTTATTTGCATTATCTGTATTCTATGGTCACTCATTTGTCAATACCTAATCAATTAAAGTTCTTGAGTTCCCCTGCACCCTAGTTGGAATGCTATTTATTCGTATTGAAGGTTCCCCGCCACTCTCTCTTACATACACTTTGCCATTTTTTGACCACAAAAATTTAAAACCATTGGTCTTTTTTAGTTTGTATGCCATTTTAAACAAGTTCCGATTACTAATTGTAAGTTATTCATTCACATAAGTAGTAGTTTCTTATTTGATTTATACTCTAAATTTTGACAATTTAAGATGTGGCACAAAGCGCTAAATACATGAAAAACTGTTTTCTGTTAACAATACCTTGGCAAAGTAATTAATTTAATACTGTATTAAATTTTTTGAACTAAAAAAGAATCACTAAGGCCTGTTGAAGCTTCTCCTTTTTCTTCTTAAGTGCGCATATTAGAGCTTTAAATGTGATAGCTAGAAAACATTATTTACAGTATTGCAAATTGTCATTTATATTGATGTTATTTGACCATTTTTTGAATATTTTTAGATAACAGTCACGAGTTTAGAAAATATGCACTAATTTTTGTATATTAATAGGTTTCTGTTTTACCATTTCTGTATAACTTGGGTATAATCATGAAAATAAATTGTCCATTCGCATTTAAATCTCAGCTACCAATTTGATATGCAGAAGTATGGGTAATTTATTTTTGTCTTAATTTATGTTTGTGTTGAATATTCATCAATAATTCACAAAACTCATATATTATGTACTTTGTGCAATCTCGATAGATATTGTTTTAATTGCACATTCTTTTCTCGCTATCATTGCCTTCAAGTAGTTGTTTTACTTCTTATTTAATATTTTAAGTTAAGATAGAAACAAGTTTGTTAATTTCAATAAATTATAGATTTAGCGCAACCCAGCTTTAAACTTCCAAAAACGTTAGCGGAAATGATTAAACAAGTTCATTCTGCAAAATGGAATTTAATAAAAACGAGGCAAGAATTGAATCGTAGTTACAAAGAAGTTTGCATTCCAGTGCTTGAAAAATGTCGATTTCTTTTGTACGAAGTCAAACCAACAATTAGCCCAGAAATGGAAGCATTTAAAAAAGTGAATATGTTATATAAGGAGCCACGAGTAAAAACATTAATTAAAAAAGTTATTAAAGATTTAAAATGCGGGCGACATACTTCTGATATACAGAAACCTGAAGATATTGTTAATGCAACTATACAATCACAAAGTATTGAAAGGCACAGATCTTTAGATGATATAGGTAAACTGAAAAGGAGTTCGTCAGAAGGAAAATTATCTGAGAGTAAAAGTGAAACGGATGGTGTCAATAACGAAATTAAAAATGGTGCAGATAAATCAACGGCGGAAACTAAAACCGATCCGTACATTACAAATGCTGGTAAACACAATAACGAACAACGACAACCTAACAATTGCACAAACCTAAAAACGGAATTAGAAGAAAAGCTAAATTCTGAAAAACTTACAAATGATATCAGAGTCGAACAAAGTGAAGAGGACAAGCAAAAGAAAATTGAAAATGAGATAACATTAAATAATTTATTAAGCAAAATTATGGAGAAGAAAATGAAGAAAATTTCTGCCGAAAATTTAGGATTAATAAATTCTATTTTGGATTTTGTAACACATGATAATGGTTGCGATATAGATGTACTACGTAAAGCAATGTATTGCCAGGTAAGACTATGTTAGGCGACTAACTACCTTAACATGTTCATTTCTTCTAGATTAAACGCTGCAAGATTCGTAAAGAAGGGTTAGATATGATCAAACATTTATTTAATGAATCGTATCTCCTTCCATCAATTAAATATTCTATACTAAACGGATACTTAGGGTTAACTGATGATTACAGAAGTAATTTTAGCAATTATCATTGTTTAGATAATGTGCAGCTTGTAACACCGGCTTTGAAGACTGAATTAATACTAACACAAATGTCAGTGACAGAATGGTGCATTATCACACTTCGCACCCAACTTATGAAAGACTTACCTGTAAGGTTGAATAAATTAAAAATGCATAACGCAAAAGTTAATTTAAATCTTGGAACCTATACGCTACTTCGTGATATAGCGCGAGCCAGATTATTATTAGCGCTATTGGGGATTTTAGCATCACATCGCTATGTGGGTGTAGAGCTAAGCCTTCTTATTAACAGCGGAGTTATAAGTTCAGTCTTATCATTGTTAAGACAAACTGGTTATGATCAAACAATTTTGAAAAAAGCTTCCGAATGCTATGTTCTTTATGCAGATATGGTTGAAACTTCTAAACCAAAAAAGGCTATGTTATCAGGACCTGAATTAGCCAATCTTATGAAATTAGGAACTCATGTAGTGCGTGGTGCTGATTGGAAGTGGGGAGATCAGGTGAGTTTATTGGTAGTTTGAATTTAAAATTAATTAAAATGTTTATAGGACGGTTCGCCTCCAGGTGAAGGTCGTATAATTGGTGAGTTGGGTGAAGATGGTTGGATAAGAGTGGAATGGGCTAATGGTACTACAAATAGTTATCGGATGGGTAAAGAAGGTAAATATGATCTTGCGCTTGCCTCGCCGCCTTCACCCGTTTCATCCGATAGTACAGAAACTGAGGAACAAACAGATGGAGGTTTGTTCTGAATTTCTTTTAATTAGGTAATAATCAAGGTTATGAAATTGTAAGTGTTGTATTGGAATAATGTTTCATGATATAAAAATCCACACCAAATGTGTCTACTATGCTATGCTTTAGTAAGGTTAAGTTCTTAGGTTTGATACTAAACATAGCACATTTGTCGAAAATAAGGGTAGTGTAAGTCACCTACACTGTTGATGTTAGGTGTAGTCATTAATACATACAATAAAAATAAATGTATTGCTCGACTGCAAAGCAAATAGTGGAGTAGTCAACGGTGTTTCATTGGTTAGTATAAGTTTTACAGTTTTCAGTCATAAAATAAAGAAACCCTTTATAAGAAAAACAACCGTTTGATATTTACTAAGCTGTAGTTCAATTGTAACGTTAATTGAAATATTCAAACTTCAACACTAAATGTGAAGATCTAGAAACATTTGGAAATTAGTTAACGTATCAGGTTTAACTTTAGAACAAAAATGTAAATAATACTGCGATTCACCACGGGGCATATCTACATGCTTAGTTTTGATCTGCGGCCTTATTTTTAATCTTATTTATTTCTTACACTCCTCCTTTGTGTCTAAACTACAAGTCACCAAATTATAAAATTCAACCCTGTTTTATGGGATAATGAAATTTTAATTCAGCACGAAATCGATCATTTTTTATAATAATAAAAACTAGATTAGTAGAACTGATCGGCCTATTTCCACGGTTTTTGCTTTTTTATTGCGACGTTTCGGAAGCGGATTCTGCTTTCGTAATCAGGCTTTCTCCGTAGTCCGCTTCATAAACGTCACGCTGCAAAAACAAAAATTGTTGAAATAGGCCGATCAAGTCAACTAATGTAAGACCACAACTGTAGTTCCAAAACACTTATAATACAGAATTAATAACTCGGTACGTCAACTACGTCGAACAACTATACAGAAACCTTGAAACATCTATGAACAAGGTAGCACTAGAGGAGAACCACCTAATGTATCTCTGCTAAGCCTGTGATAACAACATATGCTCAACATCAAAACTCCCATGTACAGCCGAAAAATATCACAAATCGGAAACAGAGTTAGCGAAGCGTTAGTCAAAGAACGAATCAGGCCTACTCGAACAACAATCCAACGAGATTAAAGGAACCACTCGAAATCGAGTGAACGGACAAGATTTTGAGAGGATGAATAAGGATACCAGAAGCAAATATTCATAGAACAAGGCAAAGCACAAGGATATTCAGAAGAAGAAACTAGAAAATCCAAAGAAGAAGAAGAAAGAACCAACCAATACCAATCGCAAAAACACTCATAAATATCTAATCTCCTAATGATAAAATTCGTATTATTAATCCTAGTTGTCTGAGTGTTGATAAAACAATAATTTTTTTTAAATCAAATTCATAATTAGCCCCAATTCCGGCTATAAGCATTGTTAATCTAGAAATAAATAATAACAATATTATCATATTAGAATTCAAAGAATTTCTAAATCAAATCAATAAATAAATACCAGCGGTTACTAATGTAGAAGAATGAACAAGGGAAGTTGGTGCTGCCATTACTATAGGTAACCAAGAAGAAAATGGAATTTGAGCTCTTTTGGTTAAATAATAAATATGTAACTACCTTTATACTATAATCAGAAAATATAAAATCATGATACATTAAAAAATGTTTTATTTAAACTACTCGTAAGATTGTTACAATCACAAGAATTAGTAGTGGGAAGCCGACCCCTCAAGACGGAGAAGCCCGCCTATTGTAGGTGCTGATTTCATGACAATAAAACTTCGATAGCTTATATAGTTTTTTAATAAACACTTCCGAACCAAACCGAAACACAAATACAACTTAAATTTAAATAGTCAAATAGGTGTAACACTCTTTCAATACAAGAGAATGCAAATACAATGTAATGTTATAAATAGCAAGAAATGCCGGATTAACAGACCTGTCAGTACGGAGAATCTTAATGACTGACTCGCTGCTTATAAGCGCAAGTAAATCCTAATATCGCAACTAAGCGGCAAATGCTGGCGGGAAACATACATAATTTAAATTTATATACAAAACGATACACTACTTAAATAACAAATAAATCACCAACAAGAAAAATTAAATTTAAAGGAATTCAGTGAAGAAATATAAGTAAATATTCACGAATACATCCAGAAGAATAAGAATATATCCCACTAATTAATTTTCCATGCTGTGTATTTGAATATAAATATAAAGAATAATAACCTCTAAAAAATGAAATTAATCCAACAAAAACTATTATAATTAAACTATAAGAAACCAAACTATTAATTAATATATCTCCTAATAAATTTAAAGAAGGGGGTGCTGCTAAATCGAAACCTTGTCCGGTGAAAGTACAGTTAATTGACGAAAAATGTGTGCGAAATGTCATATTCAATACTAAAAAGCTAAAAAACACACAGTTGTACAAAAATATCGCTATCTCTTTAGATAGAACTTCAAAGCAAATTGAATATTATCTTACCATTAAGAAACAACTGGATGATTGTATTGCTTCAGGTGAAACCAACCTTAGAATAAAATACATACGTGGATTACCAAAAATAGTACATTTAAACTAAGTTTGCCTAACAGTAAAAACGACTTATTGTGCTATTATCAAAACGTTCGTGGATTGCGTACTAAAGCACAAAAATTATACATGGCTGTTAGTTTAGGAGAATTTGACATTGTGTGTTTAGTTGAAACTGCTCTTACCACAGATATGTGCAATTCTGAATTTCTTCCGGATTCTTATAAAGTATTTAGGTGTGATCGGCAGTATAACGTTACTAATCAAAAGTGGGATGGTGGAGTGTTATTAGCTGCAAAAACTTACATTGATGTGTCAATTGTTAATACTTTGGAACTTGGGAAGTGCCGTTCCGACAATGAATGTTTTAGGATGTAAGTGTCAATTTCCTACTTGCACAGTATATTTTTTTGTATTTAGATTTTTTTTTTATGATTGTGGACCTGAACAGGCTAAATTTGGCCTATCGTGCTAAAGCACTCAGGATGGATAGAGGGATAATGAATTGCCAATAGATGCCTATGAACAGCTACCTTAAATTTTCTCATATCATAAGTGAGAGGAAAGCAGGAACTAGGGAGATCATTCCAGAGTTTAAAAGCCGTGTAGAAAAATGTGGATTGCGCCCGCTTGGTACGACAAGTGGAGATTTGTACTGCATACTGATGATGTGAATTAGCGAACCGAGTGTTTCTTGCAAAGATAGCCCGAAATGGTATCAAAGAATATAATTCAGCAGCACAATAGCCGTTGTAATAACGATAATGCAAAGAAAGAACTGAGACCATCCTTCTATGCTCAAGGGACTGTATGTGAGAAGTTAAGGACGGGTCATTTATAAGCCTAATCGCTCTCTTTTGTATACGATCAACGATATCGAGAGCGTATTGGGGAGCACTAACCCAGAGGTGAGAATTATATTCCAGATGAGGCCGAATTTGGGCCTTATACAGCAGAAGGAGTTGTCGAGAGGTAAAGTACTGCTTAGATCTGTACAAAAAGCCTATTTTACGAACAGCTGTTTTGGTAGCTGACAGAAGATGGTCAACCCATGAGAGATTTGAAGATACAGTCATACCCAACCGAGTAATAGAGTCTGAAAACTTAAGAACTGAGCCATTCATACTTACAACAGGAAATGATCGATACCACCAGATACGACAATAAATGAGTATCGTACATTTTTTGAATATTTTGAACAAATGGTATTTTGCAAAAACAGTGATATAATAATTGAGGATTTCAATATTTCTATTTTTAATAATCCTAGTGTTAATGATAATAAGTGTAAATTATTAAATAACTTAAATTTTCTAAACTTGGCTCAATATAACTCAATCACTAATGTGCAAAATCATCTGCTTGATCTAGTCTTATCTACATTGGGTACTGAAATGTTAAGAGACAATAGTCTGTTAATAAAAGAGGATATTTACCATCCAGCCCTAATGTTTACATTGAGTCTCACTACGTTACACAGTAATCCAGTCTTCCTAATTCGTTACAATCTGACGTACGATTTTAAAAAGGCTGATTATTTTAATCTTTATAATACTCTTCTGAACACTGACTGGTCCTTTATTAGTGATTTTACTGATGTTAATGTAGTTTGTTCAGAATTCTATAACTATATATACATATTCACTGTTCAATTTATACGTCCCATTAAGTCGTACCAGAACTCTCTCCTTTCCTGCCTGGTATACATCTGATATTATTAAAAATATTAAACTAAAAAATTACTACTTTCAGAAATATAAAAAAAAAACAAATCAATTGCTAATTACCAACACTGTCATCGTTTATGTTCGCATGTTAAGGCACAAATAAACAATTCATATAAAAGCTACACCTCAATGTTGAAAATTGTTTTAAAACTGATGTTAAGTAGTTCTGGAATTTTATTCAAAAAAAGAAAGCCAGTACTCGTATTGAGAGTAAGATGTATTACAATAATATTTTATACTTCAGTAGAGTGTATCAGGTACCATCTACAATTGATAACTATTTTAACAATCTACCATCTATTCATTTTAGCAATGTATCTGAGGCTCAAATATTAACTGCGTTAAATAAACTCAGTAACAAAATGACCGCAGGGCCGGATCTCATACCCAGCTTCCTGATAAGAGATTGCCATGTGATGCTAGCTAAACCGCTATTGTTAATCTTCAATCTTGCATTAAAAACTTCCACTTTTCCAAATGTATGGAAAATAGCACGAATTTGTCCAATTAAAAAATCTGGAGATCACACACTCATTACTAATTATCGACCCATCAGTATTGTTTCAAATTTTGCGAAAGTATTTGAAATCACCTTGCATTCCATAATTTATCCACAAGTCCGTAACTATATTTCTTCATGGCAACATAGTTTTATGTCAAACAGATCTACGCTCACTAATCTGTGTATTTCACTCAATATACGGCTAAAGTAATTGATAACCAAGGTCAAGTAGTTACAATTTATACGGACTTCACAAAAGCATTTGACCAAATAGACCACAACATTATCATTTCAAAAATAAAAACGTTTGGTTTTAACGAGCTATTGTTAAAGTTTTTCACGTCATGTCTGCTGAACCCAGTATGTGTCTTTTAACAATCACCATTCTAGTGATTTTGTTTCTTCTCCTGGCGTTCCACAGGGATCTAACCTGGGTCCTTTACTTTTTCTTCTATTTGTTAACGATCTACCATCTAGCCTGTCTGCTGAAAAATTGTTATTTGCAAACGACCTAAAAATCTTCTGTTCAATTATGACTATTGACGACTGTAAACAGCTCCAATTGCAAATTGACAATATACAAAGTTGGTGTGCTAAAAATAGTATACATTTTAATCCTGCAAAGTATAAGGTAGTAACATTCTCATAAAAAAAATCATCCTATAAAATACCCGTATATGTGTGAAAATCGTCTCTTACCCGCTACAATGAGGTACTGATTTAGGTATAACGTTTGATCACAAATTTAGCTTCAGTAAACATATTCCTAATATATGCAAGTCTGGTTTGAGAATGGCAGGTTTCATATCTAGGAATTGTAAGATTTTAAAAATATTTCTGCACTGAAGTCGCTATATTTTGCACTCGTGCGTTCCAAGTTAGAATACTGCGCATTAATTTGGTACCCTTATTATAATAACCATAAAACTATGTTAGAATCCGTTCAAAGAAAATTTTTAAAATTCTTGTTCTTTAAAGTCGAGGGTGCATATCCTGTAATTCGCTACGATAATGATCTACTCTTATCTAAGTTCGACATTCAGTCTCTAGAGCTCAGAAGGATACAAAACAGTGTTATCTTTTTGTATAAGTTGTTACACAATCAAATTGACTCTCCCGTTTTATTATCGTACTTAGATTTTTTTGTGCCTCAGCGTTTTTCTCGTAACCCTACTACATTTTATTGTCAAACTGCCTTAACTAATGTGTTACGTAAGTCACCCATCTTTGTTATGTGCATCAATTTCAACCAAATATCGTCAGAATGTGATATTAATAGCGCTTATATTATCTTTCTGAAAAGTACTATTCAAGTCCATGCGTAAGATGCATTATTAGTTATTGTACTTGTTCATATATATCTATACCATGTATGTGTATATATGTATGTATGTATTATATATATATATATATATATATATATATATATATATATATATATATATATATATATATATATATATATATATATATATATATATATATATATATATTTCTTTATTTTATTTCTGTATAGTTAATAGTGTAATTTTTAACACTTGGTCATTATTAAATTACAAAAGTTAATCTCAGAGGTGGTGACAACATAGCCGAGCTATAACATACTTTTGTTGCTGATAATTTTCCGATTAATGCCATTAAAATTTTTAATAAACTATCGCCTCATATTAAACATACAGCTAACTAGTTTAAATTTAAACATACCATCAAAAATATGTTAGACAACACTATTTATACCAGTGAGGAATATGGAAGCTAAAGCTCTAATTTTTACTTTACTTTTTATCTGTGATATTAATTTAATTTACTACGAGTAAATTTTAATTGTGGACAATTGATGTAGAAGTGTATATTAATATTAATGACCTCTCCTATGCTTGTAACCAAGGCCAAAGGTGTTACATAGAAATTATTATTATTAACACTCTTTGGGCGATGCGCCCATTTCCCGTATTTCCTTTTTATATAAATGGTCACCTTACGTAGACCACGCCTTCTACATTGTCTTATTCTCTACTGACTGTTGGAAAACCATAATGATAATTATATTCTGTTTGAAAGATGTAGCCTGTTTTGCCTTGTATTTAAGACAATCTTTGAAGATATTAGAACTCTTGCAACGGGCGTAATACGCTTGGTTATATTATAACTCTACAAAGAGTTTTTTTAAACTTTTTTATAATTTCAACATTATTAAAGTAGAATGGGCTCAATTTATAAAGATATCATCTACTAGTTCAATTTTAATTCGCTCGCTATTTAATTTCAGTTTGAGTAAATGATCTTTAATATTTAAGTTTGCGAATTCTTTTGTTACTTAAAGGCCCCAGCTAGCTCAAATGTTAGAATAAAGAAATGATTACTGTTATTATTGACAAAAATTATGCTCAATTCGCCTTACTTATTTATCTGGATTCCTCTTGAATTTACTTCTTTCTGCATTTAAATATTCAATATACACTCATTTAATTAAATCCAAAATCTGAACGAAAATCCTTCAATGCATTGTTTACAAACATATAAAAATCATACCTATAATTTAAAATAACATTCTTAAAACTAACATATAACAATAAATTCTTTGTCCGAATTAAACGAATTATTTTTCGTTTAATTGTGGTGTTCAAATTTAAAGTTTATAGAAAATCAAACATATAAACGTTTTATTTATTCACACAAACAAAAGGTTCTTACTTGTTACTTTCGTTGAAGGTAACAGCCTTGTTTAGGTTGATGGGCTGCTCCTCAGATGATGTCACTATGCCGCCAAACTGGAACCTCTTTTTCTTTGTTTTCCCTATCTTTTCTTACACTTTTGTTATGTCATTAACAGTCCAAGTTATTATTCTTTATACTTTGATTTACCAATTTGTATCGATTACGGTCTTTTATATTTATTGTTCATTATTTAAGCCCAATTGATTACGGCTCTGATACATATAAAACGCGTTATTTTCACTTATTACGTCACTTTTAATGAGAATTAAGGCGAAATCCTTTTTATTAACACCAACTCGATAACAATTGCACTTTTTATTATTTATTGTAGCCTTTTTACTATTTTAACAAGGAAGGTATTTGCGCTTCTTCCCTTGTAATTCAAAGCTGATAATATTTTCATATAAAAAAAGTTTAAGATTCTAATGTAGCTCAAAACCAATTTTCCCAAAATAATCTACTACTACTTTAACATCATGGTATATATATATATATATATATATATATATATATATATATATATATATATATATATATATATATTATATATATATGGGAAAATTGGTTTTGAGCTACTTGAGAATCTTAATTCATTCCCAAATTTGAGAAATGGATTTTATTTCTAAAAAGAAGTTTAATTAACATTGATGATGATGTAGCTGATTTTTACAATTTCATAATCGGTAGTAGTGATATGTTTGCTTATAACAAGTATTCACATCTAAAACTGAATTGTTTTAACAGCATTTCAACTATCTAAGGATAACCAATTTATTATACTTTTGAGAGAAGCGAGCATTAACTTTTTACGAGTTATCGGAACAAGTGCAGGTTTGGCAAAAGAGGAGTTACATTCAGCAACGGTTCATGGTTTAAGTAGTTTATTCTGTGCAACAATCAAATCTGGAAATCAAGATTGGTGTAACTTAAATTTGGTTCGTAGTGTTGCACAAAGTCAACAATTATGTCGAGCATTCAGTAGTAAACCTTGGGTGGATATGCTTTTGAGTTTTGTCAATCCTACTACAATTGTGGGTGGTAACGAAATGAATTTACCAAAACAGGTAATAGTTACAGTGCACTAATTCTACGTAAAATCATTTAATTTTTGTAGATACTTTCATTGAGATTGCTAAAAACAGTTTTACAATCATGGGACATGGATAATCCAGATATACAATCTTTGCTAGAGAAATTACTACATATTTTAGGCAAAATAACACTGACGTGCTGTTATGATGTTGGTAATAAACCACTACCAGACTCTAAAACTCTGGTTTTATTAACGCAATCACACAGTAACACTTTATCACAAGAAATCATTAATCTCCTACGAACATTACATGGAATTCTAGGTTGGAATCAAGTGTTGAATTCTATTTTATTACAAAAGCTAAATGTAGCTGCTTACTTTTTAAGTGATTCTTATCATACCACTGCTGAAAATGCAGTTACTGAACAACATTCATTAGTAACTGCTTGCTTAATTCTGTTTGGTGCATATGATGTGCGTCCAAGGATTGGGGCAATTGTTGAACTAGAACTGGGTTGTGGAACAATCACTCGAATAACACAAAAGGGGAGATTTTGTGTTCAAATGCACACAAGCGGAGAAACAAAAAAAATTAGCTTAGCAAATTTAAAATTACTATCAGATCCACCATTTAATTTGGATCGGATGCCATTAAGTGAGAATCTTGTTAAAATTTGGGCTATTTTAATGTTGAATAAACCTAGCATTTCATCTAATTATGAACGAAAAGCTTTACATGGTAACGTTGCATATGGAAGATTACTTTTTGTTAATGGTTACATTTTAGGACAAATTGATGTAGTCTACTTACGAACACAACAAAATATACTAAACGCAATCAATGCAACACAAATTTTAAATGGAAATCAATACAAACTACGGAAAATATTAAAATATCAGATCAATGCGTTGGAACAATCACAAGAACAACAATCGCTTGAAGAAGAGATTAATCAATCACCAATCTTGTTGATACAAAAATTATTGACAAGAGCAATTCAGCCTAGCCCATTAAAACCTAATTTTAGCTTACAAGAAATGCAATTAGCTGCTTTGAATTTAAGTCAATATTTAGCAACCGAATGCAACTTTGAACAACCCTTACCAGAAATTAGCAGTGATAAAAACAATGATAGAATTATTATTAAACCTCCAGAAAAGGAAGCTAATACTGAACTTACTACTCCTAACAGTGAGTGTTCTTTTAAATCAATTGTAAATGAAAAGAAAAAGAAGAAAGGTGAGAATAACCAAAGTACACCAAGTCCACTTGTTGCCCAAATTATGGAGATGGGATTTGGGAAGAGATGTATAGAAAATGCCATTAAATCAATTGGAATTATTCCAGAATCGTTACTCACACCAGAATCAGTAGTGTCATGGTTGTTAGAACATCCAGATACTGCAGTTTCAGATACAGAATCACTTAGTTCTTATTGTGGATCAGATAGTGAATCAATCTCGGATCAAAATGAAGTAACTCCTCGTTCACTCGATGATTGTGTAAGTAATATTTTAATGTTTGACGCTTTTGTGTAAAGTATGAGTTTTAGAATATTGACAATTTAGTTTGTTCTGTTTCGTATATGCAACGATCAGATTTTTTATCAAATGATGAATATGCGATGTATATAAGGGATAATATTGAAGTCGGAATGTTGGTAAGATGTTGTAAGAGTTACGAGGAAGTTCATATTGGAGATATTGGTAAGGTGGTCAAGATTGATCGTGAGGGATTACATGATTTAAATGTTCAGGTTAGTTTGGTGTTATATCTTGTTGTCGATTAAAAGGTATTTTTTGCAGGTTAATTGGCAGCATCGTGTTAGCACTTATTGGGTTCGATTTATTCATGTAGAATTACTTGGTTTTCCTCCATCACTGCCTGCACCTGTTGGAATTAAAGTTGGAGATAAAGTTCGAGTTAAACCCACTATTACTACTCCACGTTATAAATGGGGTTATGTCACACATGACAGTGTGGGTATTGTTACTTGTAAGTATTCCCTTTATTTTTTATTTACTTTGTCTTCTTTATGAAGTTGCAGTATAAAAAAATACAGGTTTAAGAAAACAACTGAAAGCGTTTATAAATCAGATGTTAATAACAGTAGTGCTTATTATTTATAATGTAAAATTTGTATGTTAAGGAAATGTTTACGTTTAAAATGATTGTGTTGCAGAGCAAAAGCATTTTATTTATTTGTATTTTACTATAATTACTATTTACTTAATGGGGTCATCTTATATACTGTTATTACAATGCAGTATTAAATGGAGATTTTTGGAGTCATTGCATATTTCCAACATTTACATCCTGAAAATAAACGTAATTACAATTGGTTATAACGTATACTATGGTCCTAGCATCCAGTGCTAGTTCTGGTTTAATGGCAACTTTGGTCACATCACTCATTCCTTGGTTTGGTTGTAACTTCAATTTTCCTCACTAATTCTATAATTTTGAGATTACATAATCTTGATCACAACATCTACCACTTTGTTTGGTCATAACGTTCACTCCAGTATCTACACTCATCCTTCTATTGATACTCTATTATGATAAATTGGGTGTCGTGATGAGAATGGATTTTAAAAGTCAGCAGTAGCAATGTAACAAAAAGTTGAGCTTTAACTGATAGATATTAAAACCACCTAGATGGTCATTTTGATCAGAAACTGTCAATTGATTTGGTCAAATCATTTTTGACAATAGTTATATTTCATACCTCACCCAAAGTAAGAACAGCCTTACACGTTTTTGACTAGGCATAGTACATTTTTTTGCTTTTTTGTTATCTAGAATTTAGTAATTCTCTTCTGATGTATTTTGTGGCACTTTTTAACACATTTATTGCAATTACTTGACTTTGGGATTAATATTGTTTTATTTGTTGATTGCTAGAAGTTGCACTTCAACAAAATAAGAACTTTTGCTTTAGCCCCCCTAAGTTCAATTTTTTTTGTTGCGATTGTTTGTTAGTGTTTGTTGGCTCTTTTTGTCGATTGTTGCTTATTATTATTTTCCCAATCATTCTTTAAATTTAAGTGTGAAGTTAGCCCTCAAGGTTAACATTCTTTGTTTTTTTTTGCAGTCTCTTGTTGTTTGTTTGTTGGGTATTTTTTGTTGTTTGTTGGTTATCAGTATTTTTCCATTTAAATTTTTTAATTTAGACTTGCAGTAGCCAAAAACATTAAAACTTTGGATATTTTATTTTTAAAATATAAAAATCAAAAAACTAACTAACAAACACTAAGAAACGATTGCCATTTAGAAAGTCTAATTTAATTTAGATGTCAGGAGACCAAATTCCCGTAAAATATTGAAAATATTTAATTTATAAGCAAAAAACCAAAAAACGACAAAAAATAGTCAACACACCAACAAACGATTTCAACCAAAAAAATGAATAATTTTAACCTCAGGGAACCAACTCCACGCCTAAATTAAAAACAAATAGCTGTGAAAATACCAATACCAGCAAACGATAAAAAGTAGCTAATAAAAACCAACAAACGAATGCAAAAAAAAAAAATTAAAAATGTAAATATATGTAGATGTAGAAAATATACTGTAATTAAATGTTTATCCATTTTGTGGTGTATGGTCAAGTCGTGTTGGCAATACCGTTACTTGCATCTCTTGTGAGAAAAAAAGCTTTCTTCACTGATTTAAGTGATGCAAATGCTATTTCCTAAAACAGTTTTATAAAGACGTCTATTATAGAGAATTTCACCTTCACATGATACAGTAATTATTTGTATCACTAGTCTAGAAAAGATAGTTTTGTGAATATGAGTAACATTGCGGGTTGACCTCAATATACACACTAAAATAAATTAATAAATATGCAACAAAGATTTACCCAGAATGTACGTACAATATTCATTACATGTAGTTTCATTCAAAAATGTACATTGCCTTAAAAAATGTACCATGTGAGCAAAAATACAACAGTACAAAACGTACAGAAATAAAATGAACAGTCTGATATCTATATTACTGATATTACTATAGAAATAAAATAAACGTCAAAGATAGTAAATTTTTTTGACAAGTTATAGTTATAGACTTCCTTAACAAAAAAACCAAATTACACAAATTTGAAGATACAACACCAGATAATCAGTTATTGACAGACGAACAGGAATTTTCTAGTGAATTCAACAAATACTACAAACGTTGGCAAATAATATAAATCCCCCACATAAACAAACATAAAATTTGAAAACAGTCGTTCCTGTCAAATCATAAAAGTGAAATAACTTGAAATCACTATGGTACTGCCGTCAACTTTCCCATGTTATTTATATGAATAGCAGTAAGCGTGGGACTTTGATCGCGACCGAACTTCCTGTCAGGCCGATGACAACCGATAGTTGTTACAGTAACTTATAGAAAAGCAATGTCAAAGTAAAAGGCACGCGTGTTTTTTACTTTCGTATTGGGTACAATGAGAAAATGAAACGCACTAGTGTGCGAAAGTATTATTTTCAGTACGGTTAATTGTTCGATATGGATCACTTTCGTACATGGTCGTAGGAAAAGTAATAAATACTGCATATTACAACGGTAATTCTGTAAAATATTTCCAAATTTACTTCGTTGTCTGAAAAAGACGTAATATGTGCTTTGAACCGTGGTAGTAATGAAAATACTTTGCTAATTGGCTAATTCCATACAGTGAATTAAATTGTTACAAAAATAAAAAATACGTTAATTAATTTTACTAATATTAATAGTATTAATTAATAATATTTTTTTTGTAATGGATAGTCTTTATTAACGTAATAATGTAGTAATGATGTCCTATCAAGTCTACGAGACTTAACGATTGGTACCATAATCAACATAATTACATTTTTCACAGAAAATTGTTTAATCTCGTAAAGATAATGTAAAAAGAAATTTGTTATTCTGGCGTTACACCACAACTGTTACGATATTGATTACAAACAAACATAAGATAAAATTTAAGACGAAACTCAACACTAGATTCATTTTTAACGTTTCGGTTTATTTAGTTGGTAATCCATTTTCAAAATAAATTTATTTTGAAAATGGTTACGTAAAATAAATTTATTTTGCAAATGGTTATGTACTAAATAAACCGAAACGTTAAAAATGAATCTAGTGTTGAGTTTCGTCTTACATGTTATCTTATTAATTAAATTGAAGAGCAAATCGTTATCGTTACAAACAAAACAGTAAAAAAAAAAACTGGAAAAAAAGAAAAAATATTTTTTTCTATGGCAATTGTTAAAGTGTGCTTTAAAGAACCCAAATCAATACACCAAGTTTCACTTTAACGGCAAGGGTAGATAAAGTTGAACTTTAACAGCAAGGGTAGAGAAAGTACTTTTTAATTTTTATTTACATAAATATACAACTTATTTTTCATTTTTATTTGCATTAATAATAACTTCAATATTGCAATTTACATTTCCAGAAATATCAAATTTTGGGACAGAACCTGTTTCCTGTGAAAAACGTACAGACGACGTAGAGTTTTATAGGAACTTTCTATTCCACACAGTATTTTCTTTGATACATCAATTTTTTTCGCTACTGAGTCTTCGGTATAAGTTTCGAAAGAGACTTCCATCCCCTCTATACGCTTTACTGTCATCAGGTGAGCACCAGTTGCCAGCAGTGTGGCTGCAGAGCGGCGAACAATGGCCAGTATACATTTCTAAATTCGGTAATTTCAAAAAATCGGCAATTTTCTTAGGAATATTATACAAGGTATTTATCCCCACAGGTTGAACTGTACACTTTCTCTGTTGATAGTTGATGAAAAACTTTTGATGAGGCACCTTTTTAGGACGTAAAGCAATGTATTTTCTCACAATATTCAAAACACTACACCACATTCCTTATCAGTGATGCAAAATGAGCGATCTTACTTAGTTTTTGTGTGAATAACTGAGACGATTATGACACATTTTCGATCAACAACACTAGAACTTTCTGGCTTGTACAATTCATTGGATCGACACGCTCCATACAAACCCAGTACCGCAACAACGTGTAATTTAAAAGCCAAATTATGAAGTCACCATTTCTAAACGTTTTACCTTCACACACAGATTGTCGTCATCTGAAGCTTCTTTTAAAAATCTCATAACATCATCCAATTCAAAGACTTTGGACTTTTTAGACTTATAATCATCACTCACCATTCACTAGCATCATCGAGTAATACGGCCACAATGTTGATGACTTCACTTTCTTTGACTTTTCTGAAAAGTATGCCAGAAGTACCTTTTCACTCACATGATTTATATTCTTTCTGCTTTTCCACCTTTCAAAGCACTTATATTCTTTTTGGTATATCAACCTCGATTTTTGGGGCAATAATTTACCCACTGCCTCTATCATCTGTTCTTCCACATCTGAGGGTAGTTTTTCTTGTTCGAAATCGGTTTCCCAATTATTTTCACTCATTTTTACTTGCAGTGTATTCAGGAAGTATACAAAAGCACATAGAATAAACCACAAATTCTGATAAACAAAATTTTGTTTTATTCAGTGTCAACCCTACAACCCATACTACTGAGATTTTAAAACGTGACTAACTCAATTAATATTTCTTTAATTTTTCTTTAAAAATTTGCTATAGAAAAAATAGAATGTTATACATGACGATGAAATACAACTATAAGACTCATGAAAATTATTTTATTCCTCCTTCATCGCTCATGAATTAACATTTTTCACCCATCGATAAAATTGTATTTCATCGTCTTGTATAACATATAACTATGAATATATCTTGAGAATATTTTTAATATCCGTTTTTACTGTAATTCTCCGATTCATCATTTAATTTGTGTTTTAAAAGTTTTATTTTATTTGGATAATGAATTTTCTTAGGTATTGAGTTATAAAGTTTTGGCACTGCACATTTTAAAGTACTTTCACTACATTTATTGTAACATTGGGATACAGCATAATAAGTCCTTCTAGTTAGATAGTTATGGGATAGAAGTACTTTGTAAAAGCTTTCTCCAATGTGGTCAATTATCTTTAAGTGTTTATAGTAACCAGTCGGTGTAAGCGTATCTGCCATTTCCAGAATTTCTTTCTTCTCTTTGTGACGTCTTCCTTGGGTAATTTTCAATATTTTACGTTGTAGCATCTCTAACTTGTTTATATGTACCGGATCTGCGCATCCCCATACTTTGACGGCATATCGTATAACCGATTCAACAACTGCTTTTCACAGTGTTCATTACCCTGGTATCCATGTATTTTTAAGCAAATATATCGCTCTAACATCCTTTCAATTTTTTGGTAAAGGTGGTCCATATGTAGTGTCCGTTGCGTATTTCAGCATTTTGCATATGCATTCTAACTTTCAAATAAACACTCACATGTGTGCAATCTCACTTGGTTTGGAGTAATCTTCAGCATATGATAAGTTTGAAAAATCATCACATGTGTTTTAGAGGCGTTCAAATTAAGACCTTTGTTATGCAACCATTTCCTATAAGATTTAGTTCTTCATAGATTACTCTTCTGCATTCATCAACCGTGTGATGAGAGTACATCAGCATAGTATCGTCTGCATACATGTGTAGTTTAGTACGCTTGGTAACTTTAAATAAATATATATATATATATATATATATATATATATATATATATATATATATATATATATATATAGTAATATTAGTAATATTAATAATATTAACAGATATTGAAAACTCTAGGACAATTACACAGCAAGGAGGAAATAGTACGAAGGTTCTCAGAAAATTTTAATAAACAGATCGATTTCTTAGTGAAAACATGCCAACACAGCGTAACACCCCAAATTGATAGGAGACAACTCTACTGCCATTTCTACATTCCATCCTCTAACGAAAAAAGTATACAACAGCTTTTGAAAGAATTAAATGTTAAAAAATCGTAAAATTAATTTCAAGCTTAATAAATCAATCAATAAACTTAGCAGTATTCCCAGAACAACTAAAAATCTCCATTATAAGACCTATTTTTAAGAAGGGGAACAAAATGGACTTTGGCAATTATAGGCCAATTAGTATACTGCCGGTCATAGAAAAAGTTTTTGAGAAATACGTGGTAACTTACTTAAAAAAATATTTGAAAGAAAATAATATCATACATCAAAACCAATTTGGCTACCAAGAAGGAAGGAGAACTGAATAATTATTAATACGAATAATGGACAAAATTAATAACCAACTGGATAAAAGCAAATACACGTTAGCAGTGTTTATCGACCTACAGAAGGCCTTAAATACAGTTGACCACAAATCATTAATAAATTGTATTGATAAAATCGGGATCAGAGGAAAATACCTTGAGTGGTTTAACAACTACCTGAAAACAAGAAAATATGTGGTGAAAGTTGGAGATGAGATCAGTAACGAACAACACTCAAGATACGGAGTTCCTCAAGGGAGTAATTTGAGCTCAGTCCTATTTCTGATATACATAAACGATATCTTTGGATCAGTAAAAAATGGCGAAATGCATTTATATGCTGATGATGCAGTAATCATGTTTTCACACGAAGACATAAATGTATGCTGTACAATAGTTCTAGAAGACATAGATGCAATATGTGAATTATTTTTATTAATACGGAGAAGACATGTACAATGGTATTTGCAACTTCTCACATGGAGAAAGTTATCTTACTGATGATAAAATCCACACGTGTAATTGCCTCATGGACGCTCGCAAATGTAACGGCTATTGTGCAATACTTAAAAATGCTACGGAAACTACGTACCTAGGGCTAGTAATGGATGTCCAGCTTAAATACAATAAACACCTAGATTATATATATGCAAAAACAGAAAAATATCGGGATGCTTCTACACATTAAAAAGATACACAAACAACGTGGTCATGGGAACTGTTTACAAGTCAATTATAGAATCATTATTAAGGTATGCCGTTAGGGTCTGGGGTTGTGCAGATGCATGTTATCTAAAAAAATTAGAATCACTGCAGCTAAAAATAATAAAAATAATACTTGGTAATCGAAAATTGCAGAAAGCAAAAATGTTAGAAATATTAGACATTTTAACACCCAGTGGATATTATAAATTTTTAAACATACTTACACACTACTACGACAACGAATACATGAAGCCATTAGCTCACAATTATAGAACAAGGAGGGGAATGGTTACGATATACAGACTAAATCTTTAACTTAATTAAAGAATTAGTGATTAGTAAAAACGGATACAGAGTAAAATGTTCTTTTGTATATTTTTATCTTCATATTCATAACTTAATTTTTTTTCTTTCGTATTACATCAGGTTTCTTTGATGTATTTTTTTTAATATAGTAAATGTAGAATGTAAGCTTCATTTCAGTTTTCAAGCAAACAGAATGTCGCTTTATTTAGTTAAATATTCGTTTTTGCACCGAGCTTAAACGCACCGATTTAATAACGCCGTAAAATTGGTAGGTTTTATTTTGACTAATATCATATGCAAAAATCATTAAAATCCATTAACAAACAAAAAAGTTATTAAAGTTGAAATTATGTTTCAACTTACTTTGGCCCACAGTGTACAATGTAAATATAATATTACTTCATTATTATAAGTTTTTGTTCTGAGCGAATAAGTTCAAAGGTATGTATTTAATAAAATTAATAATAATTTTTAATAATATTACTTCATTTATTTATGACCAGCGTCTTGCAAAAATGTTTTACTACAATCGACCGTTTTATGGCGTATTTTTAAAGCCACAGTATCTACTCTTGAGATCTGTTGTATTGTAAAGTTGCTGCACTAGTAAAGTTCATGTGTTATATAGGTTTCTGTAGTGTTTAGAATCCTATTTTGTTTTAGCCATTGCACCAAATGGCCACGATGTCACAGTCGATTTTCCTAAACAATTGAATTGGACTGGATTAATATCCGAAATGGAAATAGTGCCAAGTAGTCACGAGGGTGTTATTTGTAACGGTTGTGGTCTAACACCTATAAAAGGTGTACGTTTCAAATGTAAAGTCTGTAATAACTTTGATTTTTGTGAAAACTGCTTTTACACAAAAAAGAATCACCGTCATTCTTTTAATAGAATTTTAGAACCAGGTTGGTATAGATAGGAGAAGTTAAAAATAAAAATTTACATTGAATTTTAGACTCACCTCTTGTTTTTGCTGGAAAACCTGGACGATATTTTAGAAACGATTGTTTAGATTCACAACATTTAATTACTGATTGGAGTAGATGTGTACGTACTATAACTGTATCATCTCGTGAGCATACTGCACGCTTTGATATTCCTGATGGGTTATGGCAAAGTTGTGGAACCCAAGGAAAGGTAAGTATTGTGTGCAATACATATCAGTTTTAATGTTGATTTTGAAGCACTGGATTCGATTAGATATGTGTGCTGATATTATAATCAAAAGCTTGAAGTTGCAAGTTGATCCTAGTGATAATAGTTATATGCCTTCTGTGATTATTGTAAGTGGTGGTAGTACGGTTAGCTCTCTTTCTGAAATTACTGTGGTTAATGTAAAGGCTACTGATAGTTCTGTTACATTATTATCGAATATTGATCAGGTAAGTTATGAAGGAGCACAAACTTTAGTTGTACTATTCTGTTTTTAGCATTATCCTTTAATTGAGATAGCAATCATAAAATGTCGGAATGGAGGTATTGACTGTAAAATTCATGGATTTTCAATTACAGGAATAAAAACGCAAAATCACAATACACTCAAGGCGTCAGTGTCATTTCTTGCAAATGATTGGGATTTAAATTACGAACAAACGGGAGTTCCTTACATAGGTATTTAGTTTGTGTAATTAAGCAATAATCAATATTAGGTTATAGCACAAGAGCAATGCTCGGCAAGAGGTATGGAGTACTCAAAATCAACTTCTAGTTGTCGAGTTTTTGTTTGGGGTTTAAATGATAAAGATCAACTAGGTGGAATGAAAGGTTCTAAAGTGAAGCTGCCCGTACAGTCAGATTTCTTAAGTCAATTACGCCCAATTCATATTGCAGGTGGATCAAAATCTTTATTCATCGTGTCACAAGATGGAAAGGTTTGAGCTCTTACAAATTTCAATAAAATACTGAAGGTTTTTTTAGTTGTACGCTTGTGGAGAGGGTACAAATGGAAGGCTCGGTTTAGGACACAATAACAACATTTGTTTCCCTCGCCAAATTCCTTTCCTAAGTCAGTATGTAATTAAAAAAGTAGCAGTTCATTCAGGAGGAAAACATGCTCTTGCTTTAACACTTGATGGAAAGGTTTGTTTGAAGATTATTTTAAGAATTGTTCTTAATGTTATGTTTAGGTATTTTCTTGGGGCGAAGGTGATGATGGAAAGTTAGGCCATGGTAATCGTTTAAATTTAGATAAACCAAAAATTATAGACGCGTTGCGAAGTAAACGAGTCCGAGATATTGCTTGTGGTAGTAGTCATTCAGCAGCTATAACGAGTAGTGGTGAATTGTACACATGGGGACTTGGTGAATATGGAAGATTAGGACATGGTGATAATATAACACAATTAAAACCAAAACAGGTATTATTAAAGCTTTTACAGTATAAAAATATAAATTGCACCTTAGCAACATTTTTTGTTCATGAGCTATAATTATTACTTATTTTTCACGTGCTACCAATTTATTAGAAAAAAACCACTGGTTAAACCATACATTCAAAACTTTAATATATGTATTATTTATTAGATATCAGTTAATTGTTACTGAACATGAATTTATTACATAAAACACATAACAATTAAATTGGAGATTTATATTTGTATAAAGAAAACTAAAATGATTTGAACTAATCCAGGCATTTTTATACACTCAGATCCAAAAAAAGTGACGCACCTGATCTTTGATCTAACTTCAATGTCATATTCTTGAAACCAGTGCGCCGATATTTAATTTTTTTTTTGTTCCTTCATAGGAAAAAACTCAAACCATGTTTTTTTCTTAATTTTTGTCTCACCCTGTGTGTTAATCAAGCAATGGGCGTGTTTAGCGAATGTCAACGGATTCGTTATACGTATTGAGTCGAGAACCGTAACCTAATAGGATTGCTGAATCCCGTAAGGCATGCGTATATCGATCGCTCGATTCGCTTGTGACGTCACTTGCATTCCTCGACCGGTTTGTTTACATTTACGATAGTGCAAAAGTGCGTTTTTATAGGTATGAAATTGGGTGTTTTGCGTATTTAGTGTTAATTAAACAGTGCCAACAATCATAATTATTTTGATTGGTGTGTAAATACTTTTGCCTGTTGTGTTCATCTAACAAAAACTTTGTGAAAACAGTGTTTTTCAACATTAGCAGATAATTTTAAAGCTTGAATCATTGGCTGTTCGGATCTGTCTTTCAGTGTGTAACAACCCATTTTGAATTGTATTAAAATATACCGTAATTTACGTTCTTCGTTCATTTAGTTGTAAATATAAGAAAAAAAATATTTTAATTATTAATGAATTATAAGTATGTGGTAGGCAACTTAATTTGAATTTTGGTGTAACTTAAGTGCATGTTTTCTTAGGGGTTTATATTCCTATATCTTTAAATTAATTTTCTTCACATATTTTTTCGCGCACCGCTAAATCATCTGACATCCTAAGCGTCCTTTTCTTCATTTCTTGATGTATTCTGTGTATACAGGAAGCCATATTTGGGTCCGCCTAAATTTTGTGAAAAGTGCCATTGATTTAATGGTAAGGTACATTTAACTCGCATTATATTAAAATTTAAAACATTTGCTCTTTGCGGGCACTTTTACCACTTTTACTTTTACACTTTTAGAACTCTTACTTTTATCATTTTTACGTTTGGCATTTTTGATGCTTATGATTGCAAGTTTGCCTTTAATTCAAATTTAAATTTAGATCACACCTTTTTTATTTGAACTTTCAAGAGAATGCAATAAATATTGGATTATTCAATTTCATGAAGATAAATTTGCAAAAAGTAAAATTATACTTTGCTATGGTTTACAACGTACATTATTGATTGCAATATTGATTACATCACCTTTGGTTTACATTTCCGTATTTGTTTAGATACCAGATGTTACTAAAAAGTTGTGTACAAAAGTTTCGAACAGGTATTTATATTCAAATAATTTAGTAATTTAAGGCTATTACAACTAGTTTTTAAGATATATTTTATATAATTCTAAATTTAAATATTTAATGAACATAGTTTGTATATTTTTTATTTTGGCATTGTGGTGAATTTTTTATTGTATTCTCGGTTTAGTTATTCCGAGCATAATCAAAAAATAACTTGGCGTCCGAGATAATTTTTATTATTGTTACATTGCAGTTACTATATTTATGTTAAGTGGAAATAACCAAGCAGAAATTTGTGGTAATTGAGCAAATCAAAAGATTAAACTGGCCTACTTTAATCAACCGACTGAGACAACGGCATTATCTTTATTGAGTGTTTGGATCTCTGGTTAGTTTAACGATTTGTTTTGAGAACTTTACACCTATTTATTTATTATTAAATTATTTATACCTGGCACCGTTACCACATTTTTATAAGTGTCGCCCAGCTGTAAAAGGACCTTGCATTTTTAACTTGTGGGGTTTATTCATAATACTAAAGAGGTAAGCAAACAATATACATACATATTTGTATGTATTTATAAAAAGACTAAGTAGACTTTTGCGTAGACTTAGGAAATATAGAAAATAGGTTAGGAAGTATAAGTATACTGCCCATGTCTGAACCTACCATTCTTTCTGATTTACTTTGTATCTAAAACACTTTTTTTTAATATTGACAAAGTTCTGCAAAATTTTATTTCGAAAGATCAAACTTTTATTTTGTACTCTTTTTTCCCAAACATCAAATAAAAAGGTGAGGGAACACATTTATTCTATAATCACTGTCACTCTTTACATGCATATGAATATCTATGTTAATAAATTCATACTACTACCTATTGTAGGTATCCCTTTACATCATTCAATGTTTAATGCATTTCCAATTATCAAAATATAAGCCCAACATAGTTGTAATAATAGATTTTATTTATATCCATCTTACCTACATACTGCTCAAGTAAGGGTTTATTTCATATTAAAATGATTCAATATTAACATTAAATGCAGAAATATAATTATTATTGCTTATTTGTTCTAAAATTGTCATAAAGGTAGGTAGATAACTTCAACTTAAGCTATTCACAATCGTATAAACACTAGTTTTCCATCCCGTCCATTTAAGTAAAGGCGCCATCGCGCCAAGAAAGAAATGCAACCTACGGTACAGCCAGTAAGGGTTTTCGCAATGCATTGGCAGACAGGTTTGGAGAATCCAGCAGTCCTATTAGGTTTACGGTTCTTGGTGTTGAGTAAACTTCTCAGCGCATAAATTTTACGCTGCCTCGGTCAGCGCATTCGTATAATATAATGCACGTTACCATTAACCTAAAAATAATTTAACGTCAACATAGATGTGTGCAATAAGGGGAGCTTGCAGGGAAAAAATTACAATTTTTTTTGTTTTTGACTGATTACTAAAATTTATATTTTTCTGGATAAAACAATACAACATCGCAACATTTGCCTAAAAAAATTGTTTTAAACTAAAATACACGAGGGCACTCTCTCGTCCTCCTCAAACTGCTCTTCTAGTCACAGTGCGCTTGGATTTTCTTTTGTCTGGCCTCTTTCAGCTGCCTTTCTGACCTCTTTAGCTTTAGTAAATCTTGTCCCTTGCAAAAGTTTGTAACGAGAGATATTTCCTTCATACACCCCAAACTTCAAAGTTTTTATTCCAACAAATGTTGCCTTGGGTATCCTGCTCCACAACACATTGTTTAGCGATTCATTGGCATTCTGTGTTTTACCTTTCAAACACTTTTGTAACAACGATTTTTCGGAAAGGTCCCTAAAAATTGCTCTAATTTTTACCATTACCCCTTTTGGCAAATGAAAATGGTTGCCATGACTGTATTTTTCTTTATTTTTTACAGGTTTATTAAATTTACACCATGTATCATCACCACTTGGACAAAGACCATGTGACCGCTCCTTATCAGACGACCAAAAACGAAAATAAAGAGCCCAAAGTTGTTTGTGTTCCTCCTTATTGCTAGGCCATAGTAGGTTTGAATTTTTAGTATAGCAGCATCTGATAGCCGTTTTAGCCCACCGATTGTTTCATTATCAGAAAGTTTTTCAGTTCCAAGCTTATTTTTCCATGTTTTTAGCCATTTCCCCATACGCTTTTGGACATGATCGACACATTCTATTTTATTCCATTGTACAGCCATATGGATGCAGGCTGTTCATCTCGTCAAATGCTTTGCAATCGTCATCGCCAACGTATTCTAAATACCTTGCAATACCTGTGTCAGAAGATCTTTGGTCAATTCTTTTCACGCCCTCCACTTCCATTCCTCCACTGGACCCCTGGTAGTTGACTACACAACTATCAAGGTGAATATTCTGAAGTCTGCCTGGGCAAGTACAATATTTGGACATTATTTCAATGCTGCAACGTAGGATGTCTCTTCATAATACCCTTCGATACTACTTTTGTTTATTTAACCCACTCCAAAGAATAAGATTTAAGTTCTTTTAAACTTTTTTATTATATCAACATTATTGAAGACAATTTTATACCTGAAATGATTATTTTTTATTACGTTTTATTAAAACAGAATGGGTTCCATTTATAAAAATATCATTTACTAGTTAATTTTTACTTTGCTTGCTACTTAATTTCGGAATTTTAAGCTTTATGTTTACTAACTCCTTTCTTAATTCGTTGTAACGGATAACTCAAGTTTATATAAAGAAACGATTTCTATCATTACCCAAAATTATGCTCATTCTGATTTATTTATTTATCTGGATTCCCATTGAGTTGACCTTTTTCTGCATTTATGTATTCAATAATTGTGTAATGAACGAAAATGCATCAACGCGTTGTTTACAAATATTTATATAAAAATCAAACTTATAATATAAGATAACCTTCTTAAAACTAACATATAATAAATAAAATCCTTATCAGAATTAAACGGCTTGTTCTCGTTTAATGGTGATAATCAACGTAAAGTTTCGAGAAATAAAGCACAAAAAAGTTTTATTTATTAACGCAAACAAAAAGGTTCTTACTTATTTTCGTTGCAACTGATGATGTAATGCTGGCGTTTCTTTGTCCGCTAAAAGGGGCCTCAGATAGGTTAAAAATTGCTCTTCAGATGATGTCACTTGCCGGCACCCTGGTACCGTTTTTGTATTGTTTTCCTTATCTTTTCTTATACCCTTGTGTAGTTGAATACGCTTCTAATTTTCTTTCATCAATTAATGATTATAGTAAACAATGGTTCGATGTTTCCACTATTCAGTTTTTTCTTAATTGTTCAGATTTAACTACAAATAGCACATCAATAAATTCGAGTTATTGTCCGTTATACTTCGATTTCCCAATTTTGGTCGATTACTGTGTATTATATTTATTGTCCACTACTTAAACACAATTGATTATGGTTCTGAGATATACAACACTCGTTATCTTCACTTATTACGTCACTTTTTATTATTTTAATAAGGAAGGTAATTTTTTACTTCTTCCCTATCACGTTAATTAATTCTTATTTGTAATTTTAGCCCGTTATAGGGCACCGTAACTATACAATGTCACTTAGACTGTGAATTCTGATCGCTTATTTTTTATGCGATCCTTTATGTTCGATTACTTCTCGCGATTGTTTTTTATCGCTCATTGTATGCCACTGACTTAAAAACTGTACATCATGATTATGACAGAGTCTCATTCTCCTTTCAACACATCAATGCACTCTCAATGCCACGTATTTTACATATTTTCACATTGAATATATAGATAACTTATTAAAATAAACTCGAACTTCTTAATCTTAATATTAATTACATTCAAATATAAATAAACAATAACCGTTTCTTTATCCAGAAAAATAATATATCTCGTATAATTTAGCGCCAAATTTTGATTTTTCTAAAGCTCCCGTCACAATGTCCAATACTCTTCCATTCACTACACTCGTTACGGATACAATTCCGTTCTGTGAAGTGTGGCTTCTCTTTTTCCAACTACCATCAAAAGCCAACAGCAAGGTCAGATGACTCACTATCTTGTATAACCTATTGAATAGTGTAATGGATGCATTATAAATTCGAATTACGCGCTCTTATATGACATTAAATGGTTGTTGGTTATTTCTGTGTAGATGTAATTAATATTAAGATGAAAAGCTTGAGTTTGTTTGAGTATTAAATTGGAAACATTTTAAATAAACGTGGCAATTTGCGGATCATGACTGTTTTGTAAAAGAAAGCAAATAGAGACGCTGTCACAATGACGTGTATTTGTTAATCAATCGCATTAAGGAGGCGATCAGAGTTGGTTGAAAGTAACCAAACGGTTAGAAAGCGATTGCTGCAGCTTAAGTTATGCTGCAATTAAAATTGTGAAATTATAACGAAAATTCAGTTAGTATTGTGTTAGGATATCTTCCTTATTAATGTGAGGAAACAACTAAAGCAAATTAAAGTGTAAATATTGTCAAGTTGGTGATAATAAAAAATATTACGAAATAATTTACAATCACGTTTTATATCCGTATTGAAAGTGCTCCAAGTTGGTGTTTCGATAGGGAGTGATAAATGTAAAATAAGACAATCGATCCAGTATAATAGATCGATATATAAAGTATAATAACCACAAAACATTGACAATTAAAAGCATAGACGTTCGTAGCTTGCTTGAATTTTGTCGCGCACGCCGTTTGTAATTAAAACTGAACAATTAAGTAAAAATTGGATAGTGTAAATATATCAAGCAATTATTTACAAAGATCATTAAATTGTGGAAAAGAAAATTAGAATCGTATTCATCTATAACAAAGGTATCCGGAGTACAAAGGAGAGCGGCTCCAGCTCGGCTACAGAGAACGTCATCAACCTATACGAGGCTTCAAATTGATTGTCAGCTGGAAGCGCAAGAATTACGTCTCCAGCTCGAACGAAGTGATAAATAAGTCAGATTATTTATGTTTAAATACCAATGCTGAACGAAAATATATTTCACTCATCATTGGTAAAGGATTGTATTTTGCAGGTTACTATTAAGAATTTGGTTTAATTAAACGGGTGTCACTTTTGATTCATTTTTATTATTGACCATTACAAATATGCATTAAAAAGCTTATACAAACACTGAATATGTAAATACTGAAGAAAGCAAGTTCAATTAATTACGAAATACAGTAATGAATGACATCAGATTGAGGATAATTTTAATAAATGGTAACAATAACCATTTATTATATTATCGAGCTAGCTGGAGCGTCTCGATAAAAGGAAAAAGGAATTTGTTGAGCGATTGTTAAAGTTCATTTACTCAAACAGAAATGTGATGGCAATAAATGTAAAGTTTGGTTAATGAACGCTACCTTTATAAATTAAAACCACTTAGTAAAAACTGAAAGGTAATCATTTCACATTTCATAAGAACAATATGAAATTGTTACTCAATGATTTTGAAATTATAAACGATTGAAAAAGAACCCAAATATTATTCTTTGTAGTCAGGTGTATCCAAGCAAAGTAATAGTCGCAGGTAATACGCCCATTACAAAACGTTCCCCAACAGCCGGGCAGACAAAAAGACTATCACAAAATGGTGTCCAACGTGAGAACCGTCACAATAGATGCTGTCATAGAACGTTTCGCCATACTTTCCGTGACAGAGCTTAGAATGTTTGTATATTTTTTGAACCTCAAAATCTTTTTCCTCCCTCTAATCCCTTGCCTATGCCATGAGGAACATGAACAAGCCTAATGTTTATATCCTCGAAGTATGTTCTTTCTCCAGAAACTCCGTCTTCTTTGTTCGGAAAATTCAAAGTTTTTGAGTTGGAGTACAATGGGGACAAGAGATACATATTTTTACAGCGAAACGATTTATCTCAGAGATATTCATATTGATAGGTGTTCAACATTTACAATTCGAAAAAATTGGGAAACACTCAAAAAATGTTTCAAGTTGATTAAATCTATAACACTCGTATCATCTGATTCAAAATCATCATACCCCACCAAACCTTTCAATTTATCGGCAGAAGATCCTTTTGAACTTGAAAAACACTCCGATGGATCGGGAGATGGAATAGTTTTATTTGTTACGTGCTCGGTTGATTCTCTGGTGCTGGTAATATTCATCCTCACTTCATTGTTTATCTCAGTACTTAAAAGCTTCCGAAGCTTAGGATTAAATACATTTTTTTCTTTTTTTAAATACACCTTTAGGCTTTGTCATTTTTGTTTTTATACCTATAAAATAATATAAAAAAAATAAAACTTGAAATATAAAAATTATTCACACAAACTAAAACGAAATAGCATCAAGTTCCTTTTCTCGTGTGATCCGTTACAACCAACAATAACGCAATTTAAAACCATTTTTTTTATTATTAAGGTATAAAAAACACATTTTTACTATGATAACACGTAAATTTTTCTCTTGCGTTATATTTAACTAAACGTGATATTTTTCAAGTTACTTTATTTTTATTGTATGGGTTAATTAATTTTTTGTCATCTATATATTGCAAAAGGACTCTGACCTCAGTCTAAGTAAGACTGTGTTAGATGTTTAAAATTTAAGTAAATAAAAAAGAATAAAACAATTTACTTTTCACAAATCGAACATATTTAGTAGTCTTGTAGGTGTAACCATTGTATATATACAATGGTGTAACTTATACACACGTAAACGCTGTGAAAATAAAATGATTGAGAAAAGGATGCTAATACCAAAGAGCAATAAAATTTTATTGCTCCTTGCTAATACTAAAATCACGATACACTAAAATAATGTCGATTCTCTTGCGCCTGCCTCATTGTAACACATTTTTGTCAATGACGCGATGCCGTTCCAGTTATATTACAGTTCTATGAACGTCAAATATTTGTTGGTGTGTACATATTTAATTAAGCTTGTGAGTTGTTTACATTATTAAGGTTATAGATATAAAATGAATACACAAATTGGGGATAAGCGAATCTACCTTTTAAAAGATTACATGGTGGTAAACAAAAGACTCCTATCTCGAAATTATTATGAAGGTAATACTTGTTATTTAGGTTGTTTAAATAGCCTTTCATAATTATTGATTATATTGGTAGATAATTCAAACATCTCAGGAAATCAGTTATCATCAATTAATTATGGTGATACAGAATAAATACAACCTTCCCAAGGAACAGATTTGGAATGTTGAAAATTTTAAAATAATTGTTGACGAGATATTTTCATGGACTCATAATGGCACTTTACTTTTTCTGGATGGGTATCAAACACATATAAATCATTTCCGCAATCCTAAGGTAAAAAAGAAAATTTTATGGGATGAAATTGCAAGACTATAAAGTTGACGGAGGAATATTGGACAGAAAAATTCAAACACAAAACAAAAGCTGGACAAGGGAGGATTAACTAGGAGCATTATCACAAGTTCAATGAAATTTTTGCTGAAGACAAAACTGTAAATACATGTAACCTGATTGCATCAACAATGCCATTAATACCAGAAATAGATACCCAACAGAGCAGTCTAATGGATATTAAATTGACTTTATATTTATATAAAGAAAACAAATGATTCCTAACTTTAATATCATTTATTTTTCAAACCAGTGGGTCGATTTAAAAAAAATTGTTATTCATTGATAGGTAATTCCTTTGCCCGTAGAAACTGCAGTATCATCTGAAAATTGCAATATACCATCAAATAGCAGAGAAAACTTAACACATTTCGCACACGACAGATTAAATTTGGAGAAGAAAGATTAATTGAACTAAATTCACATGGAAATTACAGAAAATAATAGAATTAATCAGGAAAAACTTGATCTGTTTAAGAAGATTCTTGAAGATAAAAAATTTTAGTATCTGTGTTTTTGTTTCCAACTTGTTAATGTGAATAGATAAAAATTATGCAGTAATACGTTGTATTTTATTTTTTTTATACACAGCAATTTACAATTATTACAGCAATGTGGTTATGTAGTTGCACTTTAATTCTCCTATTAGCTTCATCGTCTTTATTATTTTTAACTACAGCTTCACTGCATTATCCAAATCATAAATATCATTTGTTTCTTCTTCTGGATGTTTTGTAAGTATAAAATTATGTAAAATACAAACTGCCAAAACTACTTGAGGAATAAGATTTGCTAGTGACGTGTCTAAATATTTTAGTCTCCTCCATTTACCTATAATTAAATCAATGGTTATCCATTTTTGATGTATACATGATAATCATATTAAGATTTATAGCATTAAATTATTATTTACCTTTCAATAAACAAAATGCTCTCTCAGTAACAGATCTTTAGCCACTCATGACCTCGTTGAACCTAGGCTGTTCTGCAGTAAGGTGCCTATTGTCTCTATATGGTTTTGATTAGCATCTTAGTAGAGGGTAAGCTGCGTTTTGGTGGTAAAAGGGGTCGATTATTAACTAATTTATCAAACAACGGGCTGTTTCTAAACAACCGGATATCATGCAATCTCCACTCATGTCTATAAATACATCTGTGAAAAGCCTGTTAGCACAGACTTCTTGTAAGATAATATTGTGTTGTTCTTTGCGATTATAGAAATCTACAGCATTATTAGTTGGTGGCTTGATTACTGTATGTGCATCATCAATCGTTCCAACTACACCAGGAATTCCTACAATATTAAAACAAACATCAGTGAGAAAACGTCATTATTATAACATACTTATAACATGCATTTTCTATCCTAGTAGCTGTATGGCTAAATTTCAAAGGATTGAGCCATTTGCTCTTTTAGTTGACAAATTGAAGATAGCACTTTCTTGAAAATATATCACCCTGTGCCTTTATTAAATCCAAACCTGTCGCTTACAGTGAGAAATCTTTCCTGCGTAGGGAAATACAAAAAGCATACTTTCTTTTCTAAAATACATCTGTGCTCTTCTTGTAAGTATGGTGCTACCA
The DNA here is from genome assembly GCA_036346205.1 of Vesta saturnalis. NCBI lineage: Eukaryota > Metazoa > Arthropoda > Insecta > Coleoptera > Lampyridae > Vesta > Vesta saturnalis. Next base: position 1,259,539 of record JARFJB010000307.1, read on the forward strand.
AAGTACATATTTCATCTCTTGCTATTCTAGCCATCCTGAAGTGACTTTAAAATTCAAAGAAATTGTAATTAGGTACTATATTTTCCATATATCCTTAGTTCTATGTATGTTGTATGCTGGCCTACCTCTTGTAGAACAGCTTGAGTTATATTATTTAAATCTAAATCCTCCAGAAAATAGTCATAACAGCATTAGACTATTACTTCTGTCCATAGTTGTAATTGTAGATAAGTAATGTAATTAAACGGAAACTTCACCTCACTTTAAATTTAAAACGATTAACAGCTCACAGTATAACAAATCGCTAACAGTTGGGTGTCATCAAGTTCAACATAGTTGACGGCTTACAGTTAACCGTTGTGTTTGCTAAGCACTCAATGGTATCAAAATTTCTTACACTGTATATGAAAGACGCTTTTTTTATGATCTTATCTTATCTTTAAATTTGTCCGAATTCATCATTTTTGCTGAAACCTTTCGTTTATCCCACACATTTATTTCATTGTCTTTGAAAAAGTTTTATGCCTACATATTTGAGCCTTTGTCGTTGAGTCATTAGTTAATTAATAAAAAAAGTGTTAGTGACTAAAATTACATAAAATGCCTCAATTAAATCCTGAAAAGTAGTAACATTTGTTGCTTTAGTGAACGATAGAATGGAAGAACTGGAACGTGTAGAATGATTGATGAAAGGTTTAAACAGAATTTAATAACAGAAAGTTTTAATGGGTTGGATATGTTGTGGAGAGGGATTTCATTAAATGGAAAGACACATCTTCATATTTTTCCAGCGAGACGGTCGATGACAGCCAAAATCTATATTGACATTTTACATCTGTACGTCTTACATCATGCAGAGTTAGAGAGCAAAAATTTTACATTGATGCAGAATAATGTCCGACCAAACACCGCAGCAATAGTACAAAACTTTTAGAAGCTACGGGTAACACCACATTGCAGTGGCCTGCGACAAGCCCCAATATGAACCCTATAGAACATTTGTGGGGTGAACACCTTCGTAAAGTCTCGCAGAAAAGGCAGATCCATTAGTGGAAGAATCGGACCGTATACCGATGGAAACGATAAGAAACCTAGTTTGCAGTATGCCGCACGGAATAAAAACCTTTAAAATTGCTAGGGGTGTTAAGCAGTTATCCCAGTTTATTTCACTAGAAAACTGTTTCTCGATAAATTCAGAATGTTGGTAATATGCAAGGTTTCAGCAAAAATGCTGTAATTCGGACAAATTTAGAGATAAATCAGTGAATAAAAAATAATGCCCGTAAAAGAAGCTTCTTTTATATAGAGTGTAAACACTTTCTATACCATTGCTTTATTAACACACGTCAATAATTAAAAACAAACATGGTTCTAATTTTTCCACTACCATTTAGGAGGCTTTGAAAAAATTCCACCTATTTAATTTTTTTTTGAAAGGCAAATGCCTATCAACGAATAAAAAAATTTAAAAACGGCCCAATGGTATGAAAAATATACGATATTAAAGTTAGGTAAAAAATCAAGTGCGTCACTTTTTTTGGAACTGACTGTTACACTGTGCAATGTTACTAAAATTTTAGTGTTTGTCCAAATTTTTACAAACCAGTAAATTATACTTTATTTGATATAAATATTTGCATTAATTTTAGGTCAAAGCTCTAATTGGTCATCGTATAGTACAAGTTGCATGTGGCAGCCGTGATGCCCAAACATTGGCACTTTCTGACGAAGGCTTAGTTTTTTCGTGGGGAGATGGTGATTTTGGTAAATTAGGACGTGGAGGCTCAGAAGGATGTAACATTCCTCACAATATTGAACGATTAAACTCATTTGGTGTTACACAAGTTGAATGTGGAGCTCAATTCTCTCTTGCTCTTACCAAAATTGGCGAAGTAAGAAAACCTATTTTTTATAAATTTTTGTTGTAGCAAATTACCCTATTTTAGGTATGGACATGGGGAAAGGGCGATTATTTTCGATTAGGTCATGGATCAGATCAACATATTCGTAAGCCAACCATGATTGAGTGTTTACGAGACAAAAAAATTGAGCAAATCGCTGTTGGTGCACTTCACTGTATTGCAGTAACTGATACTGGTCAGGTGAGTATTTATTTGTATCTTTTTACATGTTAAATCCATGATTGTGCAGGTTTACGCGTGGGGTGATAATGATCACGGTCAGCAAGGTAATGGCACAACAATAGTGAATCGTAAACCAGCTTTGGTGCATGGTTTAGAAGATGTTTTCATCAATCGTGTTGCATGCGGAAGCTCTCATTCGGTTGCTTGGGTTCTACAAAATACGCCGATAATTTCTAAACACGAGCCTGTTATTTTTCCTGTCGCAAAGGATCCACTTGGTTCTTCCATTTTAGGATTGTATGATAATGAAAAACCCACAAAAGAAGATTTTAATACAAAAAGTGGTCCGTCATTAAGCAACATTGTTATGTCATTAGATAGCAGTACATCGAAACAACAAGCCTTACAGCACATACTAAATGCAATGCATATTCATCAGCTACGACAAAGTATTATAAGGTCCTTATGTAGTCATACAAATTTTACAATGTCTAACACAAATAAAGTGAGTGTACTTACTTTTTTAAGCTATATGAAACTAATTCTCAATTTTTAGACAAGCTTTATGAGTTCTGATGCTACACCACCAGAGAGTGTTATGAATGTTTCCAATACTACTTACGGGCATCAGAGACCTAAAGACACAGATTTACTTTGTGGTGCAGGCGAGGCTCCTGTTTCAGGTTAGCATGAAATACGCATCTAAATGAAATTTGCATGTCGTCATTAACTTATTGATTCTTAAACTTAGCAGTCATCGAAACAACAGCCGAATGATGAAAATGCTAGCTTTATGCAAACAAGATCTATAGGTCATGAGTTTTTCATTAAGCACTAAGTATGTCAACATGTAGTTCTATTATTTGCAACTTATACATCTACACACAGAGGTGTATTAATTTTCATAACTATTAAAGATTAAAATCGATTTATTGTGAATGGTGCAGTGGAGGCTTACCATGTTTTTACAGACATAGCTGATCTAAATGATTGCTTACGACTTCTTATTGCTTAGCATAAATTTGAGTCTCGGAAGTGATGAAGATGCTAGATGCAAAATGATCATATCTTCTAGTTTTCATAAGATAAGAATAGTCAAATGTTGTCTTTATTCTAATGTAACAAATACTTAGAGTTAACAAACTTTTTAATGTCAAAGCCAAAACAAAAGTTTTCAAATGATCAATTAGGTTAGATATCTTAGCATGCTTACTGAAGTATGCTCTTTAGGCTAAATGCAGTTGCAAGCTGAAAAATGAAACAGATCTTCATATTTCAAGTAAGAATACAAACAATGCTTATTTCATGATACAAATGAGTTATAATGACTTTAAGACAACGGCATAACTTACAAGTTATTCCAAATGATTAATATGGTAACATTAGGCTAGCAATATTTGGAACATATTAAATGCAATGCGAAAATGAGGATAAAATCTTTTCAGATGAAAATGTATAGCAAGTTCTATGAAAAGCCACAAACAACACATGATTTTTAACATTAAATAATTTAGTTATTAATATGTATAACCTACAAACAATGAAAAGAAGGATTACATGAAGAAATAAACAATTGATAAATGATAAATTGTAAAAAATATTACTGTTTTTGGATGTAAACGCCAATAAATTGGAACAAAATAAAAGAATTAAAATCAGAACAAGCTATCAGACTAAACATAATAGAATAAAATTTAATACACAATTATTGGAAGGTGAAGAAATAGCGGAATCTTATGGTAAAAAATTAGAAGATAAGCTTAATCAAGAAATAGCTCTGGAATAAACTTTAGGCATACACGAAATGTGGGAAGATACAAAGAAATAGTAAGTAGTGCGGCTATAGAAACAATTTGAATAAAAAGAAGAAGTGACAAACCGTGGATAACCATAAAAAACAAAAAAATTAATAGAAGAGAGAAACAAAATAAAACAAAAAATCCTATCAGCAATTACAGCAGAAAGAAAAATAAAACTAGAACAAAAATAAAAGTGCAAAAGATGATAAAAGAAAACATGTGGAAGCTGTATTAACGGAAGCGGAAGCATCTGCTAGGAAATATGATATGAAGACTCTCTATAACTTGACAAAAAAAATGGCGAAAAGTAAAACGGTAATGTATAGTGATATTAAAAGTAAAAATGTGACAATACTTAAATCACAAAATGAAATTATAGATATGTGGATGGAATATTTTAAGAAAATCTATACTAAAACGAGTATAACTAGAAATAACTCCAACATAATACTCAAGGGAACAACAAGAGAAGAAATGAACATAAATACAAATGCCATTTCCAAAGAAGAGATTGAACTAGCAATAAAACAATTGAAAATCAACAAAACAGCAGGCCTAGATAATATACCTGGAGAGTTGCTGAAATCAGGAAGGCAAACAAACGACACAATCTTACATCATTTTATAAACAAAATCTGGGAGGAAGAAATGATTCCAGATGAATGGTTAATAGGGTTTATTATCAAAATTCCCAAAAAGGGTGATAGAACAAATTGCAAAAATTTGAGAACCATCTCCATCCTCTATACAACAACCAAGATTCTAGCAAGAATCATTCTAGGAAGATTAAAAGACTAAACGTTAGCCAAACTGACAGAAAATCGATCAGGTTTTACTCCGCGCAAAGCTTGCATATCACCATATAACTGCTCTAAGAATTATAATTGATGAAAGTAATGAATGGCAGAAAGACTTATTTTTAGGTTTTGTGGATTTCACAAAAGCTTTTGATAAGATAGATACAAACGTGATGTGGGAAAGTCTAAAAGAATATGGAATACCGGAAAAAATTAGCAAAATGATAAAAATACTGTATGAAACTATTGAGCTTGTATAAACCGTAATGGTCAAATATCAGAATATATTAAGATAGAAACAGGGGTCAGGCAAGGCTGCATTTTACCCCCTGCTTTTCTTAATAGTAGTTGACTGGATAATGGTTCACGCAATGGATAATAGGAGTGGTGGCCGTACATGGAGATTCGACAAAAAGCTGGAAGATTTAGAGTACGCGGACGACGTCTCTTAGCAGAGAAAAGGAAGCACTTGCAAGTTAAATTAAATCGACTAAGTAAAATCGCGAGTAAAATTGGTCTTGAAATATATGTTAAAAAGACACATACGTTAGCCACAGTGTGTAAAAACAACGATAATAACAATGATAAGTCATCTCTATTACTAAATGGGGAGAGGGTACAGAGCGTACAAAGCTTGAAGTATACTAGAAGAAAAAGGAGGCTATCAAGAAGATATTAGATTGAGAATTGGTAAAGCACGAACCGCCTTCAAAATGTTACATAAGATAGGGTTATCAAATGAGCTATCCAGAAATACAAAAATCCGAATTTTCAATTCAAATATAATCAGTGTACTACTTTACGGATCGGAATCATGGGCATTCAATATGCAGCAAATTAAAGAATTACAATCCTTCATAAATAAGTGCTTAAGAAGAATTATGAGAATATAGTGGCCAAATGTTATTTCGAATATAGATTTATGGAATTCCATGGGCCAAGAACCAATTCACCTAACCATAATGAGACACAGATGGAATTGGTTCGGACACACCTTGAGGAAGCCAAGCTCCGATATAACAAGGCAAGCACTAGAATATAACATTAAAGGACGAAACAAGCAAGGAAGACCCAGACTGACATGGAAAAGAAATGTTTTGTAAGAATGCAAAAAAGCAAACATAACATGGAGCCAAATAAAACAAAAAGCCTTAAATAAAACTGAATGGAGAACATTCATTGAAAATTTGTGTGTGAACCTCGGAGAATAAGTGGAAGTTTAATATAGTGTTAACGTGGAAGTGTGTAGAGTGCAGTAGTGCAAGAGTGACACCCTTGTACTAACTTTTCATGACTGTGTTGAAACACTTGTGGGCACCCTATAGTTCTCCGGAACTCAAATGACTGATGATGATGATTGGGCATGATTTGAAGTGTACTATGATTACATTTCTGGGCCATCCCACGCCAAATCATCCATCCAATATTAGACTTGACACCCAAGGTTCTTGGATTTTAATAAAATTTTGTATGGCTAATGTACACATAAAAACAATAAAAAAATCCAAAATTTCAGCCAATTCCAACTAGTAGCTCCAGAATTATGGCCGTTTGAAATTTTAGGCTAGATTTAAGTTTCCAAGGCTTATTTGAACGCGAAATGAGCATGCACGTACTCTCGTCTTTCAATTTGGAATCAACAATTTTTCCTCTAGCTTCAAAATATATTAATTTGTTCTAAATTTTATGCAGAATCATATGACACTCTTAAAATGTGAACCATAACCTGCTATCACCCTAAAAAAAATCCTGAACACAAATAACTTAATTTTTATGAAATCGGAACATTCATTCAGAAAAAAATTAATAGCAAAAATCTCTCTCCAGATGTCCCTAAACAATTATACATCACTGGAAAGGGGATAAAATTATCTTCAAACTGGTGTAATAATATGAGTCGGGTTTTGAGTTACAACATTTTTATAGCACTTCAAAGTTGAAAATTATATTTTACTAAAAACAAAGAATGTAAAATATAGCCAAATATTGTAAAATAATTTTTTTTAACAAAATTTTGATATTAGTGTTGCCAGACAAGGCTAACTGACTAAAACATTGAAATATATGTTCCAAAATTCATGTGTTCTAATTAATTAATGTTAGTTTAGCATTTTGAAATAAATGCACTTTCCACTTTCAAATTTACAACAAACTTTTAAAAATGTTCCACGCTTTATTTATTTCTTTCTTAGTCACAGAATTAATTTTGTAAGAACGGCCGATCTGAGAGGTGATTTTAGGTGGATTAACAACGCACAGAAGATGAACTGCTGGTACAGGACACTGATCTTCATTTTGAGGCCAAAGGAAAGTTTCAGATGGTCTATGAGGGTGCATAAATTTGATATTGTAATATCCTTAATCTTCATTGAAGCATTGTACCATTCCTAACCACCAATTATTTTCATGCACACATGCTACTAAAGAGTGAATGTTAGGCTCTGTAGTTGTCAAAGTGTTCTTGAATATGTTTTGTTTTAAACAGACTTGTGTCGTTTTACTGATATCACTTCACTAGATTCTGGCTGAGAAAAGTGAAAACTCCTTGTTCCCTAGTTTCACCAGATTCAAACCAGTCTTCCAGAGTTTTCCTTCTATTTTCAATGTCTTCTTTCAAAGAGAAAAACTTAATTTTGAAGAACAGATTTGTACAAAATGAGTACATCTGTTCAACATTTGTAATTTGTTCTGTTTCTGTGGCACTTTGTAGGTTTTTCTTTATTACAGATCTTTTAACTGTGCCCACAATTCCACCGCACACAGTTTTTCCATGACTTGTAACATGGAATGACCAACTTGCTTGAAGTTGAAAGTCTTCTTTATGGTAACACAAATTGAGCATTGTCTTGAAATTCTTGTACTGCACACTGCAACCATCTTTTAAATATTCAATTTTCGTTAAGTTTGGAAAATTAGCCTTAATGTACTCAATAGTTTTTCTTGAGTTGAATAAACAAATGGTACATCATGCTTCAAATCATCTGAAATGAAACACGATGTTTCTTTTGTAGTTTCACCCTCACTTCTTGTATAAATCACAACGGGATGAATCGAACAACTCAAGTGACTCCAATAATAGGACTGCACTTCATTTTGCAGGACGAAATTGTAATTTTCTGCGAGTCCATTAGAACTAAGGCCTCATCAAATGGTAAATTTTCCTTCCTTTAATTAATGTAAGTGTTTTATGCTTTAGTAATAAAAGCATGTGGGATGAGAGATTCAATTTTTTTTATCATAAAGTCAATAAATTCTTGACGTGGAAGTAGCATAGTTTGTAACTTCATACGACCATCACTTATCCGCTGCGAAAAATTTATTTCTTCCCCGTCATCAAAATTTCCTGAAATATCTTCCAAATACAGTCTTAGTGGCTTATGTGTTTTAGGACATTCATCACAACGTTGCAACATACAATTCCTGGACTGCCTGTTACAAACCAATTTTTCCATCATTTTATGGATTGATTCTTTGTCATGTTGATTTATTGCATTAGCCAAAAGCTCAACATTTTGGTGATATCAGCAAACACAAACACAGTGAGTGCCTAGTGAACCCGCTTGCACACACCATTTTGGCTTCAGAGAGCAAAATTTAGATTTAGATGATTTTCCTTGAATGCAAAAAATAATTCGTCTAAATTACGTAAAAGAAGTCTTTTCTGCATGTAAGTATTTTTTTTAACGCTTACACGATCTTTGGCACCTGCAACATGTATGAAAATTCATTTTCTTCATAAAACTGTTTTACTGTAACAATTGTCTCCTCTTCGGATAGTTTTCTTCCTTGTTTTGGTTCTGGCATAGCCAAAATGCCCTTTTCACTGCAAAAAGCCCTAGCTTTTCGCACTAAATACTCGGAAACATTCAATTTCTCTGCTACTTCTCTGCGTGACCATGAATATGGGGAGAAATCGTTAAAAAATTTTTTCCCGTCTGGTCATGTCTGTCTTGAGCTTTTGCTTAATAGCATCCATCAAATAATCGAGATCCTCAGATTGCTTCTTTAACTCATTTTGTTTTTTTTTGTCTTCATCTTCACTTGAAGATTCATTTAGAGAATTATCATCTACTTTCAGATAAAAGAAAGTTTTTTCTTGACCTGCATTTTTACCTGTTTCAACTTTTCTTTGGCGTACTTTTTTTTGAATGCGTAGATAAGGATTGCAGTTTTAGAGGTGTCACATCTAAACCTACAAGAGACTCATTTAGAACGTCTTTTTCGACTACAGTTTTAAACTCTTCATCGCTATAATGAAACGCAGTTTCTTCATTATTTAAACCTGTGTTTTCCAGGTTCAATAATTTTCTTCAAGTGATGCATAACAGCTTTCCTGGGACTAAATTGATGCTTTGATGTTACTTAACATGTTTAGCCTTTTGTAAAGTAATTACCCTTAAATCCTTTTTCTTCGTTAAAGGTGCCGCATGTTTATTAAATAGATCACAGCATGCTTTTTGTTTTTTTTTTCAAAATATTTCAAAAAATTACACAAATGATGAGAACAAATAGTGTCCATTTCATGATATTGACTATTTGCGCGCCAAATCAATGTTTCCACGTCCTGTTTTGAAAGTTTCTGTATATTTTTGTCTTTTGTAAGGGTAAAATTGTCACAAGAAGAGTCTAATAGTTTACCTACTGTACAAAACAAAATTGGCCTCACTTGACTAGGACCAGCTATTTCTTCCATGATGAAAAAAAAATCAAACAAAACACCACACAAAACTATATACAATATATTACATATTTTAAACATATTTATAGCTATTCACTTAAATCAGACTAATTAATTAATAAAACTAATATAGTAAGCAGCATTGGAGCACAACTAGCTACATACTGGCAAGTGGCAATAGACTGCAGTATGACTGAGAGGTGGAACTTATTCCTGTTGAGACAGGAGTATTTCATGTCTCAGCAGGGTCTACTAACCTTCTGATTTATAGCACCTACTGAGATACAAACTGAATGTCATATTTCTTTCACAGTTTTACATTTTATATATTTGCAGATCTTTCTAACCAGATATTTTTTACTTTTACACTTAATTCTTATTTTTACCTCATGCATGAACATTTTGCATTGAAATACATTATTACCTCGTAAAATTTAATATTCCACTTTGAAGTGCTATAAAAACGTTGTAACTCAAAACCCCACTCATATAATTATACCAATTTGAAGATAATTTTATCCCCTTTCCTGTGTTGTATAATTGTTTAGAGATATCTGGAGAGAGATTTTTGCTATTAATTTTTTTCTGAATGAATGTTTCGATTTCATAAAAATTAAATTATTTGTGTTTAGGATTTTTTTAGGGTGACAGCAGGTTATAGTTCACATTTTAAGAGTGTCATATGATTTTGCATAAAATTTGGAAAAAATGAGTAAATTTTGAAGCCTCTAGCTTCAAAATTGTTGATTCCAGATAGAACGACGAGAGTACATGCATGCTCATTTCGCGTCCAAATAAGTCTCGGAATCTGAAATAGCCTAAAACTTCAAACGGCCGTAACTCTGGAACTACTAGTTAGAATTAGCTGAAATTTAGGATTTTTTCTTATCTATGTGTATACATTATGTGTACAAATTTTCATGACAATCTGTGACTAGTGGATCCTGGATGACTTGGCATGGACTGGCCCTTCTTCTGCATTGTGTTTACTAAAAAAACTGGTCATATCACAGAAATAAGTTCTACTTTTAGAAAGTATACAACCTGTTTCAATCGTTAAGAACTGTCATGGATGCAATTGTTGAAATAATAATTTGTACAGGGTGGCCAACCAAGAATGCGAGGTACTGTATCTGGGAAACTATCCATCTTAGAGGCTTGCGCAAAAAAAAGTTATTACTAAAACGGCCAATACAAAAACTTGGAAAATATTTTCAAGTTTCTGAAATGGCCGCTAGGGGGTGTAATTGCAATCTTGAATCTAAAAAAGTAATGTTTCTGTGAATTCTGCTATATTAACCTAATAAAAAAATAACTGATCTTTGAAGTCGAGGATAATCTGAACTTTTTTTGTTTGGCACTTTTTGACGTATCTATAAAATTAAAGTGATGGGGGGTATTCAAAGGTTTCCTTAAATCACCCCCCGTATCTTCGTAACGGCTAATCCGATTTTAACAAACTTGGGCGCGTTGAAAAGAGCTTGGGCTACAAATGTTAAAATAATTGAAGTTTTGTTAGTTTCACATGTCGTCGCTAGAGGGCTTTGTTCGACATTCCGACCGAAACAGTTAATTTTCGCAAAAAAATGAAATGCATTAGTATGACTTTTTTTCATGAACAAGTAGCTAAATGATGCCTAAACAAGCTCGCGAAAACCGCATCTCGATATCTTGTTCCTAACTTAAAATATCGGCCAAAGAAAACTTTATACGAAAATCCCTTAAATTTTTATTTTTTTTAAACGATATTTTTCTGGAATTGTTTCTATTATGTAAGTTGTGGCCCTACAAAGGACCGATTTAAAGGAGGAAGGTTTTTAATGCCCCCGTAAATGCCCGAAATGCTGACCATCAATCTGTGCATTGCTGAGGCCTCTTATGGGTAGACAAAACTGCAGCTTCAATTTCGGCTCTGAATAGGTTACCTAGAAATTGCGATTTTAAATGTTTGTAAATTTATTCACCAGAATAAAATCACCCTTTTTGAAATTACTACGGGCAAGTAAGCAATGCTAAAAGTTATACGAAAGGCCTATTTTTGTTTGTTTAAATGAATATTCACTGTGGATATATACGAAAAATACAATTAATAGAAGCAGGCAGTGGAAACAGATACCTAAACAAAACATGCATAATCCTCAAATTGTCAATAGTTGTCAATACTTTCGCGTTACTTTGAACAATTTTTGTGCTTTCAAAATGCGTATTGTTGATATGCTGGCGGTTTATTTTGAATGTCTTCAGAATGCCGCAGTAGCTAAAAGAGTTTACGCGGCTCGATATCCAAATCGGCGTCCTTGCCATGTAAGAGTTTTTCCCCGATTACTGCCGAGCTTACGAGCCAATGGTAGTTTTCGGCCTACGTTTCAACGGCAAAGAATTGGAAGAACACAAGAAAATATTAACCGTGTACTGAGCTATATTGAAGGAAATCCTCATGTTAGCACAAGAGCGTTATCCACTGAGTTGGGCATATCACGGACAACGGTTCAAAATGTTTTGAAGGACCATAGGTAAGTTCTAATGGCCTTCAAAATATATAGGTATTCGTTTAAACTTTTTTTAATTACTTTAAGAATGCACCTATATCATGTCGTTTTGCATCAGACCTTGAAAGAGGAAGATTTTGATCGAAGGTTAGACTATTGTCATTGGATGTTAGGCATGATATGCGAAAATAGAGAATTTTTATTTCAAATTCATTGGACCGATGAAGCCACCTTCAGTAGTGACGAGAGAGTCAATCTGCACAATATGCATTATTGGTCTGCAGAAAACCCCCATTGGTTGCGTGAAGTTCAGCGCCAAGGACGTTGGAGTTTAAATGTATGGTGTGGCATACTGGGAGGCAGAATTATTGGGCCATATTTTTCCGAGAAACCCCTAAATGGCAATATATTTCTTGACTTTTTGACCAATCAATTACCGTTGTTGTTGGAAGATGTGCCTCTGGAAACAAGGCAAAAATTGTTTTTGCAGTTGGATGGTTGCCCAGCACATTTTGCTATTATTGTGCGAGAGCATATTAATGCAGTATTTCAACAGCGGTGGATTGGATCGCCAGACTTAACTTGCCTCGATTTTTATTTATGGGGTCGCTTAGAGGACATCGTGTTTCGGACTCAACCTACTACTAGAGAAGATATGAAAAACCGGATTCGTAACGCAATACGTAACATACCGAGAGCCGAAATTGAAGCTGCAGTTTTGTCTAGTCATGAGAGGCTTCAGCAATGCATAGAGCGTGATGGTCAGCATTTCGAGCATTTACGGGGGCATTAAAAACCTTCTTCCTTTAAATCGATCCTTTTTAGGGCCACAACTTACATAATAGAAACAATTCCAGAAAAATATAGTTAAAAAAAATAAAAATTTAAGGTATTTTCGTATAAAGTTTTCTTTGGCCGATATTTTAGGTTAGGAACAAGATACCGAGATGCGGTTTTCGCGAGCTTTAGGCATCATTTAGCTACTTGTTCATGAAAAACAGTCATACCAATGCATTTAATTTTTTTGCGAAAATTAACCATTTCTGTCGGAATGTCGAACAAAGCCCTCTAGCGTCGACGTGTGAAACTAACAAAACTTCAATTATTTTAGCATTTGTAGCCCAAGAAAAGTTCATTTCAACGCACCCAAGTTTGTTAAAATCGGATTAGCCGTTTCGAAGATACGGGGGGTGATTTAAAGAAACCTTGAATACCCCACCACTTTATTTTTATAGATACGTCAAAAAGTGCCGAACAAAAAAAGTTCAGATTATCCTCGACTTCAAAGATCAGTTATTTTTTTATTAGGTTAAAATAGCAGAATTCACAGAAACATCACTTTTTTAGATTCAAGATTGCAGTTACGCCCCCTAGCGGCCATTTCAGAAACATGAAAATATTTTCCAGGTTTTTGTATTGGCCGTTTTAATCATAACTTTTTTTTTCCGCAAGCCTCTACGATGTATAGTTTCCCAGATACAGTACCTCGCATCCTTAGTTGGCCACCCCGTACAATTTAGAATGTCAACCCCTTTGATACGATGTGGTGTTGCATACGTGTCAACATGCAGTAGTATCTTATACATCCGATATATGTGGGTGCAACACACTATTTTTTGTGCCATAATCATAGATGAATGTGCTATAATGGTGATTATTTCCCTTGTTTTATATTAACCATTGAAATCATAAATATAAAATTCTCACCAATCGGTATAAAATATCAGCGACTATTGCACTAGAGAAATAGTCACTTGTGTTCCTGTTTTTTGTATTGTTGTATTCAGTTAATAACATGTTTTCGAATTTTTATTCTGAAGTTAATTTAATTTACACAGGAAATAATCTTCCTAAATATATACGACCTTGATAAAGACTCTGCTATTTTTGTGTTGCTAAATTTCTCTAATATTTTACAATTTGATTTGACATAATTTTGGCATTAATGAGATTATTAATGTCAAAATTACGTCTTATCAAATTGATACTAAAGTATTCTCGAAATTTAGATACAACAAAAATAGCCCGCTATTTATCAAGCTCTTGTTATATTACCGAAGAAAATATAATTCATTAGTCGCAAGGAAACTGCATACTTTCCTTAGTAACGTGTCCACTACAGCAATAATAATTTAGTGTGGTGTGTTGCTAACAAAATTAATGTGTCAGTATTGACAAATATACGTCGGTTAAGAAACTATTTTATTTTTAACGTCTAGTGAAATAGAACAAGCTCTCGACGACAACGTTCGAGGAAATAGGAAACAAGGACGACCAAACCTGATTTGGAAAAGAACTTTAATGAAGGAATGCCAATTAAACACTCAGCCGCAAACAAAAACACTTGGAACGCTTTCGTAAGAGACATATGCGCAAAGGCAGAGGAAGCGGCAGAGAACTAAAAGTAAACAAATAACCAGTAACTAACAAAAGGAAGGAAAGTGAAATGAAGTGCAAGTGAAAAGTTAAAGTGCAAAGGCTGACAACCTTTACAAACAATTGTCTTGAAACGCCGTATGGTGTCCTATAGTTCAACGGGACTTTCAAGGAATGATGATGAAATAGAAGTGGCTTTACAACGCTGGGGAAATGTGCAGGAAGAGGAAACGATAGAACTTATAGAAAAGTCTGTGCTCTACAATATTACAGTTAATAAGCAAAGTTAGTGGCGTCAATTTTCCGATTTTTATACAGCCAAAAATTACATAATTAATGAGAATACAAGTATTTCAGAAATGGTATTAATTTTGAAAGACTACGCTGTGAATATTAGGCGCAAAGATGGTGCGGACTGCCAAGAGAGCGTAATAAAGACTATAGAACGGCGTGGATATAACCTTACAAGAAAAGTTCTGCACTGAATATAACATCAAGCTTAATCCGTTTGATGATCTTGAGTTTTTAGCTATAAAAAAGGCGAGAGATGCTGTAATAAAAAATTAATAAGGTGTAGCGGTTGATTGTTATCAGTAATTTCAGCCCTAATATTACTTATACTCCTAATAATAAATAGAAGATTTTGTGCCTTCAGCTCAGCCAGTGATTAATCGGGTCCATGTTCTTAAACTTGAATTTGATTTATGTGTGTGTGGTTAGATATGTTCGCTTTACAAAAAAGATGTAACTTCAACCTGTAAATAAATGTTAAAATACGTCGGACGCCAACTTACTTTATGGAAAACAAGTAAACCGTAAATGTAATAAATGTAAAATTGAAAACAATAACAAGGTTTATTATAAAATCTTTAAGTCAAGTTATAAAAGTAGAAAATCTTAATCCTAATGTTAATAACTTAAAAATACCTTATACTAATAATTAGAAATTAAATACGTGTTGTACTTTAAAATTTTGGATGTCACTGGTATACTGTTACGGATAAAAAATGCTGACGAAGCCACGCTTTCAATTTTGGTTGTGAAATTAATCTTGAAATGGAAATATAATAGAGTTTTGATATTCGTTGATCCCAAATGAATAAATTATTTTACAAAAGCCAAACTTGGTTGATTTAAATGGGTTAATGTACCATTTATGTATAATTTTCTTCATAGCAACAAACATCTATTGCGTGATCCTCGTTAAATTGAAACGTAATAATATAATGAAATTACGTCATAGGAAAATGTAACGTAATAAAAGTAAAATAAAAGTAAAAATAAATATAATAAACAAAGAAAAATAGGTGTAAATTAGCTCTTACCGTTAATTTAACGACACTTATATAATAAAAATACTCAAGAACAAAAATGGACGCTGTTTACTTTCATATCGTAAGTCAATGTGCAAGACGAAATGCGCGTACTACCCCACTTTAAAATATGTAAACGATTACTTTTTCAGCCAGTAAGGTATGCAATTTACCTGACCCAAAAATGAACGAAGTTGCCTAAATTATTGCATATTTTTTAACACAACTCAAAAAGGTTTGTTACAATGCCAATCTGAAAAAACTTCAGGGCAAGTCTGAAAAACGAAAGGCCAGTTTATTAGGTTTCACATTGGAAGAACATAATAAAATGGGAAACATTTGGGACGAAAACAGCCTAGACGGATTGCAAAAGCAATTTTATGTAATAGTTTCCAAAGAATTAGTTTACAGAGGAACTGAAATTGCAGCTACTATGATGTTCCATTTCAATATTATACGCACTAATATGGGAGACTCGCAGGGCGGATTCAGTACAATCCCATTTTCTTAAAAACTAGTCAAGGGAAATAAGAAAAGCGCTTCAACTAAATGGTTAATAAAAAATCCCGTTAAGAATGTACGCCCAGTGCAGTTATGTTTCAAATTCTTGGAAAAGCGTTCCAAAAGTGCATCAACAGATCACTTCTTCTTAATGGAAAATCGTAACTGGCGTCTACAATATTTGTTGTGGTATAAAACCATCCCATTGGAATCAGTAGATTATCATCTTGGTTAAAAAATTGGATTAGGTACAGTTAATAGAAAATTTACTAATCTGCAGATCCACCTATGTAACACATCTGGCAAATACAAATGTTCCTGATTAGCAGTTGTTAAAAATCACGGGTCACACCAACCCTAATTCTATTGAATCCTGTTTGGAAATGCAACCTACTTATCACCAATAAATTGTAAATTATATGAGAGGTTATACCAAAGAGTATCTAAATTTGGAGATACTCTTTGATTATACTTCCGCGTCGACGACAAGTTTACAAACAAGTTTTAAAGCGAATGTCGCAATTTCAGCCCCAACCATATTGCTACAAAATTAACTTTGTATTGCATACCAAAATTGCATGTTCACTGCTCAAAATATGTATTTTATTTCTCATAAATAAACAAATTATTTTGTCCAACAGTTTCAGTTTTTCACGTGTTTTATACGTTAGTTTTCAGTGACTAAAATCAAATTTTATTCACTAGTGACTAGGCGAGTGAAGTAAACCATTACAACCAAGACCTGGCTGCTTGATTTTTTTATACTTTTTTAAATAATCTCTTCAAGTTTAGTGGCAAAAATTCCCAATGTAGAATTAATTAAAAAGAGGTTGCATAATTATCCTTAAAAATGATTATTAAAATTATTTCATTTCTTTTAATTCCCTTTGTAGGTTGGAATGTCGTGTGTTGTTTCAGACCAGACATTTAATATGTACAGTACGAAAATAGGCAACATTCTAAAACAAAAACAATAATCTATGTGAGATAGACGATTAAAATTTCATGTCAAATAGAGGTTAATAGACATCTTAACTTATAAAAAATTCCAAAGCCGCCTACTTCTATAAAGATATCGCTGATACAGTTTAGGCATTTTCAATCATATTTATTTAATTTTTGAAGGTTATGCAATCGACTTTTTTTCGCTAAATCGACTTGTTAGCTCGTTTTACAAGTTTCGTCAAAATCGGCCATGATGTATGAATGTGTGTGTATGGATGTATGTTAATATCCACGATAACTCCAGAACGAAAACATCTACGTATTTAAAATTTTGTATATAAGCTTGTTCTCATTTTGCTTGGAGCAGATTAGATTTTGGGAAAATGTAGGGACGGCGGGGGTATTAAGGGCCGTTTTTGTTTTATCAAATATTTCTAAAACAGTTGCATATTTCAAAGATATAAAAATGCTTAGGTATAGACTTTAAACATATCGATTAATTATGTTCTATGCAATTTTTTGATACGACGCGTAATTTAGCGACAAAAAATTCCTAAGGTAGAATTTAAGCGTTAGTTCAAATTCGTTCAAAGCTTAATAACGATTGATGAAAAAGTGTAAACATATTTTTTAAATAAAATTTAATTTTACGTAACTTTTCCTTATAAAGTTTCTTAATATAACGAAACGTAAGTCTAAAAATTAATTAAACATGAACGAAAATAGTTAAACTGTATTAGTGATATCTTATACAAGCGGGTGGGCTTTGGTTTTTGGTTTTCTTTTCGTTTGGAGTTGATTAGGTTTAGGGAGAAATCCAGCGGCGGAGAGGGGGTTTATTAGGGGCAGTTTTTATCAAATATTTCTAAAACAGCTGCATATTTCAAAAATATAAAAATACTTGATATACAAGGTGTCCCAGGAGTTCGTACCAAAAAGTTAGGAGATAGTAGATCTAATCATTTTAAGACAAAACTTTCATATAAACGTAAGTCCAATAATGCTTCGTTTCCGAGATACAGGGTGTCGAAGTTACAAAAAAAAGTAGATTCTTGAAATATCTTCAAAACGAAAAAAGGTATTTTTCTTGTTCTTGGTGTAATAAATAGGGATATAAAGTATATTGGTTTTAGCTTATTAATACGTTTTTATTATGTACAGTGACGTAGAACTCAAGGGGCAGCACCACCTTTTAATCCCTAATTTCTACGCCAATGGAGTAAATTGAATTTTTTTATTAAAATACGAAACCTTGATGTTTTTCAGATAAAAAAGGTATAGTTTGCCAAATTCGATAACTTTAACAGTTTCTAAGATATTTGCATTTTTAGGTATTTATTACCAACTGCTTAGGCAGGTTATTATTATTCTGTAGTATTTGGGAAACAAAATCAAAACGTGAAAATCAGTGTTTTGGGAAAAATACATGTAACTTCAGAAAATGATAGATCTAATCATTTTAATACGAAACTTTCGTATAAAAGTAAGGCCAATAGTGCTTCGTTTTCGAGATACAGGGTGTCAAAGTTAATAACCTGCCTAAGCAGTTGGTAGTAAGTACTTAAAAATGCAAATATCTTAGAAACTGTTAAAGTGATCGATTTAGACAAAGTGTACCCTTTTTATCTGAAAAACATCAAGGTTTCATATTTTAATAAAAAAATTCAATTTACTCTATTGGCATAGAAATTAGGGATTAAAAGGTTGTGCTGCTCCTTGCGTTCTACGCCAATGTACATTATAAAAACATATTAATAAGCTAAAACCAATCTCTATTTCTATTTATTATACCAAGAACAAAAAAAAAACCTTTTTTCGTTTTGAAGATATTTCAAAAATCAACTTTTTTTTTGTAACTTTGACACCCTGTATCTCTTATTGGACTTACGTTTATATGAAAGTTTTGGCTTAAAATGATGAGATTTATCATCCCCCAAGTTTTTGGTATGAACTCCTGGAACACCTTGTATACCTTAAACATATAGATTAATTATGTTCTATACAATTTTGTGATACGACGTGTAATTTAGCGGCAAAAAAATTCCTAAGGTAGAATTTAAGTGTTAGTTCAAATTCTTTCATTATCTGAACAATTATTAATTTTATAAGAAAAAGTGTAGACATATTTTTAAAGAAAATTTAATTTTACATAACTTTTCTTTATAAAGTTTCTTCATATAATGCAAGGTAAGTCTAAAAAATAAATTAAATATGATTGAAAATGGTTAAACTGTATTATTGATATATTACAGAAGCGGGCGGATTTGGAATTTTTTTAAGTCAACATGTACCTATTTATGTCTATTAATCTCTATCTGACATGAGCTTTAAATGTCATTCTGACAGATTATTGTTTTTGTTTTTACAACACGTTGCCTGTTTTCGTTATGAACGTATGAAAGAGGTTGCATGATTATCTTAAAAAAAAATTATTATTTCATTTCTTTTTATTCCACCAGATATTTTTTGTTTTTACAATGTTTCCTATTTTCGTAATGAATTTATTATAAAAGAGGTTACATAATTATCCTAAAAACATATTAAAATTATTTCATTTCTTTTTATTTGCACTTTGTAGGTTGGAAGGTCGTGTGGTGTTCCACACCAGATATTTTTTTAAATTAACATGTCTATTAATCTTTATCTGACATGAAGTTTCAAACGTCAGATTATTGTTTTTGTTTTTACAATGTTGCCTGTTTTCGTTATGAACGTATAAAAAAAGAGGTTGCATAGTTGCCCTAAAAAATTTATAATTAAAATTATTTAATTTCTTTTAATTTTTTAAGTTAGATGTCTATTAACTTCTGTCTGGCATGAAGTTTTAAACGTCTGTTTGACATAGATAATTGTTTTTGTTTTTACAATGTTGCCTATTTTCGTAATGAACTTATTATAAAAGAGGTATAATTATCCTTAAAAAAATTTATTAAAATTATTTCATTTCTTTTGATTTCCATTTTGTAGGTCTAAAGCTCGTGTGGTGTCCCACACAATATACGCCATCTAGTAGAATGCAAAATTCACAATGAAGAGGTACTTTTGGTTTTTAAAAATCTTTTAAAATAACTGAAGGAATTACGAAAAAAGAAAAACCCAAAAATCGCATGTTGTTTTAAATCTCGGAAACGATAAACAAAAATTAACTTTTGCAAACTACATGTGAACATGCCCTAAATTATACAACTTTCCTCTAATTTAACCGTCTTCGTATCCCTTACCCTTTTCAAGATCTCCATGCTGTTCATCCATATCTTGGTCACGTTGTATTAAGAATGTATAAAGAAAAGTTATGTAAAATTAAATTTTCTTTAAAAAATATATTTGCATATTTTCTTATAAAATTAATCGTTATTCAGATATTGAAAAACTTTTATCTAACACTTAAATTCTACTTTAGGAATTTTTTTGCCGCTAAATTACGCGTCGTACCAAACAATTGCATAGAACATAATCTATATGTTTAAGGTCTATATATTTTTATATCTTTGAAAGATACAGTTGTTTCAGAAATCTATATACAATGTGTCCCAAATTCGCTTCTCTATAAAGGGATCACGGCTTCTATTATACTTACGGCAAAGGTTAAATGGGGAATGTTTTAGAGGAAGCTTAAAGCATTCGGTTTCAGATTTACGATCGGTCAATTGGTTTTGAAAATATCGGCGAAAAACCGAAAATGGCGGATTTCGTTTTCGCCAGTAAATCCGAAATGGTTAATTTGACAGCTGTCACAATGTGAGATTATTCGGACACTTTTTAAGACGAATAAGATGCCGTGTATGACATGTCACAATCGTCTTTTGTTATCCCACAATCTGCCTCAACTTTCAGTTTTCTTATGGCCGCCATATTGGATTTTCGATTTTTGGAAAGAGCGCAATATTTCCAGTTTAGTGATGTCTCACAACTGCATAAAAGATTAGAGTTTCATCGAAATATCACATTTTCTAAAGTTAGGTCTTATTTATTATTAGTAGGCCATGATTTATTTGTCGCAAAATAACATTAATAATGTATAAAATTCTTTGAATTTTCAATAAAATATGAAATTAAATAACGACCTCTCAAAAGACAGATGTTTTGGGACAAATTCCCACCTTTTTTTTTTTTTTTTTTGTTGATTGTGGACCTGAACAGGCTAAATAAGGCCTATCGTGCTGAAGCACTCAGGAACACTTAGGAGGATGGATAAGTGAGAGGAAAACAGGAACTAGGAGATCATTCCAGAGTTTAGAAGCCGTGTAGAAAAATGTGGATTGCGCCCGTTTGGTACGACAAGTGGAGATTTGTACTGCATACTGATGATGTGAATGAGCGAACCGAGTGTTTCTCGCAAAGATAGCCGGAGATGGTATCAAAGAATGTAATTCACCAGCACAATAGCCGTTGTAATAACTATAATACAAAGAAAGAACTGAAACCATCCTTCTATGCTCAAGGGACTGTATGTGAGAAGTTAAGGACGTGTCATTTATAAGCCTAATCTCTCTTTTGAATACGATCAACGATATCGAGAGCGTATTGGGGAGCACTAACCCAAAGGTGAGAATTATATTCCAGATGAGGCCGAATTTGGGCCTTATACAGCAGAAGGAGTTATCGAGAGGTAAAGTACTGCTTAGATCTGTACAAAAGCCTATTTTACGAGCAGCTGTTTTGGTAGCTGACAGAAGATGGTCAACCCATGAGAGATTTGAAGATACAGTCATACCCAACAGAGTAATAGAGTCTGAAAACTTAAGAACTGAGCCATTCATACTTACAACAGGAAATGATCGATCTTTTTTGGCGGACATAAGGCAACACTGAGTTTTGTTAGCATTAAATTTAACTAGATTATTGCTTCCCCATTCGAGAATACGTTGAATGTCTTTGTTGATTGAATTTGCCATTTCAGCTTTAATTTCTTGATTTGACATAGAAGGTGGATTATCACTATGAGTAGACTGAGATGAACTACAGTAAAGAGTGCTATCGTCAGCAAAGCAATGGATGGGGTTAGTTGTTGAAGAAATAAGGTCGTTTATAAACAGCAGAAAAAGTGTAGGCGCTATAACGGATCCTTGTGGTACGCCCGCGTTCTTTTGAAAAAAAGCCATCAACTACGACACGTATTCGTCTTTTATCAAGGAAATTAGAAACCCAGTTGATGAGCGTATCATTTAACCCAAACGAGGTGAGTTTGGCAAGTAAACACTTATGCCAAACTTGGTCAAATGCCATTGAGATATCTAAAGCGACTACAACTGTTTCACCGGACTGCTCTACTGTATTGTTCCAAACTTGGGTCACATATGAAAGAAGATCGCCTGTTGAATGACTTTGCCTAAACCCATATTGGTGGTCACTAAGGGGTTTGTTAGTTTCAAGGAACGTGAGCAGTTGCTGATTGATGGCTTTTCCATGATTTTAGACAAAATGGAAGTGATGGCAATTGGTCTGTAATTTGAGGATCGGTCTTATCACCTTTTTGGGAATAGGTTTAACATTTGCTAACTTCCATGATGAAGGAATTCCCCAGAAGATATAGAGATCGTATAGAGCTTAGATAGGACTGGTACTAGTTCGGGGAACATTTCTTTAAGACAATAGCTGGGATACCGTCTGGGCCAGTCGCCTTATTGAGATCAAGCCTACTGATGATCGATTCCAAGCTATGAGTGTGTTAAAAATAAAGCCAGAAAAATCGTCATTAATTTAATTAATACTTGAACCTTTGAACAACCGACAATAAAATTACAATTACAATTAATTTAAAGATTTGCAAAATGACGTCCATTTACATCGAGACATTTTAACAATTGGTGACTGTTTTTCGTACAACCCTAGCAAGTGTATTTCCGTTAACACTATTTCTAAATGTATCCAAAACTCTCTGTCTCAGGATTTCTATGGTCGCAGGAGGATCAAACTCATAGACCTCATTCTTTGTGTGACCCCAGAGGTAGAAGTCCAAGGGCGAAAGGTCAGGGGATCTAGGAGGCCAAGATATTGGACCATTTTATGCAATAATTCTTTCATCAAACTGCTCCCTTAAGAAGTTCCTGACTTGAATGGTGTTGTGTGCCGGACATCCATCCTGTTGAAACCAGGTTCTTCTGAATTCAACTTCGGTGAGAGTAGCTCGTAAAGCTGGCACAACCTGGTTTCGCAAAAGCTCTAGGTACCTCTGTCCGTTTAAGTTATAGTCAAACAAAATGGTCCTATAAGTCGATTTCCTGTAATGATTAATAATTTATAATACATAGGTGCCCAATTAAAATAGGTAAGTTAGATTAAATTACCAATAATCCCACACCAAACGTTACTTCCAAATCTGGTCTGTAGACGTCTCTCTGCCACTTCGTGAGGGTTTTCTACAGCCCAATGATGAATGTTGTGCTTATTAAAAACTCCACATTTCGTAAACCTACTCTCATCAGACCACAAGACATGATTAACAAAATCGGATTTTCATTGCACATTCTAGTATACCACTTGCAGAAGCGCATTCGTCTTGGAAAATCAGTTTCCTTAAGTCCTTGAACTATTGTGGGTTTGTATGGATAGTAGTTATTCTTTTTAACACTCTTTGTACCGTTGACTTTGACACGTGATTTTCCCGTTCTACCGTTCTTACCGATGCACTGGGGTTTTCGTTGACAGCTTGTAAAATATTTCTGTCACGATTTTCATTATCAATATTGTATCCGCTTTTAAGTTGTTCGAAGGCCCCATAGTTAATTAAATTAATTACAATTTTTCTGAAGTGGGTTTTATGAGGCTGTCGTCGTTCGGGGTACATCTCCAAATACCTCGTTGAGGTAATGTCAGCGTTTCTGTTTGACTGCAAGTAAAGCGCTAACATGTCAAACTTTTCTTCATTTGAATAGGGAATACCGGCCATTTTCAACAGGATTTTACAATTTGTGTGTCACGTTTATGATTTTAATGACAGAAAAGCGTACTACTTATGAAAACATTACTTTGAATTATTTAACGTCTAAGTCAGAGCCACCTTATATGGAAAAAGTGAAACCCAATTTTACTGACAAATAAATCATGTCCTACTAATAATAATAAATAAGACCTAACTTTAGAAAGTGCGATATTTTGATGAAACTCTAATCTTTTATGCACTTGTGAGACATCACTAAACTAGAAATATTGCGCTCTTTCCAAAAATCGAAAAATCCAGTATGGCGGCCGTAAGAAAATGAAAGTTGAGGCAGATTGTGGGATAACAAAAGACGATTGTGACATGTCATACACGCCATCTTATTCGTCTTAAAAAGTGTCCGAATAATCTCACATTGTGATAGCTGTCAAATTAACCATTTCGGATTTACTGGCCAAAACGAAATCCGCCATTTTCGGTTTTTCGCCGATATTTTCAAAACCAATTGACCGATCGTAAATCTGAAACCGGATATCGAATGATCTAAGCTTCCTCTAAAACTTTCCCCATTTAACCTTCGCCGTAAGTATAACAGAAGCCGAGATCGCTTTATAGAGAAGCGAATTTGGGACACATTGATATATATATATATATATATATATATATATATATATATATATATATATATATATATATATAAATGAATGCCTATTTTCCTTGGTCTCGCCATAACTTGAGAACGACTTTCATTGATTTTTTTTTAAGTTTTATAATACTTTGTAGAATGTTCTTAATTAAGAAAATTGCGTAGAAAATTGGAAAATTTAACGACTATTTAAATTGCGCGTTTGACAGTTCGCGCGCCGCAAATGTCATTTAACAGCTGCATCGGTCGGGATTTATCGATAGAGGGTGTGTTCTTTGTGAAGTTTAGGTATCCACTAAGAAAAGGTTTTTCAAAATTCCACCCCTAAGAGGGTAAAATGGGGGATTGAATTTTTTTGAGAAACTTTATTCTGTGGGTCGAGTGACTCGAAAATTGGTAAACATAATCTTCAATTAAAATTACGAGACACGTGTATCACAAAATTTTAATATCCCCCCCTCCCATTCTGAGATCGCGGCAACGCGCGACGGGTACGGCTAGTATTTGATAAAAACCAAAAACAGGTCCTAATAAACCCCATCTCTCCGCCGCTGAATTTCCCCCAAAATCTAATCAGCTCCAGAAGAAATGTAAACAAGCTTAAATACGAAATTTTAAGTATGCACGTGTTTTCGTTCTGGAGTTATCATGGATACTAACATACATCTAAACATTAAAACACTCACACAGACGTCCTGGTCAATCTTACATATGTATATGTAGGTTAAAAGGTAAAAAAGTAATAAAACATTTGACCCTATGATGAATGACACTATCATTGCTGTAACTAAGAGCACTTGCTCGTAATTCTATTGTGAGAACTTTTTCAGACATCTTTCGGTATTGTTAAAACAATATACAACACACATCTTCATATTTTTTTATTTATCTTCATTTATGTTTATCTAGTAGTGATAACTAACGTGTTTTAGCGATGGGCTGCGCCAGTTCTAGTATTGGATCAATGTTATTAGAAATTTGTGTAACTGAATTGGAAGATACTGCAAACAATACTCACACATTATCCTTAATTCCTCACCCTGTCGTTCAAGAATCAAGTCATCCTTATGTTGATGACGTTACGCTTAGAGGTACCGAAATTATTCAAATGTCCACATTAAGCTTCCTTTTTTTAATTTAGGGCATGTTCGTTTACCTGGTGCAGATGCTTTAAGAGTGGAATTCGATCAGAGATGTTCAACTGAAAGAAGGCATGACCCTCTTCAAATTACAGATAGTACAGGAAGAGTTGTAGCAACACGGTCTGGAAGAGATTGGGCTGATTGGTCTGCTGAATTACGTCTTCCAGGTAAAAAGTACTTCAACATAAACTATTTGGAATTTGTTATGATATTTTAGGAGATGAACTGCACTGGTCGTTCACAAGTGATAGTTCAGTGAATGGTTGGGGTTGGAAATTTACAGTGTACCCCGTTATGTCTAACCAAAGTCCGAAGGAGTTAGGATCAGATCGTGCCGTACTAAGTCAACCTTCTATCGATATGGTTGTTTGTCTTTTAGATTCACAATTGTATGCATCAGCAGATGGAGCATTAATATCAAGATTAGCTGCAGCTCTTGCCACCTGTTCCCAATTAAGTTTTCTGAGTATGTTATTAGTCTAATAAAAATAATCATGCAAAAAATTCGCTTTTAGCGTCGTCTCAACGAATGTGGGCTTTACAAAGACTTCATTGGTTATTAACACCGGGTAATGATAAAAAAGCTGGTATTGGTCTTCATTTACAGCAATTACGTGCCCCTGATGGTGCGTTGAGAAACTTGCTGGAAGAACTACCACAAGCCTTAATACGTCAGTATGAATATGAAGAGGTATCTGTACGTGCCGGGTTGCATCTCATGCACTCAGATTTTTTTAAGGTAGTTGATTTGCTTATCAGACATTTATGTGATTTCTGTGTTGCAGGTTTTAATTGCATTAGCCTGTGATTTAGAATTAGATAAAATGGTAGGAATTGTTGATAATCATAAGTGGTCTTGGTTTCGAAGATATTGTCATGCAGCGAGAGTCGCGAAGGCTTTAATCCATCGTACTACATTACCTCAGAATTTTTGTCAAGAGGTTCGAAAAAAACTAGCGGCTATTACACCTGATAGTATTGGTGAGGTGTGGGAGCATGAGAAGCATGATGTGTTCAAACGTGAACAGGATGAACAATTGCTGGTTTGGTTGAATAGGTAAGTGTGAAAATATGATGATAATAATGTATTCAATGTTCATTAAAGGCGTCCTGAAGATTGGACTTTATCATGGGGAGGATCAGGAACAATATATGGATGGGGTCATAATCATCGTGGCCAGTTAGGGGGTATTGAAGGTGGTAAAGTGAAGGTCCCTACAGTCTGTGAGGCTCTATCTAGTTTACGGCCTGTGCAGATTGTCGGGGGAGAACAAACACTTACTGCAGTTACAGCTGATGGTAAAGTGTACGCAACTGGTAAGACTGTGTAGTTATGACACTTGATTTAACATTGCATTAAAGGGTATGGAGCTGGAGGTCGTTTGGGTATAGGCGGCACTGATTCAGTTTCTGTTCCCACTTTACTCGAATCTATACAGCATGTTTTCATTAAGAAGGTTGCAGTTAATTCAGGTGGAAAACATTGCTTAGCCTTAACTGCTGATAATGATGTTTATTCGTGGGGTGAGGGGGATGATGGAAAATTAGGTCATGGGAGCCGAAAGTAATGTTACATACATTCTGTAAACTTTTGTATCTTATGTATGGTTTGTTTAGTGGATGTGAACGTCCTAAAGTTGTTGAGGCATTACAAGGTTACGAAATTGTGGATATTGCATGTGGTGGAGCGCATTCCGCAGCTATAACCAGTTCTGGTCAATTGTTTACTTGGGGTAAAGGACGATATGGTAGATTAGGTCATGGTGATAGTGAAGATCAGTTAAAACCGAAGCTTGTAAGTAATGATATAATATTACAACATCAGTATACAGGGTGTCAAAAATATGTTTCCCAAGCACGTATTTCATAAGCTACTAGAATTTTAAATTCGAATGAAGGGTGCGTTTTTTTAATTACACAGTTTTTATTTAAATTTGAAAATGACAAACAACTGAGATACTTCTTTTTGCTGTGAATCTTAGACTATTGCATCAGTTTTGAGTATTGGTATTTTTGAAAAAAATCTGTTTAATGAGGTAAGTACAAATGCTGCAGGACAAGATTTACTTTTTTTTTTTATTCACTTATTTATTTATCAATAAGAGAAGTTTATAATTATTTAATTTAGGTTACTAATTTGCAATTGTAACCATTGTAATTTAGCCAGACTAGTTTGTATATTTCTAAATTGAAAGTTTGGTCATCTTTATATATTGAATTTTACGGTATCCAGAATTTCAACTATATTAAACATTCATATACAGAGTGTAACTTAAAGTTAGAGAACAGATTATAATAATCTTGCACTGAACTAAGAATTGAAAAATACCAGATTCACATTTTTTGGGTTTGGACTGTGTTAGAATGCACTTTAGGATAATATACTTTCTTAGAAAAGGGAATGACTAATTTATTTTGAGTGGCTGAATTTAATAGAAAGTTTTTAAGTTAGAATTACTTCATGGACGTATTTAACTATTAGGTAAGTATGTCTATGAGGTCATTAATATGGAAAGGTTAATTTATGCTTGAATCTTTGAAGATATGTAATAAAACTATCTTTATAAACTAGATTGTTAAGTACACTTTGTAAATGACCTCGCACTGTACAGGATGGTCCGTTTTCCATAGGTATGTCAAAAAAAGCACGAAAGAAAAATAAATGTCGTGGGTATGAGATTCCTGAAAAACGCATGTGGTAAAACAAGAAGAGACAAGATAAAGAATGAATGCATAATGACGGAGTCTGGCGAGGAAAAGACGACGATGGATAGATATAAAAGTAGTATATTACCTTGGTTTGGTCACATTGAGAGAATAAACAACGCAAGATTAAAGAAGCAAATATATGTGGGTGAGGTTAGAGGAAAGGCCAGGCCTGGTAGGCCACGTAAACAACGATATTTTCAACTTTTTGATATCTCCTCTACTTTTTGAGATATTGACTCATCATCGTTGCTTCGCGTATCCAGACTAAAATTTAAATCAGGTTTCTAGAATCGCCTAGATAAAGAATCTCTCAAAACACGCAAATTTACTGTCTTCCAGAACGCATAGTTTGGTCTGGCCCTTGGGTGAAACCAAGGCCTTCTTTAGTAGAGGCCAGGAACTGCACCGCGTGATGTCACGGCTTCCGATCCATGCTAGTAAAGTTGTGCGTGGGGAAAATGCAGTTTTATAAACTAAATACGTGCTCAAACAGCTCTACCATGATTGACAACGGCTTAAATATATAATTTGTTATTGTAATATGTAAGCTTTTTATTAGGTACACGTATTATGAAATAAACCACAAAAATTAACACAAAAGGAATAAAATATGTCCACACCGACCTCAACATGCAGTTTAAAATAAACACAACATATTTGTGAAATTCAAATATTAAATCAAACAAAAGTACAAAGATATTAAATTACATTCACAGTCATCGACAAAACTTATATTCTTATTCTTATAGAAACTTCAGCGAAAGTATAATAGAAGTAAAATGCCAATTGTTCACAAAAATTTATAACTGAAAATGTAGATAATTTTACACATCAACAAATAATTATGTATATGAACTAAGTACTAGCTAATTTTGCGATTTTGCGTGTTATTTTATCTTTTGCGTTATTAACTTTTTTTTTCTTCTCAATTTTATTACTTTAGATCTTCGAATAATTGTTCTGCAGGATATTCGAAAAAGTATCAATACACATTTCTACCAATGGTGTATTTGATAAGACACATTGGCATGTCTCATTTATTAGAACATCTTTATAAATCAACATTTCAAAAGCTAAATGTTTTAGCACTTTTTTTCCGAACAACACTTGAAACTGTGCTTCAAACAGTTCACTTACGATTACTTTAAATAAAACGTACATTTGACTAACAATGGCAACAAAATACTGTTCAGGCCATTTTAGACCACCTCTATCAATACTTTGGACGTAATTATAACACTCACTTTGTGCAGTACTTAAATTTACTTCTATGTCTCTATTGTGAAACATAAAATTATTACGACGATCACAGTTACTAAACTTATTTTTGGTTTTATTCACTATATAGCCTGAAATGTAAATTAAAACACGTGCGTCGGTTTCAGAAGGTATTTCATCATTGGCAATTACCAAAGCGTCTTCAAAAGTTTCATCAGTGCAAATAACTTCCTCCCTATCTTGTGTAGGGTACGCTTCACAAATGTTTAAAAAGTCAGTTAACTGAAATATACCTGTTTTCGCGGATTTTAATTTTAGTAAGCTAATCATTTTAAGTTTCTGTTTAGATTCTAGTATTTTGATAATTGCCTCCACTCATTTGACGATATTGGCTAAACCGTCCTTCGTCTGTTTGAAATTTTCCTAACAAAACTTATTCTAATCCAACCGAATGTATCAAATATTTAGAAACGGCAATTAAAGCTTTGGCGAGATGAGACACTGCTGCATGTGTTTCTACGGTCAATTTCCCATTTTTTTTTCCCTTTTTCGAATTAGAATCGTTTGAATTTCTAATTCATCCCACTATTGTAGCCAGTTACCAAAATTTTCTAAAAATGTAATGTTTTCAGCATTTGTACTGGAGATTCGATCAGTAAAAGAATCTCTCAATTCAACACCTTTATACCTAGATTTACAGTTAACAACCCTCCACCATTGAGAAATTAAATTTATAAATTTTGCAGTATCTTCTATTAATGTAGGTGTTTCTTTATTCATTTCTTTAAGAGCACTTACATTTTTTTTATCAAATAGTTGGACACACAACTCAACGTTTTGTCTTTCAAGAGACGATGGGTACAGAACCTTTCTTGATAGTGCTGGAGCTAATTTTATTACACTATTTTCTTCAAGGGTATATAATTTTTTTAAATCACTTAACTCACTATTAATTTATCATTCGTTCCATGATAATCATCTGCCTTAGCGTACATACTCACAGATTCCGGTATAATAGGTATTATAAAAAATTGCTTACCATCCTTCTGATTGAGCCAATTATTTCGTAATGATTTGAATGCATGGACAGAATCAAATGAAACAAAAATTTCCTGTTCTGCGTCGCACGGATTTCTGAAAGAACACGATAAACTACCACCAGATTTATTTCAAGCATTTTTCTATGGACTCTGTTATTATCAGAAATTTTTTACACCACTTAATAACTAGTAGGTACTGTGAAGTGTTTTTAGAATCTGAATCGTCAATTCACAGAGATGGTCTGATTTCAAAGTAGTAAGGCGAAAAAGGCATACATCTTTATTCCTAGATGTACAGATTAAATCATAAATGTTTGAATGTCAATGCTGGTTTGCATATATTTTCATTGTCAGCTGTATTACGTAATCCCTGTATTCTTCCACCATTATATTCAACGGTAGATTTGCCATATATCTCATCAAGCGTTAAGCAGACAATTTTCTCTTTATCCTCCAAATGATTTAGTTTCTCCCCAAAATATTGTAAATGACTTTTTCCTATACCAGAACTTTCAGTACCTAGTTTCATGGATAAGTTGTTTAACCATGTAGGATGCGGCAATGTTAAAATGTTAGAACTTCGTAGATGCTTATATGCGCCGGGATACGTGTAATAAATCAAACTAGACAAAACTAAAGTTTCTGCAGAATACCTATTTTGCTTACACATAAGTAAAGTAGTCTGTTCCCTTAAAAATTTAATTTTTGGAGTGTCCTCAAAAAACAAATTGCCGTCATGGTCTAGAACATCAGTATATCACTGTACAATTCTTTTTAGTTGCAATGTTGCTTCGTTGGCGGAAGACTTTAAATTATCCCCATCATATTGCTGTAAATAATTAACTAAATTCTCAAACTTTTTCCAGGAATCACACATAAAACCCTTTCCTAAAATATTCTTCAGTGCCTCATTGATAACTTCGTAGTTTTAAAATATAATTGGACAGTTAAATCTTGCGTAGTAAGAAGAGATACGGTAATTTGTAATTTGTGACAATCTACGTGTTTTAAAAAGGCATACAAAGTCTTTAACAATTTTTACGTGAAAATCTGTGATACCGATTGACGCAAGCTGCTCCGTGCAGTATATTTTAAAACAATTTAAATCTTTAATTGAAGTGCATAGGGAACACAATACAATACGGAGACAGAGTGAATACAATAGCGCCTTTCTTTGAGAAAATGCGCTGAAAATAGTGGTTTGGTAAAACCTTACCTTTTATTATTTCTATTACAAAAAGAAACTTGAATTTAACACTTAAACACTACCACGTCGAAGCTATAAACACTCAAATTAAGTACGTGGCAATATTGTTGTTATACTGAAATGGATCGGCAATCGTGACGTCACAGTAGGAGAGGGGATGCAGTTACCCGCCTCCTGTTATGGATGGCCTTGATGAAACCTAATTGAAACTATATAAACCTAGTCTAATTTCGAACCCGAACGACAACCTAAATCTAAGTCAAGAATAAGCCTCAAACCTCACCTCTCTATAATTGTTTGAACTACTTCTAATTTGTACATAGCCTGAACCTAATATGATCCTAACTCACTATCCATCGGTTCCAATTGCTCCTTCTGAAATTTTTATAATTTAATGTCTGTATATTACAAATAAAACATGTTAGTGACGCTGATGTAATAAATGGTGGATTGGCTTCTACTTATAATTAACATAACCAATATATTGCAATGCTAATTAACATCATTGTGATAGGGAACTTGCACATATTTTTGTTATTATTAACAAATACTTACCCAGAGGTTTGGAAAATGGCCAAAATTCTCCCAATAGCAAAAAAACATGAAACATCTCTATTCTACCAGTCTTATCAAAAGTCGTTGAAAATCAGTTACGAAACCACTTAGAAAAATTCGATTTAATCCCCGTATACCTATCTGGTTTTCGACTTAACTATGGTTGTGAATGGCACTTTTGCATATAGTAGACGTAATCATTACTGCTACGGATAATAAAAAATGTTGTATTCTTGTGCTTCTTGGCTACTCAAAAGCATTCGATATGATTAATCATAAAATACTGCTTGCAATTTTTCATTATTTGGGGTTAAGCAATGCAGCTATTGAACTATTACAAAATTATGTAGTTGGCACACAACAGCAAGTGTTACTTAACAATACTCATTCCAAGTGGTTACAGATTAGTAAAGGTGTTTCACAGGGTTCAATTCTTAGACCACTGTTTTATTCCATGTATAAGTCAAGTTGCTTATCCTGTTTAAACACAGTAATCGGCCATATGTATGCCGATTATACGCAAATATATCACATATTTGATCCCCTAGAAGCTAATGCCGAAATAAATAATCTGAATTTACACATCTAATCTTTTGAACCTTTCAACACTACATGATTGAATACTTAATCCTAGCAAACCAAATGTTATGTTTTTTGGTAAACATCATATTTCTAGCAGTTTAACCATTAATCTCGATGGAGTACAGCTGGAAGAAAAATTTAGGTTGCATTATAGATAAAAATGTTAGGTTTAGAACTCACATTAATGGTTTAATCAGGAGGTCATATTGTTGCCAAGGCACGTATTAAATACAGATTTGAAATTACGATTATGTAATTCTCTAATATTAAGCAAATTTGACCATTGTGGTTATGTTTATACTTCATGAGTTGACATTGCAATACAGAAACGTATACAAACAGTCCAAAACTCATGTTTGCGGTTAGCGTATGGAATAAAAAAAGGAACGAGCATTTAGATATCAAGCGTCCAAACTCTTAAACGAACTCACAACTGAATTTGCGGATGACGACATTCTTTTTTTTCTTTATCTTTACTCTGTATCCTAAGGTGCTGGGTCCTCTACCCATTTCAGGAATTCTTCCCTAACCCTAGCGGTTTCCGCTATACTCTTTCCCCTCTTCTCTGCTTCTCTCTTGATTGTATCCATCCATGTAAGCCTTGGACTACCTCATCCTCTTTTCCCCTCTCTTCTTGCTTCCAACATTTTCCTAGGTATTCTTTCCTAACAATATAAAAATATTAAAATATAACTACAAAAAATATTTATTGTTAATACAATAAGCAAGCTAACTTGACTGTACATTTAATTACCATTGTAAACTTGTTCACTTGCAACAAACTTCATTACTTTATTTCACACACATATGTTAATTTTATAATTTATAATTACTACATTTACTACTTTCTTTTTCTGTACTATTGCAGGCTCGAGTAGAATAACAGATCAGGTTTTCATACCTGAATTATCGGAACTTGCACCTATTGGTTTACATGTGCAATAACTAAACATTGCTTACTACTACTTGATTATTAATAAAAACTACTACACCAATAAAGACATTATTATTATTATTATTATTATTATTATTACATAAAACTGTTCAGGTATGCCAGAAAATAAAGATATACAAAGTATGACGCTCTAAAAATTAGTGTTTTTTTCCATTTAAGAATTGGGTGTAATCGACCTTTATAGAGCATTTGAAAACAACTAAAAAATCATAGTCTCATGTCACGACCGTTCCAAACCACATAAAGAAATATAAATTTTTTAACTCTTCTAGTTTTCTTTAGTGAATAGAAAAAAGCAAAAAAAAATTTTTTTATTAAATATTGGTTCAATGTTATTTTGTAGTATTTTTTGTTATTTAATTTTATTTCCTATTGAACCAAGAATCAAAGTTACTGAGTAATAAACACATTTTTAAGTGTTGTAACAGTGCATTATAAATAGTAACATGGTTGTGTTATCTATATTGAATAACCTGATGTTAGAAAATAGATCCTCTAAGATACTCGTCTATATAAGTGTATTATAATATTAAAATTTGTTTCAAACTGTAACATATAATATAACTAAATTACTTAGTTAACTAAATATGTAACTATTATAAGTAGAGCTTATGTTAATTAAACCTTGAGGGTCGTTACTTTTAACCAATTGAATTTGTCGATTGTATGATACAAATCTACAACAAAGTACATATTGAACCATGTATACAAATTTGCTGAGATGAACCAACATATGCATCTACTTTTAGGCATTTTGTTTTACATACAATTAACTTCATTCTTTTACCTGAATATAATAATCTTTCTGGTACCGTATACAAATATAAATTTATTTGGTAGCATTGAACATGTTCCATTTTTTCATTTTCCGAGATATTTCTAAATTATTACAAGATTTTCCAAATAAATCCATTCAGATGTTGGAAAATGGCTCAACTATTTACAATATGTATACGAATAAATTAAAGTAATTGTTACGTTACGAAAGAATTTGTTTCCGCACTTTCTGGCCCTCAGGGGATGATTATTTAGGTTATTGTGGCATGGGCAAATTATGTGAGAATATTATACCACACAGGTATTATTGTCACATATTTTTATAATTTATCAGTTCGAAAAAATTATGAACTGGGATTTGCAGATATAGAAGATACTAATATTAATACAAAATGTAATAGTTTTATTTATATTTTGCAAAATTATGTTGAATTAGTTTTATTGATTAAGGCTTAAACAAGCAATGCACTATCAAATGGTTCTTATTGAGGGAAAAACCAAAACTTTCTGGCAGAACTATATCCAATCTGCTGTAGACCTAAAATTGCAAAAAAATATTTACCCTTAGAAGTCACTAATCGCAATGGTACATCCCAGTGATAGCAAGCCCGCAGAATAAATCTAATGCATACTGGACAATTATAAATCAAAATAGAAAAATAGTAAAACAAAACGACACTTTGTTGAAATCTTTGCGTTCTTCACCATTTGGCTAGGTTACTAAAAGAAAATTGAATTATTTAATAGAAAACAAAAAGATGAACTTAGTAATAAAAAATATGAAAACCTATATATTTGCTCCAAACTTCCTCGTTTTACGAAATTTTCGTTCACAAAGTAATGTAAATTTCACTTTAGAATCCCAAAGATGCTAGAAGAGATTAAAAATGAGTTAAGCAAACACCACATATTCAAACATCCCACGTGAGTGTCGCTTCGTTCTCTGTTTATTCTAATGAAAGAGGAATTCCTATATCTTTAGTTTATTCACGTCCAACTTTAACCTTGCTGGAACCCTCCAATCAGATAAAGCTGTTCATACGCATCCGTTTTAAACGGAAATTTAATTTTTAATACCTAACCTAACTTTATACTTGGTGTGTTTTTTTGTATTTTCCAAGATTGTTGGGTTTTTTACCTTGTCATCATATCATGTCACCTATGCATATATGCGACTGATCGGGTTTTAAAAAATGTTCAACCTCGATTTTTCTGCTTTTCTTTTCGGAGCATTTTAAGACAGTTGAGACCACGGTGTATAATAAGTGGACTGACCGGCATTCAGCGAGTGTCCCCCGAATCTCGTCTGTACCTTAGACAAGAACAGACAACCCGCTTGCCTTACTGGACGGAAAGAATCGGTGTTTAAGTTTGTTTACTTAAACAATGGTATTAATATTTAAAGTAGAAGCGAGGTACAAAAATTAGCACTTAAAAAAAATAATTTATTTTATTGCATTTAGTTTTAAACAATACATGTATAAATATTAAATTAAAGAGACTATGTTAACAAAAATACTTAACAAGCAATAATAAAAATATATGAGCAAAGTTTATTTTTGTTTGTAAATTCTTATTGCTATCCTGCTAAACTTTAGACTGCCATTTTAGTCAATTAAGAAGGGCAATTTGGCCAAATACATGGTTTCGCGTTATCTCTTAATCATTGTTTGACAGATTTTAAATGGAATATTGGTCGCTCTCATATCAATCATTTGATTAGCTTACTTACCTAGTTCTTATTTACGTTGAATTTTTAAATTTGGGAGTAGGTAAGGTATAATAATTATAATAAAAACTTACGGAATATGTTTCTGTGACAAAGTCACGCACAATATCTTCTTTCAAAAAGTGTTTTTCGCACAAAGCGTCATTAATTGTTATACCTTCGGGCAATTACAGTTAAATAAAATTAAACCCTTAATTATTTGATAAAAATGTCTCACGCCGATCAAGCAAAATGCATTTCCGTTCATTTCGCGCCAAGCTAGTTGTCCGTCTTTGTTGCTACCCCTCCGCCGCACACTGACGAGGCTCGTGGACCATTTTCACGCAGCGAAGCTAGAGTAAGTCGGTCCACCGAATTTATTATACACCGTGGTTGAGATCAACTTATGTATGATGTCATGTGTGTATGTGTTATGTGTGTGTATCTTGTGAACAAAGTTCCAGTTATACTGGTGAATGGATTGTAATGAAACTCTATATCTTGGATCGGATTGGTGCTCATTTCTGTGCAAATTCAGCTCACGCAAGCGCATAGCTTGCTTCAGTAATAAACATTGCTGTTTAAGAAAAGGTAGGTATGTTTTCGAGAAAATGACGTGATAAAATTTATAGAACAATAAAACTACTACTACTATAAGGAAGATATTTGTTTTTGTTGTAGTATACATAATACTGAATGTATATATATATATATATATATATAATATATATATATATATATATATACAATATATATTATATTAGAATGAATGTGGACTAATTTTTAGTGCTATGGATTTTTCACAAAATACGAAAAATATACTGTGAACATAAAAATTTCAATATGTAACATATTACAAAAATTTCTTCTAAGTGGAACCGAAAAGACACTATAGAAATGAAGAGTGTTTTTGTGTTTAGTTTAGCTTCTAAAGTCCAACCAAGTTATTTACCTGAAAGATGAAAATTGGAATTTATATTCCTCTTTTTGAAGATACACCACATTTTTTTTTTAAATACTCACGAAATGTGTACTCCTCTTTCTTTTATTATTTCATTTATGTTAAAATAGAAAATACCCTTATAAACGAAGTCAGCGATTTTATTATTATAATTGTGTGGTGGATGTAATTTAATTGAAAACCGAAAAGGTAATGTAATGATTGTAAAGGCTTAAGAATCCATCTGTATACATAGTTAATTAATATTAGTGGTAAGGCGGATTCCCGCTCGTACGCAGAACGCCGATGCCGCAGAAAGTTAATCCCGTGTATTTGAATGCTGCCGTTCCGCGTCGCACGCGAAACTACACGACGGAGCCCGCAGCGGCCGCAGCAGTTGTCTGTGGATCGCAGCAACGTAACAGTAGTAGTAGCGATCAGCTGAGAAGTGCACATGTTGTTTTGTTTTCAAACGATTTAAAATTATGAGCAGAAAATCACTTGTTTTTATTCACGTTTAACCTCAAATCAACCCATCAACGCCTAAACATAAACACAGAGAACTTCGAGCGGCTTACTGCCAACGAGCGGGAATGGTGCACTTTGGTTTCGTATTTCGACGCATTTTTACGACTTTCCACGCTACGTAGCGGCATGTACTGTTACGGCACGTATTTCTGCGTAGGAGTGGGAATCCGCCTGTAAACACTCTTCTAAACGTTTATATTGACTTCTGCTAAATCTGATACTAAAATCTGTGTAATGACAAATATTGAAACAGTTGGTAATAACATGTGTAGAATTTAACAAAGTTATAATTGATTATATTTGTATAATTCGATGCCATTTTAAGATGACATCAAACTATTCTCTTCGACATTAGTTGATTTTTCATTAATTGTGTTTCTGCTTTTTTCTTTTTTGTCGGGTGAAATATTCTTTGCTTTTCTACTTTACTGCTTGATGGTTCACACCACATATAAAAATTACTTTTGCACATTCTGATTAAGTTTGTCCATTAGATTTCCAATTTAAATTGTTTCACTTTGAACCCAAGTCACTTGTAGCAGTATACGCTAATATTGATGTGCCTTTACCTTTAATAATAATACTAGGTGAGCGTGGTGATGGCGAATTTATTAATAATAAATTTATTCAAATAAGTTTCACGTTTTTTATATGACAAAAGGTACTACGCCAATGAGTGCTCCCGCGCTTTGTTTGGTGACATATTTAAATGGCCATATTGAAGATGTCTAGTTACTCGTGAAATGCACTTAGTTATTAGATTATAATGTAGTAAACGTCAATTTATACAGTATTAGTCCTAAACATAAATAGTTTTCACAATAGCTTGTCCCTATTTCAGTTATAGTAATCCTCAAATGTGTACAAATCATTTTGCACAAAAAATGTATTTAACTTAGATGTGAATATTTCTATTTTTAGCAGTTTTATGGAATTAGGAAAGTGTTTAAAACATTTTAAGCTATAATACCTGGACTATTTTGAAATGCTTAATCTGCAGAACAGAATTCGAAAGAAGTGTGATATGTTTCTTATTACAGTGAATTCTCTCAGACCAAAGTAGATAGGCATGGTAACATTGTGTTCAATTGTGGTTACAACACGAATAGTACATCATTGTGGTTTGAAGGCATACTTGTTATTATTGCGTAGGAAAATTACTGTGGCATAATATATAGTACGCACATATTGTGTCCACATTCGGCAATATGTCCAACTGCTCATTTCAGCGTTGTGTACTTTTTCGGCGTTGTGTCCAAGGACTCATTTCGGCGTTGTGTCCAGTTTCGGCGATGTGTCCAACAATTCGATTCGGCGTTGTGTCCAAGTTTCGGCGTTGTGTCCATTCGGCGAAGTGTCCAGGTCCGACATATTATGACATCTTTGGATGCGGTATTTACTAGCCTTCGCAACACAAATAGGTTTTTATTAAATTTGCTTGTAATATAAACATGGTGAGTTGTAAAAGACAATTTGTCATCTAACAATACACCTAGAAATTTAACGTAGCAATATCGTATTTTTTAGTATGAGTACAAGATTAACCATTCTAGATTTTAGATTATGTTGATCATAAAATTTCGCTTAAATATCACAACTTTTCTCTCAAAAGCGCATTCATAATCATAATTAATGAATCACAGTTTAATCTTTTGTGTTTATAAATTGTGGATTTGAAGATAATTTATACCAAATTTATGTCATAGTTGTAGTAAATCGTCAAAAATCAAATCATCAATTAATCAAGCATAGTGTACCACAAGGCTCCGTACTTGGTCCCACATCATTTCTAATTTATTTCAATTACTTTCAAAAGCGTACCAATAGAAAAACTTTTTGCTGATGACACAACGATTATTAATTCTGATTGTAGCTTGGATAGATGCAACAAACTAAAGTTGAATATTATTATATATTATATATTATATTAATAATTTATCTCAGTGATTTATATCAAAAATCTCTGTTTAAATAATAATAAAATGACATTAAATTTTTCATTTAGTTCCATTGATAAATTTGATAATGCAAATAGTGCCACATTTTTTTACCCACATTTAACATTAATGCTCCAGCAAAAGGTTAACAAAAAATTTGCTATGTAATTTTAGTTATTTAAATGTAATAAAAGTTATTACTATTCCCGACTTTACTGTGTAGCGTCTTATGGTATGATAGCTTGGGGTTATTTATATTGAATATTAGATCTTCAAAGTAAAGTAATTCATCTAAGGGCAAAAATGGTGTATAAAGATGGTTGCAGGCAATATTTTAAGAAGGTTTAATTTTGCTTTTCCTGTATATATTCGTGTATGGTCTTCATGTAAAAGAACACGTTAATTCCTGTTAAACAACTTGAAATTTTCTTTCTGTAGATTCTTTCCATATTAACATTATCATTCATTTTAAGGGAAAATTGGTTGGCACAATTTATAGGAATGACAAGCTTTTAAAATATAGCTTTAAAGATTTGGGATATAAAACATTCACTTTGACGATCTCAGAGGACAAATGGTGTATTGGGTAGGTACTAATTTCGGACTGGATAGTGAAGAGTGAAGAGTTGACTATTGTTATAATAATCTGCATGAAACTTGCAAGTATTTTATTTAAATACAAAATCAACATAGTCTGTCATAAGCTTCATCTATACAAAATTGTCTCGAAAAAATCGGAAAATTTTGAGCAGTGGCGAGCGTTTGATCTTAACTAAAATCAAAATATGCGACCGAGTTTACTGATTCATTATTATGATTACTTTGAGAATTAATGGTACTCAGTAATGTCCTGCAATCTTTTAAAATTGCTATATTTACATAATGTACAAAATAATTCAATATTGTATTGACAAACGAAAAATGTATTTGATTTGATGAGAGTAGCGACGAGTTATTTTCTATAAATAATAGTAACGATCAATGTTCTTTTGTATGTTGGTGCTGTATCTTGAAATTTACCATTTTATTTCCAAATACCAACGATAACTTGCAACCTGCAACCTTGCTGTATAGTAATTAATGCCTAATTGGTATTTTGAAACTGCTATGCGACTATTGTACGGCTTGGTATTCTTGGGCATTATGCTAATTCTATACTTTTACGACAAAGCAATGTGCAATTGCATTATATTATTGGTAATTCCAGTTACGAATGCACGTGAGGTTAACTATACAGCTACATCGACGGTTTACCCAATAGTGTGCGTATCGATGTGCTTTGCATGTAAGTGTAATGGAGAGTAAAGAGTCTAGAGCGATGCGTTTTAATATAATATATACATAATGATTTTATTGAATTTCGCTTTATGTATTTTATGCACAGTTTTAAGTGAAAAACTTAGTATCGAGCAAGCTCAGGGCTTATAAGGCGATATGTGAGTTAAAGAAAAGGTTTTTCAACAGTATTGTAACGCCATTTCTTTAGTTTTACCTTATGTTACTTTAATTTGCCTCAGACCAGCTCAATCGGATTTTAAATTAATAAAAGGGGCGTGGTTCGTTTACTCCTACTTGGGCCGATCACTGTACACACTGAATTATAGTCAAGGGTTTGATATTTATATTAACATACTAATAATTTCACATTAACCTACGAAAAATAATTTTATAATACTGAATAACTATGTACACTAATAAATAAAAGAGATCTTCAAAGGGAAGCTTGGTGTGGGTTTGTTCTGTACTCCAGTCCTCCTGCTACTCAATCCTGGGACGTTTCTATGAAAATAGAATGAATACTACCTTCAATTAGCCTATTTGGGACTCGTATTTTGTATATAACAAAAATTCTAACTAAAATGGCTTTTAAGGCCCCTGTAAAAGAAGTCACGGGCATTATCCTAAATATAATTGCTTAGAACGTAATGGGGTTAAGCTGCGCTTCTCCGGAAGGTCACCGAAAATCAATTTTAATATATTAACCATCAATTTTACATTCGAATAAAAATACTGAATAATTGGTCACTTTAAATAAGAATTTTAAAGGGAATTTTTTTCCGTTAATTTCTATAACCGGGACTTTTATAAATTTAAATAAATATTAATTGTAGGCTTATTTTTATAAAAAAATTTAACAAAATGGTTAAATTGTAAACAGAATTTTCCTTAACTAATTTTAAAGGATAATTTAATTTGTGCAATTAAGAAAATCTATTTAAAGTAATTAGCGGAAATGGTTTAATTAAAAAACAGAAATGGTTTTTCATTAAAATTTTAAATGAAATAAATACTTTTTATTAATTTCTTGGAAGGACCTTTTAATTTAAAATTCCTTGCGGCTTATTCAAAAATTTCAGGGCGTTAAAGGTCAGTTTTCTTAATAATTTATAAGGTAATTAAAATTATTATTAAATTTTAATTAAAATTAATTAAAAAAAAGGTTTTTCAGTTAAAACTTTTGGAATAAAGAAACCTTTGTATTATGTCTGGTCGGCCTAAAACTCCGCCTTCAAGGGTTCAAGCCCCAATCGGGTGTAAATTGCCTTTATGGTAATTAAATTAATTAAATTTTAAAATAATAAATAATTTACCTCAAATTAACCTAATTAATTTGTAAAGTACCCGCAAAATCGCCAAAGGTTCAACCCCAAAGAAACCTTTGACTAATTTTTAAATATTATTAAATTTTTTATTAAGAATGTTCAAAGCAATTAAATTAAAAAATTATTATTAATTTTATTAAATTAATAAATAAAAAGTTTTTAAAAGGACTTGAACCAAAGTTCAAGTCCTACTGATAAACTTTTATTTATGTATTTAATAAAATTAATAATTTTTAATTACCTTTAATTTTTCATAAAAACTTATAATAAATTTATAAGGTGTTTACCCTTCCGGAAAAATTAGTTTACAGATTTTCAGGTAGGGATAAACTAACTTGTTTTACAGGTACGGTAGACTTGCATAAAGGTTTCCCCTCAAGTCTGGATTATCGCGATACGCGATCAGGACGATGCGGTTTTCTTAAAGCAGGTTGTCCCTGTAAGACGGATTTATCGCGAATTGCAATCAGATATTGAAGCGGTTACTCACGTTTGGCGAGATTAAATATGAAACTCCCGAACGTAAAGGCAGACGTCTTCATAGAACTGGGAGGATCATGATGTGATCTACAAGCGGCGTCTGGTGGTAATGTGATCTGCGGATTTCTGGAGCTTCTAGTTTTCACTTATATTGCCTTTGGTGGCGTATTGGTAGTGTAATAGATGTTGGGTGAATGATCATTTACAAGAATCTGGGACTAACCCGTTACGCTGCATAAATGAGACCTCGGGGTTGGTAGAACTAAGGCGAGTACCTTTCTTTCCATCGAAGTAAATGCTCGGTTATATGGAGACGATTTTCTGGTGGTGTTGTCGAGGTATCTCGACCAATGATGACAGTAAACACCGGACAAACACCGAGATCGACGCAGACCTTTCTTTCCATCGAAGTAAATGCTCGGTTATATGGAGATGATTTTCTGGTGGTGTTGTCGAGGTATCTCGACCAATGATGCACAACGGTAAACACCGGACAAACACCGAGATCGACAGGTCTGCGGAACAAGGTAACGCGACTAAGAGCGGCAGACGCGCGGACGGATTATCTTTCTTCGGTAGCGCGTCGCCGTTTTTATTGCGGGTACGGCTTCTGGTGGTTGAGATCGGGCTGCGATTGGTTGTTGAACAGGAGGGCTCTGACGTAGAAAACTTTTGATGTTTTGAAATTAACGTTGGAGATATAAAATGCATTATTTTATTATTTCTGCTGTATTTTATTAAAACAGGATAATTAGCAAATAATTAATTGAAAAAATTTGATAAAGGCGGCTGGCTCTTTACAGTATGTGTTTCTCTCCGACACTCCGTGGCACTGCGACGGATTGTTAACTAGTAATTCTATAAAGTGTACTTCGAAATCTTGTTTACGATGATTTTTAAAGTAATTCTATCTTCAACGATTCAAGTATAAATCTATTTTTCCATGTGAATAGCTAACATGGCGATTCCACTTCATTTTCTACTGTAACTTTTTGGAAGATCAATAATAAATTTAAAAAATAGCATTAACATAAAAGATGTACTTTGTCAAACCACTACCGGTTATACCGGACATTGTTATTTCAAATGTAATTACGTACTTTTTGTTTTACAAATATTGAGAGATCTTGTTTTTTTTTAATGAAATTCTATCATTACTATTTTATCTGAATATACATAAAATATTGAGATGAATTTAAGTCCTTACCTTATTTTGGTTATAATGGTGTATTTTATAATTTTTTTACAAACTTTCAACAGTAATTGCAGTCGTTGTCTTCAATAGGATAGGCAACGTTTTAAATATTTTGATACTGACATTTTTTTAAAGGGCTAATTAGAGTTTTCATTGATCTTTTCCGATTTCTAAATCAATTAAATCTATTTTCACATTTACGTTAATAATTCTGTTTTGAAAATTCATAGCATGAACTATGTCTGAAATTTCGTGACACTAAATCATTTTAATGGCATTTCTACCAAAATATCTTGCACAAACATGAATAAGTATGTGTGTATATGTTTAATTTGACAGTATTGCACGTGCGAATATACA
This sequence comes from Vesta saturnalis, assembly GCA_036346205.1. Lineage (NCBI taxonomy): Eukaryota > Metazoa > Arthropoda > Insecta > Coleoptera > Lampyridae > Vesta > Vesta saturnalis. The sequence continues at coordinate 1,303,983 of JARFJB010000307.1, forward strand.
TATGAGCACAAATTTTACAATTTTGACGAATCATTTCACATTTTCTTTCACACTCTGTCGTTCGAATTTGGGCCACTTTGTAGACTTCGTTCTATCCACTTCACCAATTATACCTTTCTGGATAGCTTTACTATTTGTATGGCATTTATAAATGTTACCCATTTTACTTGACATGGTGTTGTTTTCAAACCCAATTGCTCTTTCAAATAATTTATCACGTTTTAATTTCATAAGTTTTTGAATCCAATTGTCTTAACCGTTTTTCTTTCCTTCGACATAAATGTATTTAATCACTTTGTGAAGACACCCCAAATGCAATACCGACGTTGATTCCAGTTCTTAATCAATAGCAATATGTCCATTGTTGTGCTCAGTTTGCATAACTGTGAATAAAGTAATTTTAAAATGCTTGGGTATCATTATCATTCTTAAGAGCTCAAATAAAAAGTTCTAAATTATTGCGGAACAAATCCTCATTGCCTTCTTCTAAAAGTAATCTCTGACTTTTATAAACCAATAAACCTTTGTCAGTCCTATTTAAATTAATTTGGTTTGGAAATGTTTTGTTTTTACCCGCATCTGCGCCGCTTGGTTCAGGTGTAACTTTAGATAAAATATCTACTTGATTATTTAATACACAGATTTGTTCATTTAGTTTAGTCTATGAATAATCGCGTCTTTTTGTTTGATAATATAGTTAAACACACTTATGTCTATCTTATTGTTATTGTTGGATAACCTGTTTATTGCATTAGAAAATGCAATCTAATGCAATATCACAATCGTCTAATACAAATTCACAACAAACTACGACGTTATCTTCTACAAAAAGCACATTACTTAATTTAGCACAACTAACGTGAAAATAATTATCATTTTTTGAACATTTATATCCATTAGTTACCTTAGATTTACAGTGTTTACCCTGGGAGCCAGGTACGACACCACTTGCACTAGCCGCCATATTATTATTATTATTCAAATAGGAATCATGCAGTCATCATCCTTTGGGACTTGAGAAATCATTGGATTAGAATAGAACGATATTTTTTATGTGTCAAATACAAGAGTTTTACCTATAATAGTCAAGAAGAACAGAATAAAGTGCATTTCACGAATAATTAGACCTCTATAATATGGCTGCCATCCCACTATGAACAACATCCAATTATAAAATAACTAAAATGCTATAAGTGTAACATTGTAATGAAATGGATATTTCAGTTGGCTACTCTGAACCTCATTTTCCATCCTTTCCTACAACATTATAATACCAAAAGACAAATATAATAACAAATATGCCCTTCAAACGTCTTAAAATATTATTTGCCAACTCAGTAGCGTATCACGGGGAGAGGTAACTTAGGTTAATAACATTGAAAATTTTTCAATTAAATTAATTATTGTAAGAAATAAACATCGTTAAAATAAAAGAATGTTCCAAACAAATATCATTATTGTTAAGAATTTCTGAAAATTTACCATTACTAATTCGTAATTAATGTTGAAACTGCAAATTAATCCATTAGCATAATGTGAATTAGAAATCATTAATGACCACTTGCTTTGCTTATAAATGTGGAATCAATTTTCCATTTTGCCATTATACTGTATGCAATAATTTGTAACGGTTGTAGTGATTATGTAGTTTTTATACTAAAATGGAAGAAAGTTTTGTTTTAACTGAAGACGAGAACTTTATTGAAAATTTGCACAGTTATAGTGCAACTTCGGTAAGATTATACAGTGTTTTCTTAATTGTTATATTTTAACTGTTATTATTACAGCGATGAGTGGATAGACAATTTATTTTAAATGTTTATAATTCTGCGATTTTTAATTGCGCAATAATTATTAATAAAAAAATAATTTGCTACATACTTGTTCATTTTTTTTAAATTTGTATAAAAATAGTATATAATAATAATACTAGATGAGCGTGGTGATGGCGAATTTATTAATAATAAATTTATTCAAATAAGTTTTTCACTTTTTTTTATATGACAAAAGGTACTACGCCAATGAGTGCTCCCGCGCTTTATTTGGTGACAAATTTAAATGGCGGCCATATTGCAAAGGTCTAATTACTCGTGAAATGCACTATAGTTATTAGATTATAATGTAATAAACGTCAATTTATACAGTATTAGTCCTAAAGATAAATAGTTTTCACAATAGCTTGTCCCTATTTCAGTTATAGTAATCCTCAAATGTGTACAAAGCATTTTGCACAAAAAAATGTATTTACCTTAGATGTTAATATTTCTATTTTTAACAGTTTTATGGAATTAGGAAAGTGTTTAAAACATTAGCTATAATACCTGGACTATTTTGAAATGGCGTTAATCTGCAGAACAGAATTCGAAAAAGAAGTGTGATATGTTTCTTATTACAGTGAATTATTCTCTCAGACCAAAATAGATAGGTATGGTAACACTGTGTTCAATTTTGGTTACAACACGAATAGTACATCATTGTGGTTTGAAGAAATGCTTTATTATTATTGCGTAGGAAAATTACTGTGGCATAATATATAGTACGCACATATTATGTCCACATTCGGCAATATGTCCAACTGTTCATTTCGACGTTGTGTCCTTTTTCGGCGTTGTGTCCAAGGACTCATTTCGGCGTTGTGTCCAGTTTCGGCGATGTGTCCTACAATTCGATTCGGCGTTGTGTCCAAGTTTCGGCGTTGTGTCCATTCGGCGAAGGGTCCAGGTCCGACATATTATGACATCTTTGGATGCAGTATTTACTAGCCTTCACAACACACATAGGTTTTTATTAAATTTGCTTGTAACATGAACATGGTGAGTTGTAAAAGACAATTTGTCATCTAACGATACACCTAGAAATTTAGCGTAGCAATATCGTATTGTTTTAGTATGAGTACAAGATTAACCGTTTTAGATTTAAGAGTATGTTGATCATAAAATTTCGCTTAAAACTTTTCTCTCAAAAGCACATTCGTAATCATAATTAATGAATCACAGTTATAACCTTTTGTGTTTATAAATTGTGGATTTGAAGATAACTTATACCAAATTTATGTCATAGTTGTAGTAAATCGTCAAAAATCATCAATTAATCAAGCATGGTGTACCACAAGGCTCCGTACTTGGTCCCACATCATTTCTCATTTATTTCAATTACTTTCAAAAAGCGTACCAATAGAAAAACTTTTTTGCTGATGACACAACGATTATTAATTCTGATTGTAGCTTGGATAGATGCAACTTAAACTAAAGTTGAATATCACAAAACCAATTTATCTCAGTGATTTATATCAAAAAATCTGTTTAAATAATAATAAAATGACATTAAATTTTTTCATTAAGTTCCATTGATAAATTTGATAATGCAAATAGTGCCACATTTTTTTTTACCCACATTTAACATTAATGCTCCAGCAAAAAGGTTAACAAAAAAAATTTGCTATGTAATTTTAGTTATTTAAATGTAATAAAAATTTATTACTATTCCCGACTTTACTGTGTAGCGTCTTATGGTATGATAGCTTGGGTTTATTTCTATGAAACGGACTTTTATATTTTATTAAATATAACTTGTACGGCTTATTACTTACAAACAAATATTTCACGAAACTGATTAATATGCACAGATTTTTCTTAACTAATTATATACAGGATAATCTTAATTATGATACATTAAGATCTAGTCTAATTACATTTAGTAATTAGCGGAAATGGTATTAAAAACAGAAATGGTGGTGTTTGCGAGTTATTAAACTCTTTGGAATGAAATGAATACTTTCATATTGTATTCTGGGTGCGGCGGCAGGCACGCTTAGTAACTCCTTGCGCTTCTTGGGTTCGAATGCGTCAGGGTGGCGCTAGCCAGGTCAGGGCTGTGTTCAATAGTGACATTTATAAGGTGTTTACACCTTCCGGAAAAAATTAGTTTACAGATTTTCAGGTAGGGGATAAACTAACTTGTTTTACAGGTACGGTAGACTTGCATAAAGGTTTCTCCCACAAGTCTAGATTATCGCGATACGCGATCAGGACGGATGCGGTTTTCTGAAAGCAGGGTTGCCCCTTTAAGACGGATTTATCGCGAGTTGCGATCGGATATTGAAGCGGTTACTCACGTTTGGCGAGATTAAATATGAAACTCCCGAACGTAAACGCAGAGCGTCTTCATAGAACTGGGGGGATCATGATGTGATCTACAAGCGGCGTCTAGTGGTAATGTGATCTGCGGGTTTCTGGCGCTTCTAGTTTTTCACTAATATTGCCTTGTGGGTGGCGTATTGGTAGTGTAATAGATGTTGGGTGAAGGTTCATTTACAAGAATCTGGGACTACCCCGTTACGCTGCATAAATGAGACCTCCGGGGGTTGGTAGAACTAAGGCGAGTACCTTTCTTTCCATCGAAGTAAATGCTCCGTTATATGGAGATGATTTTGTGGTGGTGTTGTCGAGGTATCTCGACCAATGATGCACAACGGTAAAAGATTAATATTATGACAAACACCTTCTACTCTCCGACACTCCCGTGGCGCACTGCGATGGATTGTTAACTAGTAATTCTATAAAGTGTACTTAAAAATCTTGTTTGTAATGATTTTTAACGTAATTCTATCTTCAACGATTCAAGCATAAATGCATTTTTCCATGTGAATAGCTAACATGGCGATTCACACTTCATTTTCTACTGTAACTTTTTTGGAAGATCAATAAAAAATTTAAAAAAATAGCATAAACATAGAAAGATGTACTTTGTCAAACCGCACTACCGGTTATACCGGATATAGATTTCACCTTTGTTATTTCAAGTGTAATTACGTACTTTTTGTTTTACAAATGACTAATATTGAGAGATCTTGTTTTTTTTTAATGAAATTCCTATCATTACTATTTTATCTGAATATACATAAAATATTGAGATGAATTTAAATCCTTACCTTATTTTGGTTATAATGGTGTATTTTATAATTTTTTTTTTACAAACTTTCAACAGTAATTGCAGTCGTTGTCTTCAATAGGATAGGCAACGTTTTTAAATATTTTGATATTGACATGTTTTTTTAAAGGGGCTAATTAGAGTTATCATTGATCTTTTCCAGTTTCTAAATCTATTTTCACATTTACGTTAATAATTCTGTTTTTAATAATTATTAAAATGTTATTGCTAGGGAATGAAACATTGTCCACCTGGTTATCTGTATAGATCATCTAACAAATACCTATTTTATTGATGTTTTTAGTATCACTTGTTTAAACTTATTTAAAATAAAATGACTTACTGTAAAGGTGAGAAAATTCAAATACTAAAATTTCTGTGTAAGTGAGTGGCAGATACTAATTTATTCTTGCCTGTTATTGTTTATTATTCTTGGTATCACTTGAAATAGACAAATTAAGAATTTAATCAAATGTGAAGTGTCAAAGAAGAGTTTTTTCAATAATAAAAACACTTGTGTTGTTTAAATAATTTAATTAATTAAAATGGACAAGTAGATTACAACAATAATATAAAATAAACTATCAAAAAATACAAATAAACAAAATATAATGGAAAAAAATTGTAATAAAAGTGTATTGAGTGCCACTATCTTTTCTTTTGTTACGAGGATGTGTTGCGCCTAAAAAATATAAGAATTAGGTTTTCCTAACAATGGAAAAAAAATCATCCCAAAAACATGTTTTATTTAAAAAAAATTTATCCGCATTTATTTTTTCTATCGCATTTTAATAAAGGATCGTTCGTTTTAATTTATCTTGTAGCAGTATTTCTTGACCTGCTGATAATTTAATGATTACAATGATGTGTAGGATTTTCTTCTACACTTGCAAAAGTCGTTACACTTCTTGCCTCTTTCAAAGTATTCCTATGCGGATTTATTTGCTTCTGATCTACACAACCACATTTTTCAACATTTTTTATTATTACATCAATTGAAGAATTCGATTTTTCAAATTTAAACTGTTTGCGTTTCTTTATTCATGTTTCCCTCATAAATCCATTTTTTTATTTCAATTTTCTGGTTCTTCATTTTAGTTTTAACTAATTTTGAACAATTTTTCAGTGATTTGAAGCATCAATAAACCACATTTACCCAATTGTTATCATTGCTCCTGCAAATATTGTCGTATATGTTCCATTGTTTTCTATCTTATGCTAGTGGCTGTATTTTAGTAATTTTGAATGCTTCATTAATTTGGGAATTATTTCATTTAAAATTTTTCTAGTCGATTCATATTTAAACGTGTGTTACCACAATTTTGATACTCCAATAAATCAGGAAGATGTAGCTAATTGTCACATTTCTTAAAAGTAACCTTGAAGTATTTCATTCCTAATAATTTCAGGTTGAGGCTTTGCTTGGGTACCGAGTAACAGATGTAGCATGTGGTTCAGGAGATGCACAAACATTATGTATTACTGATGATGATAATGTTTGGTCTTGGGGAGACGGTGATTACGGTAAGTTGGGTCGTGGAGGATCAGATGGATGTAAAGTTCCTATGAAAATAGAGAGTTTAGCTGGATTAGGAGTAATTAAAGTAGAGTGTGGATCACAATTCTCAGTTGCTTTAACACGTTCTGGAAGTATTTACACCTGGTATGTATATATTCAATCTAATATTACAATTTTAGTCATACTATTTAAAAGGGGAAAAGGTGATTATCATAGACTCGGACATGGAACTGACGATCACGTTCGAAGGCCTAAAAAAGTAGCAGCTTTGCAGGGAAAACGAATAATTAGCATAGCAACTGGATCTTTACACTGCGTTGCTTGCTCTGATGAAGGCGAAGTTTTTACGTGGGGTGATAATGATGAAGGACAACTTGGAGATGGTACTACAAATGCAATCCAACGACCTCGCTTGGTCACTGTCTTGCAAGGAAAAAAAATTACCAACGTTGCTTGTGGATCTGCACACACGTTAGCATGGTCCATAAACAATGCAAATGCCTGCTCTCATCTTCCAACACAAGCCCCACTAGAATATGATTTATTAAGAGATTTTTCAATGCTGGTCTTGCATAGACGATTGATTTTACTTCATCACTTTGCCGAATTAATATGTCCCTGTATTGCTATGTTTCCAATTACAGGAATTGGATCTTTATCGGAATTACGTAATATATTAGTATATTCTATCAAAGAAGCTACGTTTAGAAAAGTAATTCAATCAACAATGGTTCGAGATAAACAGCATGGACCTGTTATTGAATTAAACCGAATACAGGTAAAACGTGCTAGGAGAGGAGGGGGATTAGCAGGTATTGATGGTATGAAATCAGTGTTTGGGCAGATGGTATCCAAACTTCCTTTATTAACTTCTGAAGCTTTAGCATTACCACATCGTGTTTGGAAAGTGAAATTCATTGGTTTGTATACTTTTATTTTAATTTTACCATTGTTAATTGATTTTATAGGGGAAAGTGTTGACGATTGTGGAGGTGGTTACAGTGAAAGTATTGCTGAAATGTGTGACGAGTTACAAAATGGATCTCTTCCGCTTCTAATCCCAACTCCTAATGGCAGAGATGAAGCAGGAACTAATCGTGATTGCTTTGTGTTAAACCCCACTGCAAAAACATGTTTAAATTTAAACATGTTTCGATTTCTAGGTAAAACATTTTTAATTATATTGAATATTTTTAAAGGTCCAATTTGCAGGAGTTTTAATGGGTATTGCTGTGCGGACAGGATCACCATTAAGTATAAATTTAGCTGAACCAATATGGAAACTTTTAGCAGGAATGGAATTAACTCCTGGAGATTTGACCGAAATGGATCGCGATTATGTACCAGGATTATTGTGCATTCGTGATATGACATCAGACGAACGACTTTTCCAAAATTTGGAAATGCCGTTTTGTACACCTTCGTCATGCGGTACTGATGTGCCTCTTAGTTCGAAATATAAAAGAATTACTCATGAGAATCGGTTAGAGTATGTACGGCTAGCTTTGAACTTTAGGTATTTCTATTGAATTTTGGAGTGTGGCTAAGATTAAGTATAATTTATTTAGGTTGCACGAATTTGATGAACAAATAAAAGCAGTTCGTGATGGATTATCTCGAGTCATTTCAGTGCCACTTTTATCTTTATTTAATGCGTATGAATTAGAAACTATGGTGTGTGGTTCACCTGACATACCTCTTTCATTACTGAAATCAGTAGCGACTTATAAAGGCAAGTTTTTTTTAATATTTATAAACTAGAATGATTAGCAATCCTTTAATTATTTATGTAGTGAAAGAAAGTAGATATAACAATTTAATCAATTTTAGGTATAGATGGTAGTGCTCCGTTAGTGCAGTGGTTTTGGGAAGTAATGGAAGAATTTTCTAATCAAGAACGTTCTCTATTTTTGAGGTTTGTTTGGGGACGAACGCGGTTACCCAGAACAATTGCGGATTTTCGAGGGCGAGATTTTGTTATTCAAGTATTGGATAAATATAGCCCACCTGATCATTTCTTGCCAGAAAGTTATACTTGCTTTTTCTTATTAAAGATGCCTAGATATTCTTGCAAAGTAAGTTGGAGTTTAGGTATAATTATTTCTTTAATGCTGCTATGATTTAATAACTAATGCAGACAACCTGTGAGAATATTTTGGTGTATTACGCATTTAATGACAATATAGAATATCCTAGGGAAAGTCTAGGCTTTTGAATCTAAGTAGACTTACGTAAATGAATGTTTGGAAATTAAAAAGAAATAATTAATAATATTTGAACTTGAGGAGTAGAATACTCAATTAAAATAATACAAGGAGATATTAAATGGGCTCATTTAATTTATAGTTTTGTATAATTTAAACAATGACGTCATTTTTAAAATTATGCGGTAAGTAGTAACAATCAGTTTTGAAATTAACGCAAAACATTTAAGAACTAACATTTTCTTTTGCGTTCAGTATTTACATATATTATGAATCAAATTAAGGACTTCCAGATATAATTAAAATTTGAGCATATAAGGACTTACAGAGTATTTTATTATTGTTTACTTTTCGTCCACTTCAAACTTTTAAAATGTTTGCTTTTCAGTTGCAGTTTAATAATTTTATTAATAACTAAATAGTTAAATATTACGGGTAGATTGGGGTAAGTATTTGCCTAAATATATAAGGTTACCATATTTGGAACCTAGCGTTTCAAAATTAATTTAATGATGTTTGATGGTCAGTTTTAATTCAAATAGAAACCAGTGTGCGTATATTTACGAAAGTTTTATAAAGCGAAAGTGAAACTTTTTTTAGCGATTTTATGGTATTCTATGGTTATATGAAAAATAACACCCACCACCTTCGCTATTAAGACAAGTCGTTAACCAGCTTTTATAAACAGTTACAGCATGTAGTGCGAATCCTTAAGCTTGTAATAAACCTCATGCATTGACGTGTTAAATAACAGATCTTTAACGTTTTTCAATGTGTAAACTGCGGTATTGAATTTGTATATTTGCATGCATTTGAGATATGTATTGATTCTTATCAATAGGTATTTTTGTTGCATTTCATGAACTTAGAAGTATGACAGATTAAGGGTATGAGATGTGGTGTTTCAAAGTTTTAATATAATACTGATAGGACATTAGTTCATAAACTAATGTGAGTGAATGAAAAAATGATAACACATTTCAAGGAAAATACTTGTCAATTCAGATCGTGATTGTGATCTACTTGAAGAAAATATAAAAAAATTTAAATTATTGTATATGGAAACGAAATAATTTGTTGTGTTCATATTAACATTTAAGGTATTGTTAATTTCTATTGAAATATTGTACTCGCGGAGAAAGTATGTTTCGGTTCGCACAGATGACATTATGTGGTTGGCAACAATCGTATATTTTATTAGCTTCAAATTACATACAGTGGCGGAGCGAATTATAGCAGAATGATTTTTGGCATATTAAACAAATTGTGATATAAATTGTATTTTATATTAACTATTGTTGATCAATTAATACAATTTGGAAAATTACCCTTATATCAGAATTAACATGCCAGAATAATTATTGTTTCCCAACTTGATTGATTTCTAATTACACCAATTATAATCGTAATATAAAAGCTGTATCCTTAACAAATTATGAAATAGTTTTAAGTAAAAATATAGAGTATTGTGATCATGACTCTAACTTAGGCCAACACGTGAAGTAGTGTACCGGGTGAGTCATTAAGGAAGGAAGCCGGCTATATCTCAGAAACTGCCTATGTTACGACTTCAAAAAAAATTCTTCAATAAATGTGGCCAAGAGAAAATGCTAATAATTTTAAAGTTTGTAAATAGACCGCTAGGTGGCGTAACTGCTGTAGTAAATTAAAAAATGTCTAATAAGTAACAGAAACTTGAGGAAAAGGTGTATTGGAAATATCGTAGTTATATTTTTGGGACAATTTTACCCATTTTTGTATAAAAGTTTTCTCTAACTTCACAGGTTTTCCGTGGGGAGCTGTGAAAGTTGTCGAACAAACACGTAATTATCTTCAGAACCAGTCATCGAATCTTAAAACTAATATTTCGTTGGAAAGGTCTTTTCTTGCGCTATTCGTTGATGTATTAAAAAGTTAAGTTTGATTAACGAACAAAAGTTAGAGGATGCTTTCCAAGTATTGCTGAAATTTTAGCGATTTTCTTCAAACTATTAAATAGAATGGTATGTTTTTATATTGAAGTCAGAAAAAGCATAAAATTTCGTCTATACCTGAAAATTTCAAGTCGATGTTTTGTTGGTTTCAATTTTATACCTACTTTAGATCCATGGTAATGATTTTGTAGTGCCAGATCATCCAATAACACTACCAGACCAACAATGCATAATTTCTTGTGCAACAATTTGCCGTTACTTTTAGAACATGTGCCGTTGCTTATTAGAGCGGATGTTTTCAACATGACGGCTGTCCGGCATTTTCAGTACGCGTGCGTCAATTTTTGAGTAAACTTTTCCTGATACATGGATAGGAAGAGGAGCTTTTTCCATGGCCAGCTAGGCTACATTTCCTTATTCATTCTTAACTTTAACAGCTTAATAACCATCACCATTGTCACCTTCTAGGTCCCCGATCTAACTTGTTTAGATTTTATTTTGGAGAAGAATAAAGGACCTTGTTTTAACCAGGCCAAATACGCCTCAAAATATGATGATTAGGATAAGAAATTCCATTCGGACCCTCTCCACAGCGGAGATAGAAACAGTTTGTCAACGCAACAGCGGTTGCAGCGTATTGATAATGATGGCAGACAATTTGAGCATTTAGGTCGCCACTGAGTAATGGCGTAGTACTCATCTATAGTTAATTTGCGATAGTCCTACCGGTGTAATTATTAACCAACGGTATAAACTAACCCCAGACACTCGATGATATAACTGTCAGTATTATCGAATTTCTGGGTTGATTCTTAGGTTAACCCGTGTTTATAAAACTGGCCTAAGTAATAAACTATTATGTCAAAAACTTTGCGTTTTATTGTTTTGGATCTAAATTTAAAGTAGGTATAAAATTGAAACCAACAGAGATATCGACCTGAAATTTTCAGGGTATAGGCGAAATTTTATACTCTTTCTGACTAAAATATAAAAACATACCATTCTATTTAATATTTTGAAGAAAATCGCTAAAATTTCAGCAATATTTGGAAAGCGTCCTCTAACTTTGTTCGTTAATCAAACTTAACTTTTTAATACATCAACGAATAGCGCAAGAAAAGACCTTTCCAACGAAATATTAGTTTTTAAGATTCGATGACTGGTTCCGAAGATAATTACGTGTTTGTCTGACAACTTTCGCAGCTCCCCCTACGGAAAACCTGTGAAGTTAGAGAAAAACTTCTTATACAAAAAATGGGTAAAATTGTCCCAAAAATACAACTACGATATTTCCAATATACCTTTTCCTTAAGTTTCTGTTACTTATTAGACATTTTTTAATTTACTACAGCAGTTACGCCACCTAGCTACAATTATTCCCAGCATTTTCTCTTGGCCACATTTACTGAAGAATTTTTTTTTTGGAAGTCGTAACATAAGCGGTTTCTGGGATATAGCCGGCGTCCTTCCTTACTGACTCACCCGGTACAATGTGTATTATTATTTTAAAATTGTTAATTCTTCAATTATTTTGAATGAATTTAAAGAATAAAATTTCCGACAACTAACGTGTCTGTTATGTCAGTGTCCAAAATAATTAAGGAAGGCCAAGCTAGCGTGGAAGGACAACCTAAATGTATAACTAATATAACGAATGTAGAACCTTATGAAAAACCAATTTTCCAAAACTTTATGTTCAGTGTTCTTACTAAATATTATTAAGTATGTTGCTAGGTTAAGAGAGATGTCACCAAAGTAAAAAAGTTGTTATGAGTAATATGTTTTTTTTGAATTGACAAAAAGTTGTAATTATTTTATAAAATTAAATTTTGAAAAATATACGTTCGAATACGTCTATCAAAATTTCTGAAACTGTGGGATGGGTTTAAAAGCTAATTCAAAATGAAATAGAATAGTTAGACGATTCAGATTCTCAAAGAGATGAGCCCGATCTTTTTGAAAATCTATACATTGAGCTTATGTCAACTGTCAAGGAAACATAATCAAAATACTAATTTTAAAAACAATATTAGAAATTCAACCTCCTTTGAGGACAATTCACAATTAAAGGCTATTCAATTACCATAGTTAAGCTTACCCCAATTTTCTGGTCAATACCAGAATTGGATGTCTTTTTTTGAAACATTTAGTTATTAATTCATAATGATAACAAACTCAGTAATATTCAAAAATTACATTATCTCAAATCTTGCTTAAAAGGCAAACCAACCTCTTTAATACAAGATTTGGGAATGCCAGAATCTAATTATTTAATAACAATTGATTTACTTCAACAACGGTATGAGAATAAACGTCTCATTATCAAAATCACGTACATGCTGTATGCAATTTACCGATAGTCAGTAAAAACTCTGCTGAATCTCTAAGGAGTATCTTAAATGTATGAATGTTGAACTTAATGTTATTAAAAAAATTAAATCAACCTATAGAGTATTTGGATTTATTATTAATAGAAGATGTAACAAGCAAATTAGATTATACCACTATACGCGATTGGGAATCCGAAAAAATAGCTGGGGATGTGCCTACATTTAAAGAATTAACTGATTTTCTTATTAAAAAATGTCAATTATTAGAAACTTTACAACAAGGTTGTTAATCAATTTTTGTCTAACTCCCATGATTACAAGTCTATTAACAAGGTTAAATCTGTTCAAAAATTGAACAAATCAACATTGTATGTAATCACTAAGACCCGTAAGGTATCTTGTAATATATGCAAACAGGAACATTATACAAATATGTGTCCAGAAATAATAAAACTTCCTATTGATGTATGTTTAAATGAAATACAAAGGCATAAACTTTGTATCAATTGGTTGAGAGATAATCATGTACGTGAAAATTGCAAATCAGTCCTTTTATGTAAGGAATGTAAACAGAAACACCATACGTTATTGCATGGTGCTACACTCCTATTAAATCCTAACGATAATGTTTTAGGAGATACTCCTACTAGTAGTGTTAGCAATTACTCTCAAATTAATCAAACTATTGAGGTTTTATTATCTGCTGAATTAGTAAAGGTGTGTGGTAGCGATAATAAATTCTATGCAATCAGAACTTTACTTGACATGGGCAGTCAATCAAATTTTATAACATTAGCTGCTTGTAAAAAGCTCGGATTAAAGCATAAAAATATTTTAATGTCAATCACAGGCATTAATACATCATTATCGCAGGTAAATAACATTGGTGGCGTTCACCTAATGTAAAATCATGTATTAGTACAATTTGTTCTTGTTTAGTTTTAAATACGATAACTGCAAATCTGCCTTTAGTGACGTTTGATAGTAATTTAGTGAATATTCCTCAAAATATACAATTAGCTGATCCATTGTTTAACAAGAGATCTCAAATAGATTTATTAATTAGGGCGCAATTATTTTGGGCCATTATGCTTCCAAGTCCTCTTAAAATAAATGATAATGCACCTTATTTATATTAAACCAAATTAGGTTGGGTTATCAGTGGAACTATTTCGCACAACCAAGTTCAATGTGAAAATAATCTTTGTCATTTATCGGTAAAATCAATTGCCAACCATCTCAGACGTATTTGGGAAATTGATGACAGTGCAAGTCATGATATATTTAAACCAGATCACCTGTCATGTGAAAAGTCATTTGTTGACACTCACACACGTAATAATTCAGGTCGATTTATTATTAAATTACCTTTCAAAATCTAAGCACCTATCATGAGTAATTCACATGATCAAACTTTGAAACATGTCTATTCATTAGAAAGAAAATTAATAAAAATCCCACTATTTATATTGAATATTAAAATTTTATGTGAGAATATCTAGAATTGGGTTATATATCTGAAGTTGCACCTACCGATCTCAGTATCGCTGAAGAAGCGAGTTTTTATTTAGTGTATCATGCAGTCCCATCTAGTATTACTACACGATTACGCGTGGTTTTTGATGGTTCCATGAAAACTAGTGCTGGAATAAGTTTAAATGGTACAATTTTGGTAGATCCGACAATTCCAGATGATTTAATTTCCATTTTAATACGTTTTCGAATTTTTAAATACGAATTCTCTGCTGATTTGGCAAAAATGTATAGGATGGTATCAATTGCTCCTGAGGATCGATCATTTCAAAGAATCTTTTGGAGAAACAATCAAGACTTTTACTCTCAATACTGTCACTTATGACACAGCTTCCGCTGCATATTCGATGAACAAAACAAATTTCCTCTAGCAAGTGATGCAATTTTAAAACGTTTTTATGTCGATGACCTTTTATCATGTTCAAATAACTTTATAGAACCAATCGAAATTATGGAGGTAATTAATCAAAAAGCAATATACGACGTATAAATGATGACATATTAAATAAAGAAAATCACAATGTACTTAGACTTTCACCTTATCACCCGATTTAAATACAATTGTAATAATATGACACAAATAAAAAATAACATTGTGAAAAGCAACATAACATTTAATTTCAATGATGTAAAGGGTTTATTAGAATAAACAATTTTATCTTATTGGTGAAATTGTTGTAACAAAGTGATTGAGAATGAATAATAACTTAGATGTTACACATATATAGGAAATTTCATGTAAGTTCAGTCACGTTATAAATTTATATAAGTAGTTCTAACATTCTAGATTGCTTCTATCCCTTTCTGAATCATATTGAGGTATAAAATAGCAATATAAATAATTTGTTGGAACTAACTATATAAATGTATTACATGTAATGGGATTTATATGAAAAATCCTATACATATACATATACATTAGGGTAGAACAAAATTAACAAAAATTTTTTTTTGTATGTTCATAATCTGATAGCGTGGAAAAGTTGTTTATTGGTCTAGTTGATAATACCATAAAAGTTAAAACATCTGAAGCAATTTATTGAGGTGCCGCCCTTCTATTAAAAATGAGAAAAAATAGATTAGAATATTAAAGCACATATTAATGATTTTTTTTTTAGTTTTATTTACAACAAAATATTTTTACACACATTATTTATTGCAAGGTAGTTTGATAGTCACATTTCTCGAAAAACTTGGCATTATTTTTCTAGAAACAAGTCTAGTGTGAATAAAACCGTCTCGTGAATCAATTCCACAAACAGCAGCTGAAACCTCGGTAACTAATTTAACACACCTCTCAACTGCTTACGTGAGACAAGGAAATCGAGGAAAGTCTATACTATTTATTTCTCCTTTTTTTTTAAATCACATTTCTCAATTCTTCATCAGATATATGAAATGTTAATGGTGGTTCTGTTATTTCCATTCAGTCTATTAAGTTGAAATATTCTTCGGTATCAAGCTTTTAATATTCGCCTAATGCGCAACTCCCTTATGTGTTGCCAGTCATCGGTAATCATACATATGAGTAAATTTTCTGAATTAGCAAAGTATTCATTGCGCTGAAGAACAGGGTCAATTTTAAATTTATACTGAGATATCGGAGGTTAATTGTTTTCCACAAGTGCTTTGCTTCATCTTTGCATGATGAATGCATTTTAATTGAAAACCACATTGGTGCGTAGACCTTCAAAACGTAGGTTGCTAGAGTATTAAGTTCCTCTGATGGGTTTTTAACACTGACATATAGACGTAAAATACGATTTGCAGTGGTGATCCATCTTGCATGAGATATTTTCCCTGGATTCTTTTGCAATAATCCAACAGAACAAGAGCCACTTTCAATTGCCTGGTACCATCAATTTTCTCAAAATTAACTACTCGATGGCTTACCAAACAATTATCCTCTAACTGCTTTCCAATACGTCCAGAAAAACTTTTATTTCCTGTCGTGGATCCATCCAGATAATGAAAAAGATGACGCAAAGGCAACTTATTGGTATGCAGTTGACACACGAACCATTACAAAGGACGATTGAGTTTTAATTCCAACTTTCTAATAACCCCTCCTATTGGTCCTGTATTAACAATTGTTCTATCATAACCTATTGTACTCAGATTTGAAATATCTATGTTCTCTGAATTAAGAAATGTGAAAATAGATCTACTAATTATATGATCTATATAACTAGATCCAGGTTCTTGCATTATAGTATAATGTTCTTTAGTAATTATCTTTCTATAATATTTAGCACCCTTCTTTTCCTGTGTAACCGTTTTATCTTTTTGCCCGTCGAAGAATACTCCTCTGAGTTTCAAGGGTTCCTACTTCTTCACTATCTGCAGAGTCACACTTTTGTCGTAGACTTTTTGTTGTTGCCATCTAATTTTGCTCCGATCAATTACACTGTCTTTATCATCTCCATGTATTAGTCCAATGTCTTCTAACACAGCACTAGCGATTGTAGCTGCAGCTCTGTCTGAAATCCCAACACCTTCCAAGGCTTTAGCTGAATTCTTTTGCACTCCTCGGTCCATTTTCAGTTTTAACAGGAGGAGGTTGAACCTGAAGTTTTTGAAGATGTTGATTCTGTCTC
The DNA here is from genome assembly GCA_036346205.1 of Vesta saturnalis. Lineage (NCBI taxonomy): Eukaryota > Metazoa > Arthropoda > Insecta > Coleoptera > Lampyridae > Vesta > Vesta saturnalis. The sequence goes on from JARFJB010000307.1 coordinate 1,321,029, forward strand.
TGAGAAACTAGACGTTTGTGATTTTGAGGGAACGGGTTCGTATTTTTGTGCCGTTTTACAACTTCTTGCATGTTCTCCTAGTTTCCTCTTTATTCTGGTATTAAGTTGCTTGGTTTTTATTACATCTACCGAACCAATTATCATTTTCCGTTCATATCTTTGATCTAAAAGAAAAGAACGTTCTTCATTTGGAGCCTTTTCGTCTTTTGAACATAATCACTCCGTAATTTTTTTTCAATTACATGACCCTATATCAAATGGTTTTTTAGACTTATCTTGGTACGCTGGTAACTTTCTCGAGTGCCTTTGCTTTTAGATGATTTTGGTATATTTCGATATTTATCATGATAGGTACGAATCATTTTAAGAATTCATGTACGTGATACAACTGGAATCGATACCTTCTCCCACAAATTTTCCACAACAGTTTCCCTGATTTCACTAACAGTGGGTTCTTTTGTTGAAAGAGTAGGTTTTAATTCCTGTTTAACAAAAAGAAAATTCTTGCGGATTGCCAAATGCAGAACCTTTAACTTTCTGCCTTGTTTTCATTTCAAAACTATTTTTATTCATCTTGAATAGTAAATCACAACTTAGATTTAGTATTACAACCACAAACCAACTAAATTAAATGCTTTGAATGTAATATGACAACATATGTGTACCAACAAAATCAGAATAAGAACTAAAAGGAGGCAATCTGCGCTTCACAGAAACAGTGTGTTGAGGCTGTGGATGGGGATGTCGCCGCTGTCTCGAATGTACAGGGTGGCAAAAAGGGTATTAGCGTATTCGGCTCCTGTGATTCACTGATTTAGCGCTGCGTAAGTGATTTTACAAGAGCAACAGTACAGAGAAAAAAATAATTAAATAATAGTTCATTATTATTGATTCAGCGACTCGGCGGCACCTCCAGATGTTAAGTAATTTAAAATTTCACGTTTTTTTAAGAAAGTACAGGAGAGGATTCTAGTTCATTGATATTACAATCTAGTTCAGACTCTGAAGTATTGGATGATTCAAAATCATCAGGATTAGATAGTACGGAAGAAGTCTTCACTTCAGTCAGTTTATTTCTCCTTCACCTCAAGATTGTGTCGGTTTCCTTTGAAACTTACAATACATGGAAGAGAACTCCAAATGGCGAGTATGCACCAAGAAATTGGCGGTCATATTCCTTACGATTAAACAAGATATTTGATCATTTCGCATGGTTTTCTGTAACATAAAAATAATTTTTAGTTCAGAAAACAGGGGCATTTTAGACATATTTACCAGAGAACGCAATAACATGAAACTTTATTATCTCATTCTCTTATGGTGAAGGCATGTTTCAAAGCTAAAGAAAACATCAAAGAATTTGAAATGAATGAATGTGTGGAAAAATGAAATTTCAACGCCTGGTTGTTCAATAAGTTTTATGGTTCAATAGGAAAAACACGATTGTATGGTTTAAAATACGTTTTATTAGTCAATATTACCCTTGAATTTCAATACACTTGTTAAAGTGATCTAATTTATGAGTTCTATCTCTGAAGTGAGAATCCGAAAGACTGTCAAACTGTCAAATACGCTTTCTTTTTATATTTTCTAAACCGCTCCAAATGTTGCTGTGAAAGTCACATTCGACTGTGTTTTTTGTTCCATTGTTAGCAAGTGCGCCACCCAGTGGCGGCTCGTGAGTTAGAATTATAGAGATTTTGCACTGCAGCAAACGATTTTTAAAATACATTTCACAAACCAAAATTAAAAATAAAATAAACGAACTTACCAGATTTGAGAAGCAAGTAAAAAACTGAGTTTCTACAAGTAAATGCCAAGAAAAATGTCTCTAAAGTCTAAACAATGTACAATTATTGGGTTAACATATAGGTTTAATTTTTATAAATTAAATTGATTCCTGTGCCCTTTTTGGAAGCAAATTTGTCTGTAACCTTTCATTAAAATTTGAAATTTCACGAATCATTGCCTTTTCAATTGATAGCATTGATAGAGCCACTAGACGATGCTCAGTCATGAATTACCTAAAGAAGTTATAATTCGTTTTAAAGTAGAAAATGATCTTTCAGCCTCCGCAGTCGTCATTGGAATTGTTATAAGGATTTCCAATATTCCTTTGGTTCCTTGAAATGATCCTGATAAATTATTTTCTATTAAAAATTGTAAAACGGTTCTTCTCCTGTTATTGATCTACAGTCTGCTCTGGAATAAATTACTGATAATTCAGTTTTCAGACGTTCTTTGTCTATGTCTGGACAAACAGCAGGTTATATTCAAAATTACCTCCGGAGAATTATCACGTATTCCTCAAATTTATTAGAATAGAATAAAGCAGCCGTAGATAAATGAATTTTAAATACAAATCGATCTTTGACATAGTGCAAAATTACATCGCAGATTTCTATTCCGGCAATACGATCATCTAATTTACTGACGTTTCTACGAATTCTTTTGGTAGGAAAGGGCTCAACGCACAATGAAGAAGCTTGGCTAATGACTTCAGGTACTGCGTTTCTTATTGACATCACCTTCTGTTAAAAAATCTCATTTTTTTTGTTTATTTCTACAGGATCTCTTTGTCTTTTTTGTAGTTCGTTAAAAAGAACATCTACATGAGGCATGACACGGTGGAAAAAGGTAAGCCAGAAAATACAATTTTCATCTAGGAGCATTCTTCTGATAGATGACGCGGCACTACAAACAGTTAGATTATTAAAAGAGCCTTCTATATTCTCCATTACATTCTATTAAAGATTCTCGTTGTTAAAAAACTATATTTACACTGCGGATGTTAAAATTCCACCGGGGAATTCTTCTTTGAGCTAGTTGGTTCACTACATCTGCACGTTGTGGAGAATTTCTAAAAGAAGCTGGTATTTCCGGCAAGTTTCCAAAAAAGCCTTATTGTGAATTTTGTGTACATTATTAAATTCAATTGATGTGCATAGCAGTGTACAAAATGGGCATATGGAAACTTGTATTTAATCCTTGCCTGGATTCCAGTATGCCTTCCACTCATCACTGCTGCGCCATTGTAGCTTTGAGCAATTCGTTTTTTGGTTGATTTTGTGTCAGGTAATATTACATTCAGAACATGTAAAATATCTTACATGAAGAAATCTGCATTGACACTAACAGGGTTTAGATAGGTCCAGAAACGTTCGCCGTTTCGTGTATACCTAAGTATTACCACAGACAACATATACTTATGTTGTCTGTGGTATTACTACTAACTGCGTTTTTGCGGACACATCATATTTTGTCTTCCATGATCGCCAGATACGGAGATTGACAAATTTCTTCCAAAATCCACTCCTGGCATACTTCCAAAATATATCATATACCATTTTGAATATCTTTCGAAATTCCTTTAAACCCTGTCGGCTTATCTAAATGTTCAGCCAAAGTTTTGTCAAGCTCTACACTAAATTTTATTAGACCACGAAAAATTCCCGTATTTTCTGGAACACCCGTCTCATCATGTCCTCAAAGTGCCAATTCAAATATTCCACAAAATTTAGCGCAGTCAATAATTTTAGACAAAACATACCGATTTTTCACCTCTTCCTTAATTTTTTTAATGTTTGCCCAATAAGGCGGAATCTAGTTGTTCCCTTATATTTACTGTGCCTAAAATGAGCTATTACTCACTTGTCAGTATAATAATCGTACAAATAGGAGATCTGGTATTTATTATATTATTCAGTATTATCCGATTCATCCTTAAGTGACAAAAAGAACCGACTAAATTAGCTTCTCAAAATGGCATAAGCAGATTGTTATACTTAGAATTAGTAAATAACAAAAGCATATTAAAGTACTCTTGCTTGCTTTAACACAATTTTTAAAACTATCATGTACAATAATTTTCCAAATTACAAAATTTTCAAAATTTTGCCTGACTAATTTACAATACTTATAGTAATAATAGTTTGTTACTGCAGTATATAAGTGTATGTGATATATATATATATATATATATATATATATATATATATCAGGGTTTTCAAAGTTAAGTCGGCACTATTGCTATCTTCGTTATTATTGGTGCTACGAAGTCGGTTAAATGGGCAAAGAAGTAGCATTTTTCCGCTCGTTACGATGGTGAAATCAAAATGAAAATTGAACATCGTGTTCGCGAGTTATGTCAAAATTTCCATTTTTTAAATAACACACCCAATATGCAATATCCTTAATCGATAGAAAATTAAATTCTGAACAAATAAGTTCCTATGACAAAGTTATTGATCATTTACCAAATTCATCAAGGTGGCTGTGTCAACTATTTTCTGTATTACCATAGAGCAGAAAATGAAAAGAATATCAGACAATTGAAACAGGATTCTTTATTCTAAGTGATAATAATAATAAGGAACAACAAAACAAAACAAAACTCAAATTAGATGCTCGAAAACATCACCCTCTTGCTCCAAGCATTTCCGGGCCCACTTGTAGACACTTTTAGTAGCCTTAGCAATGGATCTACCATCAATATTATTGATGGCGTGAACGATGCTTTGCTGGAGATCCTCAAGGTTATCATATCGCCTGTTGTACACCACACTCTTCACATATCCCCAAAAGAAAAGTCCATTGGAGTAATGTCAGGTGATCGAGGAGGCATACGGATGGGCCCATTAGTTGATAAATATCTGTCATCAAAAATTTTTTAATATTGTATCTATCTGACGAACGTTATGGAGAGGAGCTTCGTCTTGTTGGAAATAAATGTTCTGCCTATCCATTAAATTTACATCATCCAAGAAGTCTTGGAGTGTGGCAGTCAACATTTCGGCGTACCGCTCACCAGTTAACGCACCCTGAACCAACAATTATCGAACCAATTACACCGCACCAAACATTAACACTGAAGCGTCTCTGCGGGTTACAAGATCGGTAGAGCATCGGATTTTCTCGACTCAACAATGGCTGTTTTCCTGTTGAACATGCCCTATTAGAAAAAGTTGATTCGTCACTCCATAGAATTGAGCTCCAAAATCATTATTGGTTCTCATTTGATTAATAAACCAGTGACAAAACTGAACGCGTCTTTCTTGATCTCCTGGTACTAGTGTCTGTGTAGGTCGGAACTTATACGGCACAAACTTATACTTTTTAGTATATTGTGGATGGAACCCAAACATAGTTCATTTTCTTGCACTAAATCATTAATTGAGTTGTTGGGATGTGCTTCAAAATAAGCTAACACATTAATTTCAGTTTCTTCACTAATTATACATTGTTTATTAGATCTGGATTTCTTAAACACGCTCTAATTAGATCTAAATTTACGATACAAAACCAAAAGTATCTTCTATCCGGCAAATGACGCGTAGGAAACAAATCACTGTAACGCTCACGCGCTCGATAACTGTTTTTTGACGAACGATGTAACATTCTAACATATCACACTTTTCTGAATGGGTGAAAGGCATTTTCTACTAAAAACACAAACTCTTAACTCTTTATTAGCAAACTTCACTTTGACATATCAATTCTGATGACATTTGTGAAAATGACAAATATTGTTCACGTAATACCAGCCACCTTGACGAATTCAATAAATGATCAATAATTTTGTCATTTTTAACATTAGGGTAAAATGTCATAGGAAGTTTTTGTTCAGAATTTAATTTTCTATCGATTAAGGATATTGCATACTGGTGTGCCATTTAAAAAATGGAAATTTTTGACATAACTCGCGAACACGAAGTTCAATTTTATTTTGATTTCACCATCGTAACGAGCGGAAAAATGCTACTTCTTTGCCCATTTAACCGACTTCGTAGCACCAATAATAACGAAGGTAGCAATAGTGCCGACTTAACTTTGAAAACCTTGATATATATATATATATATATATATATATATATATATATATATATATATATATATATATATATATATATATATATATATAGGGTGTCCCAATAGTGCGTATTCGGTGGATAGCTCCTTAGCCATTAAACTTAGAAGATAAGTTTAAATACGAAAGTTGTCTATTTTTATAAGCTACAGGCTGTAATATAAAAGCGGTACAATATAGAACTTTAGATTTTTAAATAGAACACCCTATATATTATTTTATTTTTCGATTCTCATTATAATTTTACATCTTTTTATAAAAATTACTTACAAGCTAAATCTTACAGTTTTTGAGATATTTGCAAAGTTAACTAAAACTGAAATTTTTATGTACTAATTCAAGTAGGCGTATCTCAGTTATTTTTAAAGATAAAAAATAATCTTTTATAGAATTTATTCATACATGAGCTTACTTTAATCTACTGTCAAAATTGGATTTCAATATACAATAACATAAATTTGGAATTGCTACATCTTCATTTTTTTAAATGGCACGCCCTATATTTTTTAATGCCTTGTGTTCGTCTATTAATCGGCTTTCATTTCTTTTAAATATGTTCTATACCTATCTCTAATAGTTTCGGAGATATTTAAGTTTGTTCAATTTTTTCGTTGATAACACTGAAGAAGAGTAAAATTAGTCGGTCAAAGCAAGCTATGAATACATAAAAACTAAAAACATATTAACTGAAATAGAAACACTTAAAATTATATTAAATGATCAATGTCACCACCATTTTGTTGCTGGCAAACATGAAGTCTTTGAATAAACGGGTGATCATAAAATTAATTCAACAACGTAAATTTGAAGATGCTATATCTTCATTTTTATAAATAGCGCACCCTATATTTTTATCGCCTTGTCTTCGTCTATTAGTCAGCTTTACTTTTTATTATGTTTTACTATGTTCTATACCTATCTCTAATAGTTTTGGAGATATTTAAGTTTGTTTAATTTTTTTCGTTTGATAACACTGATGAAGAGTAACATTAGTCGGTCAAAGCAAGCTGTGGATACATAAGAAACTAAAAATATTAACTGAAATACATAAATTGTAATTATAATAAATATTGTATGAAACCACCATTTTTAAGAGATATTTCAGATGTTCTTAAACGATTCATCGTAAAATTAAACAATTTAATCAAAAGAGCGTAAAACAAAAGATCAACGAAAACAAAGGAAGAAATCAAACTTGTCAAACAGTGCTAATATTTGTGTAGTATTGTATACTTACTTCCTAAATTACAAAATGAATTTTTCGAAAGAAGGTTAATATGATTTACGTCCTTGGTGAAAGCGATAAAATTATCTTTTAGCTCATCGAATTTATAAGCAAAAATTTCCAAATGCACGACACCCGCAAGTTTCAGCAAGATTGAAAGACAATTTACGAAGACAATTTAGAACGAGAAAGAAACGCAATTAACGAAGGTAATGAACATTTAGTTCTTCAATCCGTGATTGAAAATCCTCACGTTTCTTGCTGACAATTGGAATTAGAAGTTGCGAGTTTCAAAACATCAGTTAATAGAATTATAAAAAATATAAATATCATCCATACCATGTCCAACTTGCACAAGAATTAGACGAGGATGACTTCGTTAATAGATTAAACTTTTGCAATTGGGCCATAAATAAAAATTTAGAAAAACCCAACTATTTTAGCACGATCTTATTTACTGATGAAGCTACTTTCCACAAAAATGGATACGTTAATAGACATAATTTCCATTATTACGATACTGAGAATCCCAGATTTATAATTCCTGTTGATCATCAACACCGCTGGTCACTTAATGTTTGGGTCGGAATTATTGGGGAAAGAATTATAGGACCATATTTTTTTGAAAACACGGTCAATGGAGATTCATTTTTAAACTTCTTGCGCAACGAATTTGAAACTTTTATTGAAGATTTACCTTTACAAACCCTTAGAGAAATGTGGCTGCAATTAGATGGCGCTCCTCCGCATTTTAGCAGAAACGTTAGAAATTATTTAAATATCCAGTTTCAAAACAAATGGATTGGAAGAGAAGGGCCGATCTCCTGGCCTGCAAGATCGCCTGACTTGACAAAGCTGGACTTTTTCTTTGGGGTTGGATTAAAGAAAAGTCTATCAAACTCCTCCAACGACTGTAGATGATATGAAGGCAAGAACTTGAGACGTTATTCAAAATATAATTGTTTCCACGTTCCGAAAAGTAAATTTGTCGTTTATTCAAAGACTTTATGTTTGCCAGCAACAAAATGGTGGTTACATTGAACATTTATTATAATTTTAAGTGTTTGTATTTCAGTTAATATGTTTTTAGTTTCTTATGTATTCATAGCTTGCTTTGACCGACTAATTTTACTCTTCTTCAGTGTTATCAACGAAAAAATTGAACAATCTTAAATATCTCCGAAACTATTAGAGATAGGTATAGAACATATTTAACAGAAATGAAAGCTGACTAATAGACGAAGATAAGGCATTAAAAAATATAGGGTGTGCCTTTAAAAAAATGAAGATATAGCATTTTCACATTTGTTATTGGATTAATTTTGTGATCACCGTGTATATTGAAATCCAATTTTGACAATAGATTAAAGTAAGCTCATGTATGAATAAATTCTATATCAAAGATTATTTTTTTATCTTTAAAAGTAACTGAGATACGCCTACTTGAATTACATAATAATGTCAGTTTTTAGTTAACTTTGCAAATATCTCAAAAATTGTAAGATTTAGCTTGTAAGTAATTGCTATAAAAAAGATGTAAAATTATAAGGAGAATCTAAAAATAAAATAATATATAGGGTGTTCTATTTAAAAATTAAAAGTTCTATATTGTACCGCTTTTATATTACACCCTGTAGAAACCAAACTATTTTTAGATTATGCCGCTTATAAAAATAGTCAACTTTCGTATTTAAACTTATCTTCTAAATTTTATGGCTAAGGAGCTATCGACCGAATACGCACTATTGGGACACGCTATATATATATATATATATATATATATATATATATATATATATATATATTGTATCCACTTACGTCGGTAGAAGCTGACGACATTTTGCTGTTAGACATTGCAAACATTTGGGTATTACACCTAGACTTCGAAAACCTTCTTTAGCAATACCTAATTCTGCTATTTTCAACCATAAAATTGATAGTGGGCATCAAATTTCCCATGACGATTTTTCAATTTTGGACAGAGCCAATGATAAAACAGAATTGAATATAAAGGAAACTTTGCATATTCGTAGTTTGAAGCCGTCATTGAATACCCAGCAAGATATGATGGTACTAAAAATATTGCAATGACATTTGGTATTGTTAGATATGTCACTTACATTTTAGTTTGTTTCTTTCCTTTAATTCTGTTGTAACAATTTTGAAAATGGTATACGTTATATTACTGTAACGTTAAAAATGAACATAATACTATAATATTCCAGAATGTATTTTTTACAAAACATATTCGATGACTAAGGTAGCTTTGTAGCAGTGGTTTTTATGTTGCCCTTACAAACCTTTGCTTATTTGAAATGTTAATAACATGTGATCGTCAATTTGAAAAGGATACCTGTATATAGTGAAGAAATACTGCCCCAAAACTGGTTGTAATTTTTTATTTTAGTAATGAAAATATCAACAACATTCAAAAATCTAATCGGTATGATCTATAATTGATTATATTGATTATTTTAATAAAAGTAATTTTTTATTATATAATAAAAGTGTAAGTTGGGTTTTATTAATTTTATCCCGCATATTCCAAACTAATTTATCTAGCTTAAGGCGGCCAACGCATCCCCCAACTGTTGCTTCACTCAACTTTTAATCTGCACCTTTCGTTCATATTTAAATGGCTCCCTCATACATTTGAATTTCAACAATGGAGAATATGCCTCAATCAATCGGTCCTTTTATTTGAACTCTATTGTTACCTTATCGGTAGCGAATTTATTCATAAACGTGATAGCTTATCTCCTTGGGCAAGGACTTGTCAAGATATTATGAGATAAATACTCGCTCGGCTGATGGTAATATGAACAGACTGTCAGTTATCTGATCGGCGGTTGGGAGCGATTTGTTGTGTAATAATGAGAATCAAACACCAAATGCCAACGATAACTGATATAATCAAGTAACGGTCAATAATCACATGTCGCCGTTAATACTTGATTTGTTGGTTTATTCATTATTCTGTTGCAACCTTTTGGAACGCTATTAAATTTTGCCACAATTCTACACACACCTAGATTGCTTTAACGGATCAGAATATTATCAGTATGGCGGCATTTTGGATTATACTAGCGGGAACCATCAACTTTATTATTTTAAATTCGTGCTACAGTGTTATGTTGTAATTGGTCATCTAACATGTTTAGATTAAAAACAATTCCTGTTGTAAATTCAAAGCTATATCTTGAAACGTTGAAAATCGTCAGGTATCTTTCTCGAGCTGAAGACTAAAAGTACTCAAAGTTAAGCAACAAATTTGTAGAGCAGGCTTATAAAACTATTTTGTAAAATAGAACTCCCTACATATATACAGAGTGGGCTACAGAAAACAGTCCACCCCGATATTTGGCAGTGTTCATTAGACTTTAAGGAAATGCTGAAACACGTCGATTGTTGTTCCAAAGGGAGACATTTTTACGATACAGATATCTGTCATTTGTTGTTTAAAACGTCTTTGCAAAAAAGTCTTAACTAATTTCTTAAAAATGAAACACAATGTGTTTTGATAATGTGTCAAAGGAAATTAAAACGAATTTTGTAAAAATTAGTAATTTGATACTAAGACAGTTTGTTTAACATTGCCGTTAGTAAATCAATTTAGGTATTTTTGTATACTTTCAAAATGGTATATTCAATTGCAGAACGAGATGATTTCCATATTTTTGGAAACGGAACTGTGCAAGAAGAACAGCGAATTTATTTAATCAGCTCCATGAAGACAAGCAACTTGATCACTTATATGTATTAGAGTTAGAAAATTTCGTCTCAAACAGGGTCAGTAGCTAATAAAACAAAGAAGTATAAAAATCGTGTTAGGACTGAAACGGTATAAGTAGTAATTTTAGGTCATATTAATTTAGATCCTGCAAAAACTACAAGAAAATTGGCCGAAGATTCTGGTTTTTCGCGCACTACGGTTCGTAGGGTTTTGAAACGTCATAAATTTCATCTCTACAAGATAAATTTGGTACAGGAAATAAATGAAGATGACCCAGACATGCGAATACAGTTTTGTAAGATTATGACTAACACAATAAATACTAACGCAAACATTTTATTCAATCTTTGTTTTTCTTAAAATATTTTCTCCTAAACGCCGAAATACGATGATTTTTCATGTAAGTAAGCGAATCTAAAGTTTTCAATTTCAACTAGCCGCTTAACGAGCACGAGGAAGTAATATATTGAATTAGAATGAAAGATGATAATATTTTAATTGTTTGTTTTAATGATGTATTTCTTTAATTATAGCTGCTCGATCAATAAAGTGAATAGTAACGATCTATGTAAAGCAAACTGAATTTATTTAATTTCTGATGTTTATATGATATTTATTTTTATTGTATTTAGCACGTTTGTGGCACATCGCAGGGATTGTTGGATGGATGTAGATGCTTTAACTCTTAATAATACACAAAATTACATTAAATTAAATAAATTACATTAAACAAACAATTAAACGACAATTCTATTTATTTACACACTATAAATGAAACATACCTAAAAATATATACATGCACTATGCGTGTATTCAGTCCCAGTTATATCTTTATCTACCACCTTAAGGATATAAAAATAAAGTAAAGCACCTTTTAAGTTTTATTTTGAATTAGATCAGTTAGGCAAACACCAATAATTTAATCAGTGAAAGTAACGTTCAAATCCACAAAAAAATAAGTAATAAACAAGTAAAATATTAACCCGCTCAGTTTTAATTTTTACAGAACAAATTGCATTAATCCAGTACTTATAATGTCCTGTGAAATGACAACTATTTCTGCATAAATGATTCTATACTGTGCGGTCATTTAACATGGAAACTTGGAAATATTAATTTCTGTGATTGTTTTTCCGAAAAAATCCTAAGACCCGTCGATTTTTATTTTTTAGTGCGCACACTTTTGACTCATTGGAAACTTTTCTCGCCATATTTAAAAGAGCTATGATGTCATCGCAACTTTTTTTAAATAGCAACCATATGTTTTTTCATCATATTTGGATACGCGGTGAAATTCTAAAAATGACGATGTGTAAAAGTGTTGCACTGCAGTCGACAATTTCCAGAAAAAGTGGTATCAAAATTCAAAGATTCAAGTCTCAAAATAGCGCTATTCTTGCAACAGAATTACTATTATTACAACAAAACACACCGATAAACATTAAAAACTGAACGTGTAATTCAACAAAAATAACAAAACTACATTTAATTCAACAGAAGTAACATTTAATTCAGCAAAACGAACAAAATAACATTTAAAGGGGATGTTCCAATTGTAGCCCACGAACTTCTTGACACAGAGCAAGCCTGTATTCTGTAGAACGTTCTCGATCGTTTCTGCAGTGATTGCTCGAATTTCGGCACGTATTCGTTGTTTTAAGTCCTCGAGACTATGAGGCCTATTCACAGACACTTTGATTTTAAGATAACCCCATAAAAAGAAATCTAACGGGGTAAGATCTTGTGATTGCACAGCCCATTCAATAAAACTCCTTCTTCCAATCCATCTGTTTGGAAATATTTCGTTTAAATAATTGCGGACCAATAAATTATAGTGTGCAGGTCTCCCATCTTGCTGATACCTTAAGATGTCGTTTGGTATATCTGGGTCGGTAACACATCTTCATTTTTAGAATTTCACCGCCTATCCAAATATGATCAAAAAGCTATTTAGAAAAAGTTGCGATGACGCCATAGCTCTTTTAAATATGGCAAGAAAAAAGTTTCCGATGAGTCAAAATGTGCGCATTAAAAAGTAAAAATCGGCGGGTTTTAGGATTTTTTCGGAAAATTATCACAGAAATTAAAATCTCCAAGTTTCCATATTAAATGACTGCACTGTATATCGAACACTAGTACAGAAAAACCTAATCCTAATTGAAATAATTTTCAGAATGCCAGTAGGTGAAACACAGTAAGTAAACATTAAATTATTATAAGTTTTTGTTATGAACGAATAAGTTCAAAGGTAAATATAATTAATAATAATTTTTAATTACAGTAACTATTAAACCAAATTGTTCATTTAATAATGTAAAATGCTTACTAAGTGTTTAGATCTTTTCTAACTGGTACATTCAATATGCGTTTAACTCGCTTTACAGTAATTTTGGCCACAACTTTAATTTAAACTCGTACAAATAAGGACAACTGATAACGGTTGTTCAATAGTGGACTAAATTTTAACCCAACAAGTGGGCTGACGCCCAGCACTGATTTTGAACTCAAATCCAGGGTTTAGAAATGGATACGCATTTGTGTTGGTTCCCTCAGCAGCAATTCACGCTAACAAATATCGTACAATTGTAATATCACATAAAACATAATTTGGATTGATTCTATCACAATAGTATCTTCAGCAATATGGCAAACAGATAGAAATCTGCAGCAAGACGCCCGAAAAAAACCTCATTTTGCTTCATTTTTTTTATATAGTCTTGAATAGTACATATCTCATACATCACAAAAAAGTTATGATAAGCTTAGTTCTTACCTATTAAAATAAGATACTATAAAGTATTATAAGAAATCGTTTTTTATCACTGTTTCTTTAATAATTGTTTGTGGTGACAATGACAATAATATCTCCACTAGCCGTATCCCATCTTACATACAGATACAGTACATAATAGCTTGAACACGTCATAGTAATGATATAAAAATAAAACACACAAATACCTACACAAACATAACGCAACATAAGAAGGTTAATTTAAATCACATTTTACATCTTAAAAATTTGTATGCAGCTAGCAATGAGCGTCTACAGGTTTTGGACCATTCAAATGATTACTTTTGAGAGAGTCAGGAATTACTGTTGATTTTCACTGAGGCCGATTTGAAATAATGATTTATTGTAAAATAGAATTTTGTCACTAGGTACATCGATATTGTCACAATTTTTATTTATACAAAATAAAAGACAAAATTTTTTTCTCGATTTTACATTTTTTATTTCTAATGATTTTTATAGTTCTACAGTTACAAAAATATAGATATAACTATAAAATAATGTATTGAACCCCTTCTTCTACAGTAAAATCTCTAGATGTAAAGGGGCATTTGATTTCAACTATTCAATCGTCTGATGTAACACTCTGGTGTAGCCCCTAAATATGACCATTTTTTATTAATAAACACGTCGCATTCATGTACTTCAATATTGCAGACATCTGCTAAAGCCCTTCTTTGCCAAATCCTCATTAGTTTTACCCCATGTTATATATTTAAGAAAAATATTTTCGTTGTATAAAATGGTTTTCACCGTGGACCTACAACTCGTAGTTGGGCGCATTTTGCACACTGCCAAACACGGAAGCTGCCAACAAATTTTTTCGCTGTTGACGCCATTCTACACTATTTGATTGCTTGTGTTCCTTTTTATACTGCGAATTTCTTCATCCATTCTGTCCAGAGTTTGTAGGAAAGTCTTCTTTTCTTCCTACATTATTGCTTCGTCCAAGTTCGGCTTTTCACCATTGTCTCCGTAGCTTTTGTCCTCCTTATTCAGTTTCCTTTCATACTGTAATTGGCGTCTTGATTTAAAATTTACACGGTAACGTAATCTCTCAATTTTTTTTTTACTTTCAACGGGATTTAAACATTTTCCCGGACTTTTGCCAAGGTTGAGATACTTATGTACGCTTGTAAAGCGGCCTTTTAGTAATTCTAGAAACCGTGGCAGCTATGCATCTACTCTGATGGCAACGTCTTAAGGCAAAGTGAATCCTTTTTGTATATTTGGCAATCAATGAATTGAACTGACACTATTTAAAATATCCTTTTTTTTTAATTTGCAACTTTAAATAATTCGTTACATTCATTGGCTTTCCGGTATTCAACAGCTTTTGCTATAGTTGTTCTAGTGTTTAATATATTTTTCAGAATAACACCTCTGAGCATCATGGGAGCAGTTGTGGTGCCAGCAGCTTCTCTGAGTTTCCTGCAAAAATTGCGTAAGAGATGGTTCATACACTCTAACTTTTCAACGGTAATGTTCTTGTAAGGTCGACTTTCTAAGACCTTACGGTAACAGCTACTATCACCATCTGCGATCATGCGGTTATATATTAAGTTATACATTTCTAAACTACGACAAAAACCTTCAGCAATGATCGCTGATTCCATACCCGTAGACGATTGTTCCCAATTTTTAAAGCAGGCTTGTTCTTGCGCCTCCGTGTTTTTATTGGAAGCTCTTTGACAAATTGTGCAATATTTATTTTTTACTTCTGAAACCCACTATAGCAGCAACGCCTGACAGGGAATTGTAATTTCCTCCACCACGATAGGACCTCTTTGTCCAGATTCCATCGCATACAACTGTGATCATGGGTATACCATTTGAGGAAACACTATTGCAGTCTACTGCTATTTTTGCCTCTTCTTCAGTCGCCTTTTGCATCGATTGCCAAGCTACTGCGTCGCATGTATAACATGTCACAGCATGTCAAGTTTGATAAAGTTTGAACCCCATTGGCGGTACATTTATAGAACTTGCAAATGAGTCCAACTGGGTAAATCCAGCTCCAATATTCATTATCCCAAGTACTGCTGCGGTATTAACATCTACTGTATTAGGCTGTTGAGGACAGGTGTTAATGAACTCAGTAAAGTTACACATGTTACATTTATACATTAGGGTAGACTGAAAACCGCAACTAATTTTAGGTTGTTTACAGTTCATCTAAAGTTTGGTGTATGATTACACAAATTAACAAAAGATTTCAGAAATGACTGCAAGTAGACAAGCTTGGCACCTTCTATAGTAGCTTCTGGGTTGTATAAGATGCGGATACTTACATAATTATTCAATACTTACGAAGTTGTACTACAGTATTCAACAGTTTCTTCAGTCGTTTCAACCAAGGGGGAGACAGCTATTGCTGTTTCATTAAATGAAGGAACTGGGTAATGATTTTGATCTCTGACTGGACATGCATAGATGTTTGAAGTACAACTTAAATCTGATGATTACGATCTATAATCAATTTCCCTATGTATAGCTGTAACTACAGTAGATGTTGTGTTACACCTACAAACATAATAATGTATTTTGCAGCCCCTACTAGTACGCTAAGATATTTTATTGCTTTGAACTTACTGTGAGTGTTGCGATCTCAATATAGACTTTCTGAGACACAGAAGATCAGCTACACGGTCTCTAATGCAAATATCCGTACATAAATAAGAGTAAGTCCTTTGTAACAATGTATAAAGCAGGGTATCCTAATTTTCTCGTGAGTTATGGAATTGTGTGTATGGTGTATTGAAAAGTGGCAGATATAGAGGTGTAATAAAATAATAATATTTCACGGGAAAATTAAACCCTATTAATCGTTCCTATGCTTGAATTTACCTATTGTATTTATTTATATTGGATGGCTTCTTACGTCTTGCATAGGTTCATAACCTCCGCATGTTACCTCTTCGATAATCCATTTTGCAATGATAGATTTAACACAGTATCTAAAACTCAAAGAAGTTGTCAAAACAGTCTCTGTTAGAACACTAAATGGATTAAAATGATGCTCAGAACACTAAACACAGCTACAATCCAACACAAACAGTCAAACTCTGCAGTCAAAGCGGGACAAAGCAACCGTTGCGCGTGCGCGTTACGTTAACCGTTACATGTTTTGTCACGTGTTTTTTGCTCTTTACAACAAAGTACTTTGAACAGATTCAGTTAAGATAAATAACACAATAATTCGAATACAATATTTAACTGCTTTTTTTATTTGCGTATTTGCCTCCCACGGTAACTTTAGTTAATGTGGAAATGAAGAACTACATTTTTTAAATGAAGAACTACATTTTTTAGATTGGACACCATTTAATTTATTCTTAGCGTACTACGCATTTTAACACCCTGTATTGAAAAGGTCTATTTAGTAAATATTACTAATATTACATAACTCAATGTAAAAAGTTCCTTCATTTACTTTATGTAGTAGGAAAAAAAGAGCAAATAGGTAGAAAAGACTGAACAGAGATACAAATGGTTCAGTTATTGTCATTATTTTTGTTTTAAAATAAACCTTTACATTTCAACATTTTTCTGATTTTTATTTAACTAAAAATTGATAGAAACCTAAGGAATAAAGGTTAAGCAAATTGGAATAAGTAATATAAATCAGATAGAAATACTGATTTTAGTTGGATGTGCATTAGCAATCACCATTATACAAATAACACGATTTTTGTGTAAAAGAATCGCTATTTGATAATTGTACCTATTCATCGAGTCACTAAAAAAAATATCTTAATACCGACCCTGTTAATAACGAATCAGAGTGGGGAAATGAGTTTGTAAATTTGCCACCGAAACGCGACACGCAGCAACTGCCTATAGCTGAGTGGAGGGCTTACAGATGTTGTTTTCTAGGCATAGAATTTCGATAGCTTTTAATTTTTTCGTCCTGTAGGTGAACTTTTCATTTAAAACAAAGTTCGAAGGATGTTCCCTTTGTGTTCAAATTTTAATTTTATTTTTTTTCTTTTTCATATAAACGTCTTAAAATGCTTGTTTTAATCATTTCTAGATGGCTCTAAACAGTATTTTTTTTTTGCAAAATAAAAATCTATCTCAAAGGAAACCTTCTTTATTTCAGTGTATTTCATGTCGTTTTTGTTTCAACTTTCAAACTTTAGCGGTTTTGATACAATCTCGTCTTTACGGATAGACTAAAATACTTAACAAAATCGCTGGGCGAACAGCCCTTAAGTCCCTTACAGTTTGTAGTTCATAATATGTTAAATGTATTATGAAAATGAAAACTTTCACAACTTTGTAATTAAAAATATTATAATTCTTGAGTAAAAACCGTGCATTTAAAATGTACATTTTTGCTTTTAAAACCAAATTTAGGAGTTTTGAACTTTTCAATTGCAGCTGTCCTACTCAGTTAAAAGAGAAAAATGTTAACAAATTTTAAAAAATATATACTTTGTTAATATTAATATTTCAAATATTTGTTAACACTTCTCTGTTTACTGAGGAGGCCATTGAAACATTTAAAACTTGTAAAATTAGCCTTTAAGTACACACATTTTTTATTTGTAAGTGTATCATTTACTGTTCAGCCTTTTGCTTAGGTTACAGAAAGTATAACACTTTACCTAGATCATTAACACGTTGCCACAGGCCACTTAATTTTTATTTAAAATGTGAAAAAATACTATAATACAATCATGTAGATGATTCTTCAATGGAATTTCGTTAATAAATCAATAAAATCAATTATTATTTTTATGGTGACACATTGGTCTCACGCGGCACTGAAAGAACTATCAAGTTCAATTTTGCCGTATGAGACCAATGTGTCACCATCAAGTATAAGTTACCATATGCAAAATAAGAAACACGTTACTGATTCATAAGAGATAAGATGCAAGAATGTGCCAACTTATTATCTTACGCTCGCATTTACTTGTTTGAGCTTGCAATTGAAACATCCTTTTGTGTTGTGAATTTAAAATGCCCTATGAAAAAGAAAAAAAGCGTTTAGAAGCTCTACTTCAAGAAATTCTTTGTGATGAAGATCAAGACGATGAAAAGTCATTATTTGGTGATACTTATTTATCGGATGAGTACACACCAAGTTCAGATTCAGACACTTCTGAAAATTCTGATATAATTTCAAAACCAAGAAAAACGTAAGTAAAAGCACTCCAATTATCATCTAATATTACTAAGTCAGAAGGAAATAATGTTTTATCTAAATATTTTGATGAAATTTTACAAACTTGGTATATTTTAGAAGAAAACAACATACCGTAACTTCTCTTGGTATATCTACTAACGATGAACCACAGCCATCAACTTCATCGTCGAATGTTGATACTCAAACAAATTCTTTCACCGAAACAATTGAAGAAGTAATTCGACAAATAACCGAAAATATCTCGAGTGACGAAGAAGAAGTTGATGGTTTAAAAATCTTGAAAGTGAAATATCTTGGGGCCAAGTAACTGGGATAAATTTAAAAAAAATTCCGTATAGTGTGTCTGATGAAGGTTTTCGTGGTGAACTCCATGAATCTATGTATGAAAAAGGGCCTTATGAATTTTATAAACTATTTCTAAATGATGAAATAATTTCATTGATCGTTATTGAAACAAATAAATACGCACACCAATTGATTGAAAAAAATATATTTCCTAGATCTCTTCTCGTTATGTGGATGGGTTTATGTACGTTTTCAACAATCGAATGTTATTGGTCAAATAACAAAATATACAAGAACTTTGTGAAAAACGTTATGTCTCGAAATCGTTTTCAATTACTGCTAAGAACTCTTCATTTCAACGACAATACAATAATCTCAGAAGACAGGTTACAAAAATTGAAACCACTATTAGATTTGCTAAAACAGTCATTTCAAGATCCTATAATTCCTGGAGAGTTTCTTTGCATAGATGAAACATTAGTACCATTTAGGGCAGACTAAAATTTAAGCAGTACATAGCCAATAAGCGGCATAAATTTGGAATCAAATTATTTAAATTATGTTTAAATTTATTGCGGCTAAGAGCAAAGTCAGGGAAGTACTGTTCCTACAAATGTGGTACTAAATCTTATGCAAGATCTTTTAGATAAGGGTCGAACTTTATGTACCGATAATTATTATACATCGGTATGTTTAGCCACGACATTGCTAGAGAAAAATACTTATTTACTGGGAACTCTACGATCGAACAGAAAATTTAACCCTAAGGAGGTTGTAAATAAAAAATTAAAATCTGGAGAAACTATAGCAGCAGAAAGTAACTCGGGGATTATTGTACAAAAATGGAGAGATCGACGAGATGTTCTCATTCTCAGTACGAAATTCACAGATGAAATGGTCACTTTAAAAAGAAAACGAGGTGATATTCAGAAACCTAAAAATGTTATCGAATATAATAAATACAAATCATTCATCGATATAAGTGATCAAGTGAAAAGTTATAATTCTTCGCTGCGAAAGAGTTTAAAATGGTATAGAAAATTAGCCATCGAACTGATCATAGGAGCAGCATTGGTAAACGCATATGTAGCATACAAATCGATTGCAAAGAAACAATTAACAATCACCGAGTTTAGACAAGAAGTTGTAAAAGGTCTAATTAAAATTGTTGATAAACCTTCCCCAGTATTACAAGTTCAACATAAATTAGAAGATTTAGGGCGAAAAGGTCGAAGACGCTGTAACGTTTGCTATGAAAAACTGAAATTAGAAATTGGAAGAATAGAAGCAATTAAAAAAATGTCTTCAAACTACTAAAAAATGTCAAACTTGTGAAAAACATTTTTGTCTTGATTGTTTTTTTGAAAAGCATAATGTGACTATTTGAATTTATGTATTGTTATCACGTTTTTAAAAATTAAATTGGAAAATATTTAGTTGTGTTATTACGTTAATATATTACTAGAAATAAAGTTGTACTATTTAAAAAACCAACAGAAAAACATTACCTTCCTCAGAGGAAAAAATTGCACATTTTGCACAAAATGCTAATCAGGTTCGTGGCGCCAAGATTAATATACTTCTATGCTCTTTAATACACTCGGCAAAATGTAACTTTCTTGTATGTGAGTCTATGTTGGTCACACACGGCATATATGAATTTTATTTGTATGAGACCACGTTGATCTCGCACGGCATTCAACATATTAAAATTTGTAACATTGAGTTCCAGAATGGGTAAATATTACTGGTTTCCTTGTACTAAAAATTGAAAAAATATTTAAACAATACATCAGCGAAAAAAATATCAACGTAATCAAGTCAACTGATTCTTAATAAATCCTTATGAAACTCAAATATATTGCATCTAACACTTCTGTTTTGTTTTAGTAGCATATTTAGTGATAGTTGTAATTGGTTATTCAATTCTAGTGTATCCTCATTTATCACAGTATCACAAAAGAGTGAGAATTTTCATGTTCATTTTCTCTTAGATATTACCATGGTATTTGAAAATTCTCCTACCTGAATTCTGAAATAAGGATCAATATCAGTACTTTACTTGTGGAAAAGTTATGTCTGTTTACAAGATTGTTCCATTATACATAATCAAAACTTGAATGTTTAGTTACTATTTGTTGATTGTAGGAGACACCTTCACTAATTTAATCTTTTTGTAGATTGTTCTTCAAGAAAAATTAAAGTATGCCATACACTTTTGTAAATCTATTGACACAGATGAATATGCACGAGTTGCAATGGCAGGTGATATGGCAGTGAGTTCAAGTTCCGATGCAGAAAGTGACCCAGAAATGGATAGTATCGCTAGTCATGAACCTTTATAATTTACCCGTCCAAGACTAATACTCGTTTGTTTTTAGCTATTTATTTTTTCTGCTGTAAATATTTGTTAAACAATTTCGAATTTTTTCGAGAACAAATTTAGTTAGACGTAAATTTAAATGTTATACATATTGCAAGTCAATTTTTGATCGTAATTTTTCATAAATTTTCTAATTAAATGCTTAATTGTATTGACAATTTATTTAAACAAACAATAAATTTATTTAAATTATATAATCCTTTTAAATATAATATAATCAAATATTAGTCTTATTATTAGTTTTATTATGTTTGTTAATTTTATAACAATTTTTGTTTTGTACTTTGTAATAAAATACATGTTTTTTTGTAAATAGGTTAATCTTAAAGGTAGGAGTGATTTAATGTGCGTCATGAAGCTGTGGTCACTCTTACTGCTACTGTAATGAAATAATTTAAGATATTTCATTTATTAATGAACTGGTTGGTGTTCGTCCTCCCTTCATATGTCAACGACTGTATATGTAAGAAGAGTGAAAGGTATCTAGAGCACCAGCTTGCAGTAGGGTGACCATAATCGTAAGGGTGGTGAGTTGAGCTTTCGGTCCAGATCACACTGCTCGCTGCAAATTGTACTGTCGCAGGCGGCTCATTGAAGACAGTTCCAGAGTCTGATGGCAGCTTTATCATAGCAATGACAGTTAATTTACTGTTTACCTATGTCGATTTTTACACCACACACAATCAAATCTCTTTGAGTGTAGATTTACGATTTAATTGATTTGTTAATACTAAAAACCATCAACTTTTTTGTGTTAATTCTAACTTTTTGTGTTGCATAAATGTTTCAATGAAAGATATGAGATGTCTAGGGACGAGGAGAGTGAAATGGAAGAGGTCTCTCGGGTATCGTTGGAAACCTGAAGAGATCCAGAATTGGAGCAGGAAAGAGTTAAGCAAGGGAAGTCACTCAAGACTAATGTAAGAGCCTTTGTCCTCATTAGTTGCGAGGCCCAACGTGAACTGGTCCGTGACTCCGTATTCGCTAATAGCTTTTTTTAGGGCCACGAGCTTATATTTCAGTGTTGGCCTTGCATCGCCTACGATCATTTGCAGGGTCGTTCCCTATCCGCCACCTGGGGACCAGAATAAATTCCATCCATTACATATTCAACTACATCAGGAACTTCTTTCTCCCACGGGACTATGATTGCAGAATAAATTATTGTAGATGGATAATTAATAAAATTTAACACAGAAAAAAATTTTTTAAGAAAGATACTTTTCACTGATGAATGCACTTTTCATACAAAAGGTTTTGTGAATTGCCACAACTTCAATTATTATTGGGATGAAAACGCAAAAGTGTTTAGAACTACATCACAACAAAGATTGTCATTAAATGTTTGGGGAGGGATAATTGATAATTACGTTATTGGCCCTTTCTTCTTCGATGGTGTAGTAACTGGGGCAGTATTTTTAAATTTTTTGCAAAATCATTATAGATGTCAGCTTCAGAATGTTCCTCAAAATATTTTAAATACCATGTGGTTCTAATTGGATGGTTCACCGGTTTATTTTACAGTACCTGTTCTCCAATGGCTAATTATTCGATTTCAAGACAGATGGATCTGTAGAGGGGGTTTTGGGTACATACGATATGGTACCGCTAGAAAGTTCTAATGGGAGTCTAAAATATGAAATAATATACAGGGTGTTCCATTTGAAAAAACGGATTTTGTAATGTGAGAATTTTTTGTACGTTCCTTAGTTATATACAGGATAGAAATTTTGGTCTTGGTTTATAAATGTAAGCTTGAGGATTTTATTTCACTGTCTACGATTTTTCCAAAAATTTATTTAAATCGTCAGTAAATTGGCAACAGTGCATTTAAACGCCAAAAACTGTACATTTTATATATATATATAGATCAGCCCTTTCTCTGGATGCCTGGTCTGTACGGTTTGGACCTGGATGGCCGGTTACTGGGTCCTAAAGCGTTTCTGTGGAAACATGAATTAATAATACCTTTTTTTTAATCTATTAGGAAGTCGTATTTGGATATTATAAAAAAATTCCTAAGAAAAATGATTTTTAAAATTATTTAAGTGATTCTCAGACCGGCCCTGTAAACAGTGGCAACTAGGAAATCTACCTACAGTGCTAACGGGACTGCACAATTACGTAATTTGATATCGGGGTAATATTCGCGCCACTTGGCGTAAGTCAATTCCGAAAAATCAAATATTGTAAATCAACGTCAGGACGGGAGCTGGCTCAGGACTTCTCCGTAGAAGGGTTGTAAAAAACTAGCTTTGTGCAGATATATAACAAATTGTGATGGGTTAGCGAGACGTTTAGACACGTTTGATGCAATTAAAATATGTGAACGCGCAACAGTTTCTTCTTTATATCGCTGGAAGGTCACTCTATAAGCTATAAGAGTCTGGGGCTAACCCGTTGTATGCTGTATAAATGGGCCTTCCTGGGGGTGGTAGAATTAAGGCGATAACCTTTCTTACCAGCGGAGTAAGATGACTGCGGGCGTCCGAGCCCGGCGTAACACCGTTCTATCTACGTATTATGTAATACTGTGCAATACAAAACTTACGTGCTTTCAACCTCAGAGACATCAACCAGCAGCTCGGTTATATGGAGATGATTTTCAGGTGGCGGCGAAGTATCTCGACAAAGGATGCACGACGGTGGAAGATGAAGGTTCTGATAAACCGCGGCGATCGGCGGGACTAGGAGCGGCAAGCGCGTGGTCAGACTTCTCTCTTCTTTGGTAGCGTCGGCGGAACGGATCGATGCGCAGGTAGCATCAACGAGCAAGTGGTCGCGGCAATAGCCCGACACGCAAGCAGTAGTTGGCTGGTCGCGGCAACGGCCCAACACACTAGCAGTTAGTACGGTAGGAAAGAAAAGGAAAAGGCAACGTATTTAATTCCCTCCCCAAGGGGGAGGCCGGGCTGCTAGAGCTTCCCAAGCTCCTTCGGCCACAATCATGGATTCCCAGCATACATACATACATTACGTATATATGCATGGTGGCATTAAGGATAGGAGTGGTCAGGATAGGATCGGAAGGAACGGAGTTAGGGTTCTGAGGGGGAAAATACTACCCCAGCATTCGCGTAAGTAGCCACACATGATGTGCATATACGCAGTGACCATGCCGCTACATATGTATGAGGAAAACCCCCTGAAAAAACCACATACAAGGTAGTCGGTATCGGGAATCGAACCCATTACCTCCCGAATGCTAAGCAGGTCGTGAGGTAGAACGTCTCGCGGTTATATAGAGAATCCGCGGCAGGCGGGGACGGCTTCTGTGCAGGGGTCTTTAGGTCAGGATTGGCGGAAAGTCTGGAGAGGACTCTGACGTTGAAAAACTTTCGATGTTTTTGAAATTAACGTCGGAGGGGATATAACATTCATTATTTGGTGATTTCTGTAACATTAAAATTAAACAGGATAATTAGCAAATAATTAATTGGAAAAAATTTGGTAAAGGCGGCTTGCTCTTTACATATACTAATCTACTTCGTTTCTGCTATTGAGTTAGCACGATTTTCTTGGCCGCAGTATGATATCCTAATCCATTTTCTTTTATTCTTCGGCTTGCCGTTCGTCGCGAATTTGTTAAACTAGTTCTTGTATTTTAGAAAGGATGGTTTCTTGAATATTGTAATAAATTATTGTCTTCTTGTCTGGCAGTAATTCTAGTCGAGCCTTTCCCTTGTTTACGGTTTATGGTTCCTTCATTTTGCCACCGTTTCTTCACATTTACTACATTAGCTTTATTTATGTGTAATTCTTCTGCCGTTTGTCTAATAATACGAAGGACAATCCATTATTATTATTGAAGAAATTAGGCAGGCCATGGAAAACAAAGAATGTAGCCTCAGCGAGAGCAACTCTTGACTTGACGTTTGCCGCTTTATTTGTTAATTTATCTTAAATATCATTTGAAAAAGCTAGTTGTAAGTGTAGTGAAACAATGGAATTAATGCGAGAACATGTCCGAATAATGATTTATTATGACTTTAAGAAAGGTTTAGGCGAAGAAAGTTTGAAACAATTGCAGCAACAATTTACAGATGATACAAGGAATTCTAACGTGGAAGAACTACAGTTGATCACCAGAAAGGCAGACGCTCCATTACCGCTGTGACAGAAGAAACCATTGCTGCTGTGAAGAAGATTATGGAAGCAAGCAGATAACAACTAGTTACGCCGTAAAAGAGCCTCACCTAGAGATTAGATCCTATTCTGTGAAAACAATATTACACGACCACCTTCATCTGAAAAAAGTCGTTTGTACCCCATCATCTTACAGATTATCAAAAAGCAGCACGGGTACGAATTTGCCACGAAACCCTTACATTGCTTAAGAATGGCGGACACCAAATTTTCGCGAAAATTGTAAGGCGATGGACCTTACTGTTCAAATAAATAATTGCAACCCCTTTTGTGATATTATTTAGTACACAATTTAAAAGAAAACTTGAAGGAAACCTGACTGTAAACAAATTATTTTATTGATTGACATTTTTGTATAAAAACAAAAACATTAGAAATATAACATGCTATAAAAATTATAATACTAGTACCTACTCTACATACACATTAAGTTACACGGCCTAAATTCTTAACAGCTTTCCTCATTGAGTAATTTGTGTAGCCCCACAGTTTGCCTCAACAATTTAACTCTCGGTTTAGACGGTGGTTTGGTTAAGGCATTAGCTACTTGCATATCTGTCTCTAACTTTTTAATATCAAAACTACCTTTTAACACAAGTTCTCTGACGAAAAAATGTCTGATTCTAATGTGTTTAGTCAGTTGATGATACTGTGGATTTTGAGCTAGTTTGGTTGAAGCCCCATTGTCAACCATTATGGCAAACGTTTCAAATTCAAAATATCGTAAAAACATGCTTAAGTCATATCATCTCGAGCAGATTGGCTGGCAGCAACAATTTCTGCTTCTTTAGTTCATATTGAACTTTGTTTCTGGCTCATCCACGAAATGGCTTCATCAGCGTACTTACAGATCATTCCTGTTGTTGAGCGCCCTGTATCAGTATCTCCACCGTGATCTGCATCGCTACAACCTTCTAGATAATTCTTCTTTACGTTAGACTTATAGACAATTCCATAATCTAATGTACCTTTCAAATAGTAAAATATTCTTTTTACTAGAATATAGTTCCCGGTACTTTGATTTTCGAGTTTTCTTGATTCAACACTTACGGCTTATGCAATATCCACACGAGTACTTGTCATTAAATACATCAATGCACCTACAACTTCTCTATAAACAAAAGGAACTGGTGCATCTTCTTCTCTAGCGTAGAACATTTTACTGTCGGCGTAGAGACAGGTTTACAATCCTGCATACCAAATTTTTGTAATAACTTCTTTGTGTACGAACGTTGATCAACTGAAATCGTCCCATCACTACTTCTATGTATTTTCAACCCAAGAAAATATTAAGCAGGTTTAACTTTAACCTTAAATTCTTGATTTAATTCTCCAAGAAATTTGTCCTTCATATCTTCATTACTTGACGCTAGGTTTTAAAACTGGTCGAAGTTATAAAGTCCACAAATCTCTTGTTCGAGGACCGAGGTGCTTGCTTGAGTCCGTAAAGACTTTTTTGTAGACGACATACACGATCTGTACCATCTTGAAAACCCACTGGCTGTGACATGAACACTTCTTCATTTAAATGTCCATATAAAAATGCTGTGCAAACATCAAACTGTGTTAGAATTAAGTTTTCACTTCTGGCAATACTTAGAAAAGCTCTAATAGTGCTCGACTTAACTACTGGGCTGAAAGTCTGATCATAATTTTCACCTTTTCGTTCTGAATATTCTTTGGCAACGAGACGGGCCTTATACTTTTCAACTGAACGATCAGGATTCATTTTTATTCTGTAAACCCATTTTGACTTTACAACTTTCTTACCAACTGGTAGGTTAACGAGCGACTATGTTTCATTTTCTAGTAGAGACTGCAACTTTTTTTCCATAGCTAACTTCCAGTGGTCTTTGTCTTTGTATTTTACAGCTTCCTGATAATGTACTGGTTCAGGTGTTTGGAGTATATCGGTTACAACATTCAAAACGCAATCTTCTAATTTCGTTGGTCGCTTTAAATTGTCTCTACTATGAAGAGTTCGTTCAAATTTGATGTCATCAGGATTATCAAAATCATGTTCCTCTTCTGAATTAAACTCCTCTTCAGAGTGATTTTCATCTTCAATACGATCATGTCCTTCCAATTTAGAGTGTTCAAAATAGTTAGAAAGTTCTCCTAACTACAAATAAGATCCAGCTAAAATGGAGTCTATTTGCAAATACTGTAAAAAACGAGGGCAAAGTTAAACAATGTTACAGATGGAAAAGCACCTAAGCCAAAGGCCTCTGGTTCTTCTTCAAGCAACGTAACTTTACTAGCTGAAAAAATATAGTGTTAATGATTGGCTGTGATAAAGAAAACTGGTTTGTAGACAATGGTGCAACAAATCACATTTGTAACCAACGTGATTTATTTGAAACCTACGAACCATTTGAAAGTTATCACACAGTAATTACAGCAAATAATGACGCAGTAGAAGCTTTAGGTAAGGGAGCGACGGGTAATACGACATAGTCGGGCAATATGGCTTTTGTTTCCTACAGAAAATATAACCGGCTTTAAGTTCCCTTATCCTTACCATTTTGCGTAAATATTGGCAACGCTGTGCTGAGTGTAGTCTGAAGTGCATAGATGCACGGTTGACATAGTTAGTGCGTTATCTGTGTTAACGGTGTTTGTGATTCCAATGTAAGTAATAGTTCAAATTACTATTTCACCAATAAATATTGTTTTTTACACTACTTTGAATAGGTTAGAGTAATAGTACGAATGTTCACGACAGACAACGTAAATTGTTTTTTTGCTTTTATTTGTTGTTTAATTGTTACTAGTAGTAAGAAACAACAAGGCGGGTAAAACGACATAGCAAGATGGCGGGTAAAATGAATTACTATGTCATCTTGCCCGCCCTTTTCTATGAAGAATGAAGAATTCTTTCAGATGGTTTACTCCTATAAACGAAAGACGACTAGGGGTAGTTGGAATGTTGCGGACATGGAGCGAGCTTTAGAAGCTGTTCGTAATAGAGAAATGGGTTGGTTGAAACCAAATAAACATTTCAACGTACCAACTGCCACCCTCCGCCGTCGAGGTCTTAACAAAAACAAAATTGCAACAAATGCCACAAAACATTTGGGCTCCTTACAGTCAGTACTCAATGGAGAGGTGGAAGCTGCAATAGTTAACCATATTCTGGACATGGAATCCCGTTTTTTTGGATTGACAACAACAGACGTAAGAAAGCTTGCATACGAGGTTGCTGAAAAAAAGAAGATAAAACATTCTTTTAATAAAGAGAATAAGATGGCTGGGAAAGGGTGGTTACGTGGTTTTCGGCAACGTAACCTTGAATTGTCATTGAGTCTTCCTGAAGCCACCTCTCTTGCTAGAGCTGAGGCTTTCAATAAACCCCAGGTGGAAAAGTTTTTTTACTAAACTTGAACAAGTTATCGAAGAACATAAAATTCATAACACAATGGTCTTCAATATGGACGAATCTGCGCTAACAACTGTTCACGTCCCTCCAAGGGTGTTCGCCAGAAAAGGCAAAAGGCAAGTAGGCGCCCTCACAAGTGCAGAGAGAGGTGTCCATACAACCGTTGTGGCCTGCTTTAGTTCTGGAGGAACATACGTACCACCGGCAATAATATTTCCCAGGAAAAGATTTAATCGTGTCTTGTATGACGGGGCACCAGTAGGGACGTTAAAACTACATAATGAATCTGGCTACATGACGGGGGATTTGTTCCAAATATGGATGCGACATTTTGTTGAGCATGTCAGACCAAATTTCGAGAATAAAGCTTTATTAATTCTTGACGGTCATTCAAGTCATAAAAGCTACGAAGCTTTGGAATTTGCTAAAAAGAATTTTGTGATACTGCTTTGCTTGCCTGCACACTGTACACATCACCTCCAACCTTTGGATGTTGCATTTTTTGGCCTCCTCCATAAATATTACAACCAAGCAGTCACACAATGGTTGAGAGAGAATCCCGGTCGCACTGTTAGCATTTATCAAATATCCAAACTTTTTAAACAAGCATATGAAAAAACAGCAACACTAGACAACCTTTTAATTCCAATATTTTTCCAGAACATATGTTTTTGCCTAGTCTAACTACCGATTTGCCTGAAGATGCATCTGCTGCTGAAAGAGAACTACCAAATGTTGATGATCACTATATGCAAGAGTCAGCAAGCAATGACCAAGGTTGTCCATCCACTTCAGAAAAAATTGATATTGAGGCTATCCTGAAGGATCTGACACCAGTTCCTCAGAGTAATAAAAGAAAAGCTGTTAAGCACAAAACTGGTGGCTATCAAGATCTATTAACCGAAAGTCCCTACCTCAAAAGCCTTCTCGAAAAAGAAAATGAAAAGAAACAAGAGCAAAAGAAATGTGGTAAGAAAAAAACTAATGAAAGATGAATTAAGTGGCGAAGAAGATCCCTACAGTGGTAGCGACGAAGAAGATGACTGTGCATGTATCTATTGTAATGACCTCTTCAGTACGTCAAAATCTAAGGAATCGTAGTTACGGTGCCAATTTTGTAAAAAATGGGCACATGCAGTGCGCAGGTGTGTCGCCAAAATCAAAAATTTTTATTTGCGACCTGTGCAAAAATTAAGGACTAATATTTTAGTGATGCTTATTTTGTTTGTTGAGTAGCATAGTAGCTATTTTAGTTTTACATTGTATTTCATATTGCCCGCCCCGGGTGGGCAAGATGGTTTTTTAATAAAATTTTTGTTTTTTGAACAATAAAGCGCTTTATACCACTAGTAATCTTAGTGCCTAACATCATAGAAAATACTACCAGTTACCATTTTACAATAAAATTTTGTATTTATCTTTACATAGACGTAGTTTTTGTGGTAACAAACACTTAAGTATGTCATCTTACCCGCCTTTCCCCTATTTATTGAAGGATCAAAGTTGCAGCAACAGTCAACGAATGTAAGAAACATTATTACGCTCTGCTACCATGTTCAAATAAATTATTGGAACCCCGTTTGTGATATTATTTAGTACACAATTTAAAAGAAAACTTTAAGGAAACCTGACAGTAAACAAATTATTCTATTGAATGGCATTTTATATCAAAACAAAAACATTAGAAATATAAGGTACTATAAAAATTATAACACCAGTACTCTACATACAAATTAAGTCACATGGACTTGCTTCTCAACACTTACATATCATTTTTCAACATGCCAACTGAACAACAGAGCCGCGTATGGATGCATGACCAGCAACAATAATCGGAAAGCAGCGAGTAATGAAGAAAGTAATGTACGCTGTGTTCTTTAGAAGTACCGGTCTAGTGAGCGCTATTAACCTAAAGGAGCAGAAGACTATCACAGCTAAATGGTACGTAGAACACTATTTGCCGGAAGTGTTTAATGAAGTGCCAAAGAACGGAATTATGCTACACGATAATGCTTCTTCCCACACTGCAGAGCTAACTCGGTAACATTTGTCTGCAAACAAGATTAATGTAATTGAACACCCTCCCTACTCACTCGATCTGGCAATGTGCGGCTTCTGTCTGTTTTTGGACTAAAAAAGAACTTACGAGGAAGACGTTTTTTTTTCAGAGGAAGAGATCGATGCTGCTGTTCGGTGTTATTTTAATAGTATTCCTAAAGGTACTTGGTTTGGAGCATTTAAGCAGTGGAAGGAAAGAATGGCTAAGTGCATTATAGCAGAAAGCAACTACTTTGAACGTATCTAAAATAAAATTTTGAAAAAGTTACACTGGTTTTTTTATTCTCAGTAATAACTTGTCCTCGTATAACCACTTTATAATTTTGCTATAATTCGTATGTTATCACCTTGCGAAAGTTTTCTTGTCACACTGATTGTAATAAATTATTTTCTCAAAATAATTAATAAACGTCACTTTCACAAATCAAAGCCTAAATTACAACAAAACAAACATTGAACTGACATTTTGTAATATCGTACATGAACTTTAAAGGCGCCGTAATAAATATACTGCCTACACTGGTGTAATATATATATATATATATATATATATATATATATATATATATATATATATATAATGTACGTTTCGGCCAATATTTGTTTGTTTTTACACATTTACCAACTTGATGTAATTGTTTAATGAAGCTTTTCAAACACCAGGAAGTTGGTTTTAATTATTTTTTATTAAAAGAAAAATAAACACGTCAGTACAGGAATAATCACTAACAACAATTATTATAAGTGACATTTTTTTTTCTTTCACGGCAACTTTTATTGGAACATCTAACACCCTCCCTCTACTCTAGGTAATGGTATAGTTAATATATCAGCTATTTGATCACTGGTGTTCACATACTTTATATCTATGACACCTTGAGCAACTTTTTCTTTTACAAAATGATACTTTATATCTAAGTGCTTCATGCGCTTAAGTTATTCATGTGAATTACATGATCGAATAGTTGACTGATTATCCTCAAATATCGTAATTGAAAAAACATCATACACCATTCACTGCTGACTGTATATTAGTAGAGTGCCCCAGAAGCTGAAACCTATTTTTTTAGATAGTGGCTAATAAGACTAATTAGCTTTAAAATTGAAAGATTTTGGAAAAAAATATTTAATTTTTTCTTGTTTACACTATGACGCCCAAAGGCGTCATCAGCACCTTGCAACGAATTCCATCAGATGCTGATGACGTCTTTAGGCGTCATATGTAAATTTAGATTAAAAATAAGCATATACGTTAGAAAACATTTATTACAAATAAAGAAAACACTTTCGTTTACAAAAAAAAAATAAATAACAAAAAAAAAACCGTAAATGTTAATAATAATATTTTTAATACCTAATTTTCCTTATGGTGAAGTTCAAAACAAGGTTCTAAACATAGTGCTGGTGTTCCTGGGCAGTCAGGGCAATGGTAAACAGTTTCCTTCCTCACTTTCTTACTGTGGCAGTAAGTACAGCGCCTGTGGGCGTGTTTTCTGCTTGCACCCGATTTCGGATTTTTTTGAATTATGTGTTTTGGTTGTAATGGAACTCTACGAGGATTTTCTTTTGGGGGCAAAAGATATTGTAATATTTCTAACCTATAGTCATACAGGGAAGACTTTGCATTTCTGTATTTTTTGTAAAAAAAGAAGGAATTTACTAACAGCATTTGAAATACGTGAATCCCTATCTTTTTGTACCACCGCAAAGTTTTATGATCGCAAGGGTAATATGAGAGAAGCTGATCCTTTTTATCAATGCCTCCCATGTATTTGTTATACATGTAAATGGCACGCGGTTTTTGCCTATCCTGTTGTCTGTTGTTTTGGTATGTTATCATATCGTTATTAAATTCCGTGGATATATAGGAAACGTCTCGTTTATCGCGCCATTTTGCAACCGTAACATTATTTGCATACCTCGCAATGGTCTCTCCCTTTCCCAGCTTTTTTGCTTTCACATCAGTTGGACAATCTTTACGGTCCAACCGCAGTGTACCAGTGCAGAATGTTCCATGAGAAAGTAATTTATGGGCAAGGTTATAACTATTATAATAGTTGTCCATATAAAGGGAATGGCCAGCATCCAATTTTCCCTCTGCTAAATGCAAAACAACGTTAGCTGCATGGCCTTTTCCCCCATAATCGTCCAAAACTCCAGTATACACTGCAAACTTTATTATTGTGCCATCTGGCTCAGTCAACAGATATAATTTTACCCCATATTTATGCTTCTTGTTCGGAATGTACTGCCGAAACAAGAGTCTGCCCCGCCACAGCACCATCGATTCATCTAATGACAAATTTTTGTCGGGGTAGTATATCTCATTGATTTTATTATTGAAGTAGTCGATTAGGGGCCTTAATTTATACAGACGATCTTCAGGTACACATTCGCCTTCCTCGGGATTTCGGTTAAAATGTAAGCACCGAAGTATCATCAAAAACCTATCACGATTCATATATGTAGAAAAACACGGAATGTTGAATAATCTGTGTGTTTTCCAGTAATCTTGTATCCTGTTCATACGAATTGTACCCATATGTAATAACAGTCCGATAAATATTCGCATTTCGTCAACAGTTACATCATGCCATCTTGTCATTCTAGCAAATTCCCCTGTAGTGGTCTCCAAAAAAACTTGTATGGCATATCTATTTGTTTCAGTTACCAACAGTTGATAAAAATTATCATCAACTAACAAATCAAAATAATCCTTGGGTTCATTTCCTGCAACAAATCGAATGTGTCTGTCAGCACAAAAAGTTTATCAGTATAATGAAAACTAACCTGCAGGTAGTACCAGTAACTGCCTTTGCTTCGTGAAAGTCAAATCTTTCAAAGAGCCATCGGAATGCCATGTAACAGCATCTTCTTTACCAGCAGGTACATTGTCAGTTGAATTTAAATCTTCTGCACCGCCATTTGCATCTTCGTCTATTTCTCACTTTCAGATGACTCACTAACAGAAAATTCATCGTCCGAACCCATTAAATATTCTTCTAGTTCCGTTTTATTTAGAGGGCGACGAGAATTATACGTATTTTTATTGGTTTTTTGCTTTTTGCTACAAGAGGGTCCTGCGTCAGCCATATTTGTTTTGAACACGAACTCGCGATTTTTTTTAAAACTCCAATACCTTAAGTAACGACTGACACACACGCACAATTATCCGCTAACGACTGAATCAGTACGAGCAAATAATTCACTTATATGTTGATGACGCCCAAAGCCGTCATGCGCACCTAACAATGTACTTGGATGACGCCCAAAGCCGTCATCAGCAGTGAATGGGTTAACTCGAGAATTAGGTTTCTCGACCAACAAGCTTCACTGACACAATTACTGAGTGCTACATACTCAGCCTCACAAGATGACAAACCTACAGTTGGTTGTTTTTTTGACACCCATAGAACCAAATTTCCACAAACTTGAACACAGTAACCACTTGTGGATCTTCTGTCAATTGTATTTGCTGCCCCAGTCAGCATCAGTGTAACCTGTCAGTATGCTATTACTTATGTTTGACTTATATATTAGTCTCAGATTTACAGTACCCTTGACATATCTGAGTAAACGCTTCAAGCACACCCACAAATCGTTACTAGAACAAGTCTGAAAACGGGACAAAAAAGTTATACTAGAACAAAGATCAGACCTTGTACATAGCATGGCATACATAATACAGCCAATCAGTTTTCTACAATGTTGTTCTAGAATTTCACTTTCAGGCTTATCCCTTAGTAAAAGTGACAAATTTAAATTCGGATCCATTGGAGTGCTTACAGGATAGCATTCAGACATATTAAATTTATCCAAAACATTCTTTAGATATTGAATCTGATCCAAAGTTGTAATACCATTCTGCAAATCCTGTTTTATACTCATACCTAAATAGTAGCTTGCTAGCCCTAAATCTTTCATTTTAAATTTACTTTTTAACATATCAATAATGCGAGTTAACATAGGACCATATCCGGTACATAAAAGGTCATCCACAAAAACTAGTAAATAAACCTTAGAATTTTCATCTACAAAAAAATACAAACCCTGATCTGACATTGTTTTTACAAATTTTTGACAACATAAATTCATTTAGGCTTTCATACCAACACTTAGGTGCATTCTTTAAACCATACAAAGCTTTTTGAAGTTTTTAGGGATATCAAAGTTATTTGGCAAAGTTATATAAATATCTTCTTTAGTTGAGCCATTTAAAAAAGCACTGCAAACATCCAAAAATGCAATAAAAATGTTTTTATTACTTAATGCAATAAGTGTTTTAATATTTGCCATCTTAACAACCGGAGAGTAAATTTCACTAAAATCTAAACCTTGTTGAACAAAACCTCTCGCAACCAACCTAGCCTCGTACAAATTAATCTTAACATTCTTATCCTGCTTCACTTTGAACACCCATTTAGTGTCCACCACTAGCACATCACTCACAGGTTCACCAACGATTTCCCAAGTGTTATTTTCTGCAAGAGCTGCCATCTCCGTTTCTATGGCTTGAATCCATCTTGGAGCTTCTTGTGATGATAGTGCTTCCTGAAGTGTGGTTGGCTCACCTTCAGCAAATGCCAGGTAACAGTAATAATCCTCTGTTAATTTTGCTGGTGGCTTGGTTTGACGAGTTGGTCTCCTTTTGATCTGGTTACTTTCTGTGGTCCCCTCAGTAGTAATACTGTTATCTGTTACACGTTCCTCTATCTCATCCTGGATACTTTCCTGCTGTACTTGACATTCTTGACTAGGAAGTGAATTGTCTCTGTGGGGTACAAAAAATACTTCACGCTCTACTGAACAGATTTCTTTATCTGGATAATAAATCCTAAATCCCTTTGTGGTTTCTCTATAGCCAACAAAGTACCCTTTGCAACTTTTGCTGTCCAATTTCCATCTGCGTTGTTTAGGAACATGAGTCCATACTTCTGCACCAAATGATGATTTTAATAGCATGACATCAAATGTCTTATTAGCCAGATATTAAATGGAGTTTGTTTTGGAAGAGAACTGGTTCCTGTTCTGTTTAACACGTATACAGCCATGTTAACAGCTTCGGCCCATAAATGTTTCAAGTTCTTTTCCCTTAACATTGATCTTGCAGCCTCCATTATTGTTCTCATCTCTCTCTCCACTTTTCCATTTTGTGCAGGAGTATAAGCTACTGTAGTTTGATGAACAATTCCATTTTCATTTAATAAAGTCTCTACAGCCTTATTTACAAATTCAGTCCCATTGTCTGTCCTAATCACTTTGACATTTATTCCTTGGTTTTTCAATAATGTAAGAAATATTTTTAATTTTGAAAATACCTGGTTTTTTTCTTTCAAAAAATAGATAGTTCTATAATGTGAAAAATCATCTTTAAGTAGTAAAAAATACTTTGAGCCTCCAAGAGATGTTTCCTCAATTGGTCCACATAAATTTGTGTGAATCAATTCACCTGGAGCTTTCGTTTTTGTAATACTTGTTGTGTGTGGTTTTTTACATTGTTTTCCTTCAATGCATGCAACATAGAAATGATTTTTCAAACATTTTACATCTATATTATTCTGTGAAACAATATTTTTCACATGTGCAAAATGCTGATGAGTAAACTTCTTGTGGAACTCATACAATTCACAATCATTTTTGCAGTAATTACCTGTTGGGGTCGTTGAGCTGACGCTGGTCAAGGCTAAACCCATTTTTTCCTTGGCCTCAGAAAAACACATTTTGAACATTCTGTCTTCACGCTTTGCAATTGCAACTGTTGATTCGTTTTTTACAAACTTGCAAATGTTATTGTTTGACACCATGGGTAAGTTTTTGTCCAAGGTACTAATAACAGAGAATAGGTTCACTTTTAAATCTGGAACATGAAGAACATTTTGTAGCTGCACCATGTTCCATGCCTCTCCGTTGAAAGCCTTCAGCCAGACGTTGCCTTCGCCCATAACTTTTACTTTGGCACCATCACCTAACTGCACCATACGGTTGTGGTCCAACACTTTGTAGTTTTCAAAATAAGATAAAACCTTACACATATGATGAGTACATCCACTGTCCATAAACCAATAATCAGTCAACTGCTGATAAGCACTAGCAACAAATGCGGTAAAATCTCCTGGCTTCTCAGTCTCCCTCTGTTTCTTTTGCTTATTTTTCTTGTTGAAGAAACAGTATTTGGTAATGTGGCCTTTCTTTTTGCAAATATCACATTGCTTGTTCTTGTAGCAGTCTTTACTTGTATGACCAGATTTCCCACAAGTTGCGCACTGCCCTACGCTGACTCTGGATACCAAAGCTGCTGCCACTTCATCAGTACTAGACCTTTCTTCTTCAAGCAATAAACGTGACGTCAACTCGTTGAGAGTTTGTTTTTCTACAGAAGCTGACTCCCAATCTGACCTAAAGTGCTTGTACTGTTCTGGTAGAGACATTAGTATCTTTGTAATAGTCATATTATCAGAGATTTACTCTTCAGCTTGCTTCAACTTTGACCGGATCTCTTCAATTTTAGATAAAAAAGATGACATAGGACCTTGACCAAAATCCGTCATGAAAAACTTTTGTTGAAGAAGATGGACACTAACCACCGACTCCTTGTCATAGACTATTTTTAATTTGTTCCACATCTTATGTGAGGTCTCACAAGATAGAATATGTGTGAGCGGTCCATGCTCAATTCTTGACGATAATTTCTTGAGTTCTAGCATCTTGTTTAATCCAATTTGACTTGCCTGCTTCATCCTCTGGTTTCACTGAAACTCCAGACACAATTTCAAACAATCAACGTCCTTTCAAGATGACTTGAGCTTCGAATTTCCATGCTTGCCAGTAATCACCATTAAATTTCGACATTGGATTAGCCGACGCCATTTTATACTTTCTCGTGTGTTCTCAGAATCGGTTTTTTTTTATAAAACAACACCCGAAACTGATTTTAACTTGTACTGTACGTTCCAAGCTTCCTGTTATTGTATAGGGTGTCTGGGCCCATAACCAATTGTTTAATGAAGCTTTTCAAACACCAGGAAGTTGGTTTTAATTATTTTTATTAAAAGAAAAATAAACACGTCTGTACAGGAATAATCACTAACAACAATTATTATGACAAGTGACATTTTTTTTTTCTTTCACGGCAACTTTTATTGGAACATCCAACAGATGTACATCAGTATTTTCGAGGAAATCAAGATTGCGTTTTTTAAACTAAAATTTGGAAAAAGTTTTAATGGCAGGAGATGACGTTCCGTACGATGATCCTTCATTGAAAGGATTGAGCAGAATATTTAATTCTAGTACGATAATAGGACGTGCACGTGTAATAAATCTGAATGGGTTAATTTGATCGTATTAATTTTGGCTTTTATAGGTATCAATGGCCACTTATGCACTACTAGGGACTTGGTATCTCTACCATAAACTATTTAAGAAGAAAGGAAAACGTGACTAAGAAATCAAAACATGAATGGTTTAAATGCTCTACTGCCAATTAAAACAGAAATATGTAAAAAATTATTTTCGATAAAAACTAGTTCCAGATTATTGTTTCTTAATTTGTCTGGGTGCGTTTAAATTTGACATTAGTGCAGAAGACTTAGATTAGATCTCTGTAGGTGCATTTGGTGGAAATTCGTCTAAAGGGGAATGGTGCAATAAACAAAATAATTCTGAAACGTGTAACCGTATCCAATTTTTTCATACTACTTATTAAAAGTACCATTATTATCAAGTTAACAACATAGGGACTAATGTCCTGGGCAGCGTTAGATTTCTTAACGGTGCAGAATACAGTTAAAAAAATCTAGTGGGTAAATTAAATCCCATCACTATTTTCATAAATTTTTTGTTGGGATCATCAAAATTATAATTCCATATATAGACAATCAATTCACAAATTAAGCTTTATCGTAAAAATTAAAAGCGAATCCAGAGAAATATTTTCTGAAAAGTTTTTTTGCACTGTGGATAAGTTCAAGTTCTGGCGGAAGGCTTCATGTACCTATTAATTGTTCTAGAGGTTCTGATCTTTTCCACTGAAATGTATAAAGCGTTTTTCGGTGGTGGCAAGTGAAGCTCGCCCTCAACGAGCCCCAATACAAAAATTAAGCCTCGTTTGGAAAATTTTATTTAAAAATAATTATAAGTTACGGTATGACTATTTTATTTCGGTCTCGACTCCTGAGCGGTTTGCGGACAGCGGTTGTTCGCTCCAGGGGTTGTAAGCGGATTCAAGCGCTACCCAAAGATTAATCTCCTGTTCACGTGTTCTTTGGGGCTAATCCTGAACTTGCTCGGTTTCCAAACGATCTGCTCCAGGTGCTTCAGTGGAGGAAAAATTCAGGGTATTCCTAGCGGTGGAATATGTATCTAAAACAGAATTAATTCGGACGGACAGCGGATACGGTAGATAAAGATGATGATTTATGATGAATGAATGATTTTTACTGAATACGAGCTCTATTCATTTATTTACATTTCAACGGTGGCGGTTTAAATCTGAGCGGTTATCAGTAACAAAGCAAATTTTACTACTAGTATTAGAACAAATTGATCAGGTATTAAACGAGTATCTATTAACTTAAACTATATTAATCAATGTAAACTACTCTTTACCTCCTACTCATTAATAAAATGTAGCTTCGTCTATGCAATGATGCAGTGAGCACGAAAAAGATAAAGATTCGGCCGTGTCACTTGCCTATATAGAATACCAAATATTAACGGTGGGGCGGTTGAAAATTCCCAGGTTTCCTATGATGAGGAGCAGCGTCACGGGTTGTTTTAATTAAAATTCAATTAATTAATAATTTAATACTTATTTTGATATTCCCAAACTATTGGTCATTAAATAACGGATCGGTTGATATAAAATTTTGCCAATTTCTACTAACAAAAAAACCTATTCTACAGGATGCCCTAATTAATAATTACGGACACTTTTGCCTAGTTATAACTCAAAATTTAGAAGTCAGTTCCTTCTTGCACATATGCTAGCGGTTGGAATGTATTACTAAAAATAGTTTCTTTTAGACAATGGAAACGAGATTACAATTTCCATTGTAGTTGTTTACCTGGATCATACGATAGAAATTATTGCAGGTTTAACTTTAATTATTTATATCAAAAATGTTATCTAACAATGCAATTTTCCAAAAAATCAATTAATTTAAAAAAGACAGCGTTAATTATTAATTATTTTATTAATTTAAGATTCTCTTAATTATATTGGTCGGGTTCTGAATTCTATCTTTGAATACTCAGTTTACTTATCTCTAACTAATATTAATACAAAAGGTTTTGAACGTAATTTTCCATTTAAAATATTCGTTTTAGTACAAACTAAATTATTCTTTGTCAAGCTTTAATTTCGGGATATAAAAAATTAATTTGCATTTATATTAACGGTGTAAACTTTTATATTTTTGTTTATCATAAACAATTTTATTTTGAATATCTAGATTTTAACATGATCTTTATATGACATTCATTACGAATCACGCTGTAATTATTTGTACTACTTAATTCCATTATTATCAATATTTAACGGTAAATACTTAATTAATGAACGGACTTAATTACGGTTTTTGTTAGAGGAGTAAAAGGGAAAAAACTAATCATCACAAATGCTGATGTCCATGTTTTCAAGTTGTTGGTAAGTGACACATCAACATACTGTTTAGCAATTGCTGAAGATTTGCAACCATGAACATTTGTGGTATTCTCGTTCTCTGTTAAGGAAAGGGCACTAGCAAAAACTCTAATTCATTTTCGGATCAAATAAACTGCACACGATGTTAACTCGTCTAAACTCAATTTAATTCTCAGCTCTAAAAAGTACAATTACCTATTTTATACATTAACAACTTTATAATCCAAAAAAATCCGACTTTGAACGTGCAGCGTCCCCCAGGTACCCTATCTTGAAAAGCATAATTTGAACTTATTTGCAATAATGCAAATTCAAGAAGAAAGCAATCGCAAAGTGATTTATCTTGACTTGATTGACAATAATGTCACTATTACTCAAATTAATTGCTTGCCTTACTTTGACTTTCCGGGCAATAATTAAAACATTAGAGTTTATTTTATAAGTCTGATATTTAATTACTATCAAACCTCAAATCTGATCAAACGAAGTGGCCGTCTAGTGTTAGGTACGTAAATTAGATAAGCTGGATGAAGTAAGGTTTGCATCATGAGAGGCAGGTAAAAAAAATGAAACTACTCAAATTAAAATCAACGAGCTTTGCACAATGGTGGTTCAACCGGTTAATATACTACTACTACTACTAAATAATTGCACAAGTACACTAATAAATCAAATAACACAAAAAAAAAAACAATGAAAGGATTAAATATATAACAAAACACCATTAAACCAGGTTAAAGTGCGTACAAAATTATAACATTAAGACAAAAGGAGTAAAAAAGCAGTTTAGTTACACAGAAACACAATAATAAAAAACACATGTAGTCACACGCACAATTGAGTCATAATCAAAATAAAAATCATAATAGAAATCTTAACACCAAACATGTGGCCCTTTAAAAACCAATAATGGCGGTCTTTAA
Organism: Vesta saturnalis; assembly: GCA_036346205.1. Lineage (NCBI taxonomy): Eukaryota > Metazoa > Arthropoda > Insecta > Coleoptera > Lampyridae > Vesta > Vesta saturnalis. Next base: position 1,362,616 of record JARFJB010000307.1, read on the forward strand.
GTAAATAAACACATAAAATAATAAAGCAAATTACGGTACATATGAAACATATCTACAGTAAAACTTCACAGGTGATAATAAGGTGAAGGCAAGGACAAAAGAAAATAGACAAGAAATTTGCACGTACCCAATTGTTTAGTGACTACTAAAGCACAGAATACTTAAATCAAATTACAATAAAGCAGATACAAAGAAAAATCAGCTTGCAGGCAAATAATTCTACTTAAGCAAACTGACAAAAAGCACATTAAAACAAAGCCTTACAAGGGTAAGTTATAAATAGATCACTAACATCGTGGCCGATATATAAGTTTGACTGCGTTAGAAAAATACCGCGCTCCCTTCTCCGGTTACACACTCATCTATACAACAATAAAAACAATAGAAATAAAAGTTCGAGGTGTTTAATGGTGTGGTTAGGGAGTGTGTACCTACTGCCAATTGTCTTTTACAATTACTAACCAGCGATATCCTATACCCATTCACCAGCCACCTCTACACAATTATAAATATAACCAACAACCAACAATGCTCATTCGAACAAATACCAGAGTGAGAGGGCCCTGTACTGTCTTTTTAGTTTAGAGGATATCAACTTACTGAGTCCGCGTACGAATAAGATACCTTTACAAGACAATGTATTTAATATGTTATCTAGGCTGGTAAAAATGATTTACTGCGAGCTTTCAGTTATATAAAAATATATACTTACACTAGAATAAATATTCCCTTAATTGATCACAGACACAGATCGTTAACCTATGCGATTTAACTTCAAAAAGGGTGATTGTTATTTATAGATTAATATTTGAAACACACATTACAACTAACACTCGAAAGAAAAAACAAGTTAGTGTTGGCTAATTCAAAAGAAAATGTACACGCACGAAATATTTTTAAAGGCAAACTGTTTACAATGAAGGTATTTTAATTAACCCAAAAATCGATCTGGCTCGATTCACACCTAACTGTAACTGCTCTTCTCCTGATAATCCAACCAACTTCACTCTCGCAATCAACCCACTTTCAAAAGTAATATAAAAAAAACATTAATTTCCGTTGGAACAGTTTCATATTATTATTGCACGACATCTTAATTTTAAAAAGATGCATTCGTCCGTAACAACCCTAAATTAGCTCTCGAAGTTCCAAGTAACAAATATATCTTTTGATCGCGGTCTGTACCGACACAATTACTTATTAAGCTAGTGCATTTCGCGCTCTTCGTGTTTTTTTCGCCCCACATAATCGACCAACCGAGTGCTATTGGTAAAATTGTGACGAAATTCCAAGAAACTGGGCCTGTGGCAGATGTTACGAAGCCAGTAAGTGCTCGTGAAGGACGCTCGCCCGAAAACATTGCTGCCGTGAAGGAGAATGTAGCCAAGAGCCCAAACACCTCCATGCGTCATCGAGCACAAGAATTGCACTTGTCCACGGCCACTTTGCATTGGATATTTATGAGAGATCTTTCGTTGCATGCGTACAAAATTCAATTAACGCAAGAACTTAAATCGACGGATCATTTCAAGCGCCGTAAATTTGCCCATTGGATACACGAACAGCGACAAGTGAATAACGAATTTTCCACCAAAATCTTATTCAGCGACGAAGCCTATTTCCATATCAATGGCTACGTGAACAAGCAGAATTGCAGAATATGGGCTGCTGAAAATCCACGGGCAATTGTCAAAACACCAATGCATCCGCAAAAAGTCACTGTGTGGTGATGCTGGGAATTCGGTCACAGTGAATGGCGAGTGCTACCGCGCAATGTTAAACAACTTTGTGGCCAATATTGGATGATTATGACATCGATGACATGTGGTTTCAACAAGATGGTGCCACATGCCACACAACCCACGACACAATAGCTTTAGCGCATGAGAAGTTTTCGGGCGGATAATCTCCAGAAACAGCGAAGTCAATTGGTCACCGAGATCTTGCAATTTGACACCGTTAGACTTCTTTGTTTGGGGCCATCTGAAGAGTAGTCTATGCCACCAAGCCAACCACCATCCAGAAATCCAAAGACGAGATTTCAGGGTACATTGATGAGATCGACAAGAAATTATGCCGAGGTTATAAAAATTTTCGATAAGCAGATCAACGTGTGCGCCGGTGCCGTGGCGGACATTATCTTTCACACTTAATTGTAATGAGTCAAATAACATGTTTCATTAAACAAATCTTCAATTTCGTACACCACTGATCTTTAATTAACGTTTAACATCGATCCGTCTTATTGGAACACAGTTTAATTGTTTTTACACGCAAGCAAGCACTCACTCACACTCACATACAAGCACGCACATTCGCACACACGCACACATGCACGCGCGCACGCACGCACCCACACCCACACACACACACCCACACACACAC
>JARFJB010000307.1:1372500-1562500 GCA_036346205.1 Vesta saturnalis
TTTTTAGTGTTTTTAGCTTTTTTTAGTGTTTTTAGTGTTTTTTAGCGTTTTTTAGTGTTTTTAAGTGATTTTAGTGATTTTTAGTACTTTTAGTGGTTTTAGCGATATTTAGTGTTTTTAGTTTTTACGTTTTAATGTTGTTTAGTGTTTTTAGTGGTTTTAGCGTTTTTAGTGTTTTTGCGTTTTAGAGTTTTTTAGTGTTTTTAGTGTTTTTTAGCGTTTTTTAGTGTTTTTAAGTGTTTTTTGTGATTTTTAGTATTTTTAGCGTAGTTTAGTGTGCTTAGTGTTTTTTAGCGTTTTTAGTGTTTTTTAGTGTTGTTTAGTGTTTTTAGTGTTTTTTAGTGTTTTTAAGTGTTTTTAGTGATTTTTAGTATTGTTAGTGTTTTTTAGCGTTTTGTAGCGGTTTCACATTTTCATTAACGGTACCGATTTTCAACGACACATTGAATTGGCACATGGGCTCTTGAGCGAGTTGGATAGAAAGAAACTTTTTCAATTTCGTTTTATTCACTGCCGAATCAACTTTTCATAATAATGGTCTAGTGAATCGAAATAACTTCCATCATTATAATACAGAAAACCGTCACTTAAATAGAACAGTTGACTATCAGAATCGGTAGAGTTTAAATATGTATGGTGGAATACTAAATATTAGTAGAAGAATGTGGCTTCAATTAGACGGTGCCCCTTGACATTTTCAACACAGTCAGAAAATTTCTTAATAGAAAGTTTCCAAACAAATGGATAAGAAGAGGTGGTCCATATAACTGACCAGCGGATTTATTTTCATGGGGATTTGTTAAGAATGTTGCGTACAGAAGTTCTCCTGCAGATGATATGTAGGTGAGGATTATAAATGCGTTCGCATCAATCACACCAAACATACTGCAGAACGTCAGATCATTTGAAGAAACAATCAGGATTTGTATCCAAGAAAGCTAAGGTCATGTCGAACGTTTATTATAATATTTTTGTATTCGTTTTCGCTTTTGTAATTTTATATTAAAACCTGTTTTGTATACTAATTACGCTAAATTACTTATAAAGCTTTTATTAGCACGGTTAAGTTCAATTTATAATTAATTGCCAATAAGAAAATTACGGATGCCATTTCGATTAAATTATATAGCAAATACTAAAAGTATTTGTAACATTTGTAAAATAAATTTACCAACTTCAATACAATATGGTTTCTGAAGGACACACACGGACACGCACGCGTAGCCACCCAGACACACCCACGCACGCACACACGCGCGCGTTTGTTAATATGTAGACTCGTGTTAAAAAAAACAATTTAAAAAGCTGTTGATTAGCGGCTAAGGTTTACGCTTAAAGGTTTCCAGATACAAGGCATCTCAATAAAAGACAATCATGTCAACCCTCTCTGGAATGGGACCAACTTTCATGTTTCGTTAGGCCTGACATCGAATATCTAGATTTTAAAAAATATAAAAAATGAATAGAAACAATATTTAATCAAAACACTTTTAAAGTTTAGAATTACTTCGAAGTATTCGGTTTAGGCAATTGTTTAACTGAAGAAAATATAGAGCGATCCATTTAAGTAAAGCACGTTTTTTAAGTTTTAAGTTGGATAAAATTGAGCCTTAAATATCTGACACCCTGTATAACATTCCATTTTTTTTTTGTATAGCTCTTAGCCTATGATGTTAGTATTTTGTAGTCCAAATTTTATTAGATTCGATCTCCAGGTTACACAGTTATTCAACTTTTGCAAAACCTCTGTATTTTTCAAAAAAATGAAATATTTCAGAAATGGTAAGACTTAGGTATAGGGAACTCTGAATTGAAATTGACTGTAGAATTCAAAATCCCATTAAAAAAAATATAGGTTTGTGAAATAAAAATTGTTTGGATCACCCTGTATATTTCAAACCCCCCCCCCCCCTCTCTCTCTCTCTCTATATATATATATATATATATATATATATATATATATATATATATATATATATATATACAGGGTGGACGAAGCTTTATGAGTTTATACAATATCGTTTTCAAAATTATTTATTGCAGGATGGTGTGGGATCTTTCGGGTTACAATTAGAAAATATTTTCGCAAAAATTACTACTCGTATACAGGGTATTACAACATAAAGTTATATTTTTTTAAATGGAACATACTGTATATTATTATAAATTTGGATTCCCTGGTTAATTTTAAGGGCACTTTATTCACTATATGAGGTATCTTAAACGCGCAATTTAGGCGCTGTATTCAATTTTTTGAAAATTTAGAAGTTGAAAACAAAAATTGTAACAACCGTATTGAGAAATGTGTAACACTAAAATTTTAATGGTTGATTAGTTATAGACTGTGCTACATAAAATCGTAAAAATAGTAATATTATCTTTTTTAATTTTCGAGATATCGTAATGCAAAGTTTAAGATTTTCAATCATAGATAACTTGATTTATTTAAATGGAAAGGTATACACTATGTTACATTGATAGATAGGAAATTTAATTATAATTTTTTTGATATAACATTGTTGGTATTTATTTTTTGCCGTTTTTTGATAATCCAGCTTTTTTACTGAATTTGTCGATTTTCGTAGGTTTACATATGTATGTATAATTGTTTAAATCACATCAAGCTATGAAAACAAAAGAATATTAGAAACAAAATTCAGCAATAGTATCTGTCTTGTTATTTCGCGTGTATGTTCAAACGTAACTGAGTTAATTACTTTATTGCAGTGTGAATGTTTGACGCTTAACTTTACGAACATCATACATGTAATACGTTTATTTAAGAATTATAATGAGTAATTTTTTGCAAAATGAATTAGTTGACATGATATTTGTGCTTGGAGAATCAAACAAAAATTGTTTATTGGCCCGTCGAATCTACGGGCAGCGTTATCCTGATCGAAGACAACCAAGAGAAGAATCGTTTCCCAATCTTTTAGAAAGATTTGAAAGTACTGGAAGTGTTGGATATCCTAATAACGAAAGAGCTAAAGTTGTTACAAATGAAGAAAATGAATTTCGTGTACTTGTAGCTACAGTTGAAAACCCCCACGTTAGTATTCCGAAATTAAGTGACAATTTAGAAATCAGTCAAACTTCCGTGAGACGAATGTTAAAGAAAAATAAATTTCACCCCTATCATGTACAATTACATCAAGAGCTGAAAGAACAAGATTTTCAAAATCGAATTAATTTTTGCCAGTTAACAGTTAAATGCGAACGAAAATTTTATATCGGGGATATTATTTACCGACGAATGTACATTTCATCGAAATGGATTTGTGAACAGACATAATATTCATTTTTATTCAAATGAAAATCCACACCAATTTCGGTTAGTCTCTTAAAATAAATGGTCAGTGAATGTTTGGGCAGGTATATTCGGCGGAACTATTGTTGGTCCTTTTTTTTTCAATGGCACACTCACTGAGGTAGAATATCATAATTTTCAAGAAAACGAATTATATCATTTATTGGAGAATGTACCTTTGGCTCAAAGAAGAGGTATGTTTTTCCAACAAGACGGAGCACCTCCTCATCATGCCAGAATTGTAACCAAGTGGTTAAATTCGACGTTTCACGAAAATTGGATAGGAAGACAAGGACCGATACCTTGGCCAGCTAGATCTCCGATATAACTCCATTGGATTTTTTTCTTTGGGGCTTTCTGAAGAATAAAGTATATGAGGAAGAACCAACAACTGCTGAGAATATGAAATTGCGAATTAGAAATGTTTTTGCTACAATTACTCCTATTATGTTAGATCGGGTTGAAGCTTCTTTTATTAAAAGAATTCAGTATTGTCTAAATCAGCGTGGTCGACAATTTGAACATTTAATTTAATATTATTTTCTTCCAAAATCGATAAATTCAGTAAAAAAGCTGGATTATCAAAAAACGGCAAAAAATAAATAGCAACAATGTTATATCAAAAAAATTGTAATTAAATTTCCTATCTATCAATGTAACACAACCTTTCCATTTAAATAAATCAAGTTATCTATGATTAAAAATCTTAAACTTTGCAAATTCAGTAAAAAAGCTGGATTATCAAAAAACGGCAAAACATCAATACCAACAATGTTATATCATAAAAAAATGTAATTAAATGTCCTATCTAACAATGTAAAACAATGTATACCTTTCCATTTAAAAAAATCAAGTTATCTATACTTTGCATTACGATATCTCGAAAATTTAATAAGATAATAGTACTATTTTTTACGATTTTATGTAGCACAGTCTATAACTAATCAACCATTAAAATTTTAGTGTTACACATTTCTCAATACGGTTGTTACAATTTTTGTTTTCAACCTCTAAATTTTCAAAAAATTGAATGCAGCGCCTAAATTGCGCGTTTAAGATACCTCATATAGTGAATAAAGTGCCCTTAAAATTAACCAGGGAATACAAATTTATAATAATATACGGTATGTTCCAATTAAAAAAATATAACTTTGTGTTGTAATACCCTGTATACGAATAGTAATTTTTGCGAAAATATTTTCTAATTGTAACCCGAAAGATCCCACACAATCCTGCAATAAATAATTTTGAAAACGATATTGTATACTCATAAAGCTTCGTCCACGCACTATTGGCGGACCCTGTATAATAATGCTTTATTTATCCTGTATAGATCATTTTTAAAACGTAAAAAAAATCATGTAAACGAACAGATAGTTACATACATAATACTATCACATGTTCTATTATTAAATATCTTAAACTTTGCTTTCATCTAGGTATTCATATATTGTGTAGTAAGCTTAGGCTGTTAAAACCATTCTTAGTTGGAATTTCAATTTTTTGTTATCATTAATAAGTCTAAGATCTACTGGTACTTTGTTGCAGAGACCCATATAATATGGACTTGATTTGTAAAGCTCTAACTTACGCAAGTTGATAATAAGATGAAATTTATTTAAAGAATAAAACTTATACAAGTTTTGTTTGACAAAATTTAGTATTTCTAAAATATAAATACAGGGCACAGTTAATATTTTGTGCTTTTTAAACAATTCTCTGCATGAATCCAAATGTTGCAAACATATTCCTAATAGCACGTTTTTTTTAACAAAAAAATACGGTTAGCACTGTCCCCAGCATACAATTCCATATCTAATGACCGATTCAAATGATGCGTAATAATAATTTTTTTCGGCTATTGACGAACATATGTAATTTAGTCTCTTAAAAGCAAAACACATTCCAGTACATTTTTTATAAATATAATCAATATGACTCTTAAAGGATAAGGTTGAATTAAGGTATACACTCAATAATTTAAATTCTTTTACCTGTTTTATTGACTGTCCATTTATTCGTATATATTGACTGGAAGTATAATTAGATAACTTAGTAAAAAATTGCATTATGAATGGCTTGTCTATATTTAGAGCTAGTTTGTTATTTAGCAGGTAATCAGCAAGTGCTTTCAAGTTATTTTTTAACGTAGTTGATATTTCAGTTATAGATGCTGCATTCGAAATCAAAGTTATATCATCAGCAAACGATGCATAAATCGTGGTAATAATATTATCCAGATCGTTAGTATAAAGCAAAAAAAGTAAAGGTCCCAACACGCTTCCTTGGGGTACGCCAATACTATTTATTAATACATCAGAGTTATTACCGTGATAATGCACATACTGTCTTTTGTAAGATAAATAAAATTTAAGTAGATCGTTGGTTTTACCACGTAGCCCATAATTCTCTAATTTCGTTATTAGAACGTTATGGTCTACGCAGCCAAAAGTTTTGGACAAGTCAATAAATAAAGGCATAACTTTTCCTCCTTTATCAAGATTTTTATAGATAAAATCACATACAGCCACCATAGCCAGAATTGTAGAAGAATTTCTTTTAAACCCATATTGATTATTCGATAGCGTATTGTTTTTAGTTAGAAAGTCTATAATCCTTTTTGAGATACATTTTTCAATTATTTTGGAAAATATAGATAGCAAAGCTATCGGACGATAGTTTCCTAATAATTTAGGATATATATATATATATATATATATATATATATATATATATATATATATATATATATATATATATATATATATATAAGTTGGACACATATGACAAACATTTCTATTATTGAAATTTCTGAAAAAATCTATTGGCGGTTCGTTTCTGCATATCTGACAACCAAAAAATCCATTGTGACATTTGCCACGTGCCATAGATTTGTCGATAATCTTGAAAAATGTTAACCGTGATGCCGATAAATGGGTCAAATTGACATGATATCGAAAAATTGTATTAAGAAAATGTATTTAGAATGCAACAAAGACCCCATATACCAATTTTCAACCAAATCAGACAAAAAAAATAAAAAATATCATTTATTTCAATCTGCTTTTATTACGAAACATCATAAAATCTTGTTCTACCTGGAAATAGTTTTAATAACACAAATTACATAATTTTAGGTATCTTAAACTATGAGGTGCACTTTAAAGAGCAATAATTTTCATCCTTATGAGCCGAAATATTTGATTTTTCAAAGCCAACTTATTAAATTAAAAAAATCGCTAATTTCGAATATACTAACCAATATTAAATTTAATAAGGATAAATAATGTGTTGTTAAGTTTTAATTACAAATATTAGTTCGTTTACATTTTATTTCTCGGTTAAAAATATTAGATCAGCTCATACGCTTCAATATACAGGACATGAACACAACCAGCGACGAGGCTAAATCGTAGTTTTTAAATTTTCCCCTCACAAATTGTCTATTTTACAAATATTTGATTAATTTTGACCTAAAATTATGTAATTTATATTATTAAAACTATTTCCGGTTAAAACAAGATTTTATGATGTTTCGTAATAAAAGTAGAGGGGAATAAATGGTATTTTTTATTTTTTTTCTCTGATTTGGTCGAAAGTTGGTATATGGGGTCTTTGTTGCATTCTAAATACATTTTCTTAGTACAATTTTTCGATATTTTGTCAATTGGACCCATTTTTCGGCATCACAGTTAACATTTTTCAAAATTCCCGCCAAATCGATGGTCACGTGACAAATGTCAGAATGGATTTTTTGGTTGTCAGACATGCAGAAGCGAACACCCAATAGAGTTTTTCATAAATTTCAATAATAAAGATGTTTCCCATATGTGTCCAACTTTATGGCGGTTCCTGTATATATATATATATATATATATATATATATATATATATATATATATGTTATATTGAATTCCAATACCGGTCGATCATGGACCGCGTTGCGTCATTCAGCTTATCAGTAAATGCATCTAATCTATTTCATACCCAAAGAATCTTGAACTAGGAGTGATGTGAAAACTAATAATATAAAGGATTGATATAGTCTTGTACTTGTTTTAAAAAATAAAGTGACCATTTTTCAAAGCACGTTATCAAATGTAAAGTTCCATACATGTTCGGAATTCGTACGTTCTGAGAGCTCAGTTGATATGATTAATTAGTTATTATGATTAATTCAATTATTGACAATAATCACTACCATGGTAACCAAGCTATTGAAGCACGAAGTGCAATATAGCTAATAAATCGAATTCAATTTATTAACTACAACATAAAGCACATGCACGCTTTAAATATTGTTGCAACAAAATTGGAAAATTTAAAGTTTTTTTAATGGATACATATTTGGACCTAAATTATTAGACTTTTCAAAACTTATTAAGGGTGCTTATTCAAACAGTTATTAGTTTGATGCAAAGCCTTTTTGCTGTTGATTGAACATCGGATATTGCTTTAACAGCAAATTGTAACTGAGTTGTAGTACGTGATCTATCATGAAAAAACAAGCGGGATCCATCAGTCCAAATAGATACGTACGTATACGTAAATATAACGATATATTGTGTTTAAAATGGGAGGTAATTAATTAACTTAATCAGATCGTTTTTTCTTATTTTTTAACATTAAAATAATAAGCACTTACCTTAATATTATTGCGTTTTTAATTTTATTTCAAATAAGTTAACCAATGCCAATCAGGATGGTCTCCCAAAGAAGCAAAAGTACCATAAAGTACATTTTCAAAATATGCGTAAAACCCGGACCCGTTTCATTTGCCAAAATAAATTACAGTGGGTGGCCAAATTATTAGGGGCTGTGCTCATATTTATGTAACTTCTAGTTTAAAACAACTGTTTGAGAGGAAAAAAGTGGTTTCAAAGGGTGATTTCATTTGATATTGGTACTGGTATCATAATTATTGTTTTTTGCCAGTGGCAACACTGAAAACGTGCATCATTTGTCAATTAAGTGACGTTTCCTCGCATTCGGTTGCCACTCGTCAAAAAGTGCGGTTTTCTGGATTGACGTTTATAGTATCTTCTATTTGTTTTTCGCCAGTTTTCGTATCTAAAATAATTAAAAGGTAAGTAATGCTTCTTATGACAGTACTTTTGCAAAAGTTTTAATTGTGTATTTAAATTTTGTTAACGATTCGACATAATAACCTCGAATTTGCCCTTTTTAGTATGGGCACGGATTTGGATATTTCTCTAAGAAAATGCAAAGAAATAAAAATGTTACTGCCCTCTACACATTCCCAGAGAGGTATAGCAACTATTGCAGGGGTTTCGAAGTCTGCCGTCCACCGAATCAAAATTAAAATCTATAAAAAAAAATCTGGAAGCAGACCGTGTAGGAAAATGTGGCAGACAAAGGAGCGCCACTCCTCGTACCGATCGGATAATCAGGAACATCTGTCTCGAAAAAACAGTGTTGCTCGTCTGACTACGATGATGTACAACGGGGTATAAATGTTTCTAAAAGGACAATCCGGGGGCGGTCGGCCGAATAGAATCTGATGGGTCATCGCCTACGAAAAAACCACGCCTCACCGAGATTATGAAGAAGAAACAACTACAATGGGCCAGACAACACCGAAATATGACTGTTGCAGACTGGAGTCGAGTAAGTATAACATTTTTGAATAGTGCAATTTAGCATTAATAATTTTCTTGTGTTAAATCTAATATTTTACAGGTGTGCTTTTCTAATAAATCAACATTCCAAATTTTGGTCGATAAAAGTGCTTTTGTCAGACGGCGTCCTGCAGAACAATTCCATGCAGGCTGCCTTGTGGAAAGGGCCAAACACCCGGTTAGTGTCGTGGTGGGGTCTGTCGTCTCAGCCAAAGGCATGGGGCACCTATACATCGTAGAAGGGACACTGAAACAAAAACGAGTACTAGAAACGCGGCTACTACCGCAGCTCCCGGATGATAACTACATTTTCATGCATGATTCGACACCGTGCCACAAAGCCTGAAAAAACTCACCTGCCTTGGGTAGGGAATTCACAAGACATGAATCCAATAAAAAACATGTGGGCGATTCCGACGGAACTGATAACCACCAAGGTCCAGATAATTGAAACCCTCATCAGAAAGTGGCATCACAATCCCAAACTCAAAGAAAATGCAAAGGCATGCATGCCCCAATGCATACAAGCTGTTATTGCAGCAAATATTGAAATGTATTTGATTAGATTTATTTTATTGCTAATATTGTCTTCTATGAAAGATAATAAATAGTTCTGCCTATATTTTTTGTCGTTTTTATGATCCCAATAGAATACCGACACAAATAAAAAATACATAAGAGGCCAACAACCAACCATTTGTTTGAGAAATCCAATTATGCTGGAAAATGCAAACATCTGAGGATTATCCCTAATAATTTGGCCACCCACTGTAAGTACAGCTGTAAAATTAAGTATAATACTAAAAACTAGCTAAATTAGTTAACGCTTAATTGTGGCCTAAAAATAATACTCATTTATCATTTTACAAACAAAATTACTGTTAAATAATATGAATATAACTGACGCAGTGGTAACTAGCAAGGTAAATCAATAAAATTCTGTTTTTGTACATCACAGCGTTTGGTCAAGTAAAGAAGGGAATAAGTAAAGTTTTTGGAAACCTTTGGCTCCAAAAATGATGACCAATGCCTTAAACTTATAAAGTGTCGTTCTTCTCCATGGGGGCAATGCGGTTGGCCATTTTCCTAACGAAATTGGTCAATAAATAAAGTTATTAAGCATCTTTGGCTTCAAATGGTGATCATAAAAATTACTTCTTGCCCGTCAAGGCAATACGTTTGACCGCCTTTCCCAAAAAATTATTTAAAAATTATGGCAAACACCTTAAACTGTAACGTTTACTTTTTGTCCATATACGTAATATGTGGGCGTGTATAAATGAAGTGTTTGAGCATATTTCGCCCCAAATGATAAACAGTACCCCAAACCATTAAAATTAGTTCTATCCAATTGAGGAAACGTTTGGCCGTTTCCCAAACAAAATTAAAATATAAAGATTTTAAGGACTAAAACCATAACGGTCTGCTTTTGACGTTCGAAGCAATGCATTTGGCCGTTTCAACAGCGAAAGTGGTGTCTGTATAACACTGTATAACAAATAGTTCTTGCCCATGCGCTCGTGCTCCCAAGAGAATTGATAAAATAATAAAGGTTTTGGGCATTTTTAACCCTAAATAATGACCATTATCGTAAAATCATCACATTTACTATTTGCCCATTTCTGAAATGCATTTAGCGTTTTCTCCCAACGACCCAAAACCACCAACTTCTAATTTATAGACAAAATCTGTTTGGTGATTTACCCAACTACATTGGTATATAAATAAAATGTTGAGACCCTTTGACTCCAAATAATGACCAACGCCTCAAAACTATAAAATTTCGTTATTGCCCTTCTCCCAATGAAATTATATAAATAAGGTGTTTAGGCATCTTCAGCCTCAAGTGATTACAAACATCGTAAAATCATAAATGGAAATAATATGCCCAACTTTCGCCAAGATCGGTCATAATGTCTGGATGTCTGTGTGTTTCAGAACAAAAATACCTACGTGCTTAAAACATTGTATTTAAGCCTGTTTTGATTTGGCTTAGAGCTGATTAGGTTTTGGGAAAAAATCCAGCGGCGCAGAAGGAAGGTTATTAGGGGTAATAATTGGTTTTTATCAAATATTTCTTAAACAGCTGCATATTTAAAAGATATAAAAACACCTGGATATACACCTTAAACACATCGATTAATTATGTTCTACCGTTGACTGAATTTACTCAATGGTTCTACGCAATTTTTTGATATGACGTGTAATTTAGCGGCAAAAAATTTCTATGGTAGAATTTAAGTGTTGGTTCAATTTTTTTCATTATCTGAATAACTTTTAATTTTATAAGAAAAAGTGTAGACGTATTTTTTAAAGAAAATTTGATTTTACACGAATTTTCTTTATAAAGTTTTTTAATGTAAAATGTAAAAATTAAATAAATGATTGAAAATGCTGACGCTGTATTATCGATATTTTTATAGAAGTGGGCGGGTTTGGAATTTTTTTTACATTAACATGTATTTATGTCTTTTCATGGTCTAAGATTTATGTCTATGAATCTCTATCTGACATGAAGTTTTAAACGTCATTCTGACGTAGATTACTGTTTTTGTTTTTACAATGTTGCCTGTTTTCGTTATGAACGTATAAAAAAGAGGTAGCATAGTTATCCTAAAAAATTGACATTATAGATATTTATGTATTAAGGGCATAATCAGAAGATTATGGCTCGAGGGAATGTTAAAAGCCCGACGCGAAGCGGAGGGCTTTTATATTCCTGAGAGCCATAATCTAATTATGCCGTGGTACACTAATGTTTTATTTTATTTTGCACCATGAAACTGGAACAAAATTTTAAAAAGATTCAGTATTTTCGGCAAGTTTTTAAATGCAAATGCAGTGAAATAAAGTCGACAGTAGGCTAATTTGTTGTTACTAAGATACTGTGATATTGCTAAATTATTGCTAAGGTACTGTTTGTTTGTAAATAATTTGCATTCTAAAATGGAAAACGCAAAAACTTATTCACAAGAAATTTTAGATGAATTTGAATAAGTTTTATTACTATTATTAATAAAGGTTGTAGTTTCAATAATTCTTTCAACTTACGTGACATATCATGTCATGTGTTTGCTGTCAATCATGCTGCTTAGCAACAATGACATTTCCGTACTATAAAGACCACATTACGCCCGCATTCGGGGGCGTATAAAGAACATTATGGTGGCAAAATAAAATAAAAATTATTTCATTTCTGTTAATTTAAGCTATCATCTACATGTCTATTACCCTCTGTCTGTCATCAAGTTTTAAACATTGTTTGACATAGATTATTGTTTTTGCGTTTACAGTGTTGCCTATTTTTGTAATAAGCTTCGCATAAAAGATGTTGCATAGTTATCCTAAAAAAAATGTTATTAAAATTATTTCATTTCTTTTAACCCTTAAGTACTATTGTGGGATATTTCGATACCCCAGTTCGTGTTTTTTTTTATTATTAATTTCATTTTTTTACAAAATTGTTCTTTCAGGTATTCTCCTACATCATTACGAATTTAGTAGTACATACAAAGACTTTTTTTTATAAACTTTATATACCTACATTATGGTTTAAAAAGGCCCCACGGTAGACTTCGTTACAAATTTTAGTGAAATTACAAAATGGAAAAAAAGTTTTAAGCCAAAAACAGTTGGCGGAACTTGCTGAAAATTTTTATGATATAAGTGATGATGAAGATCATTTTAATGAACAAGATAGTGACTTAAGTGACGCCGATAGTGAATATAGTGATCACGATACGGATTTAGAATCAGAAGAAATCGAACAATCGAAGCAGAAATTTATTCACAACAAGGCAGAAGAGATAGTAACTCTGAAGCGATTTTGTAACAGGATGAAGATGTAAGTGATTAATGTAAGGATGAGGAAGATGTAGCAAAGAACGATTATGGGAAATATCGTTTCAATTGGGCCAAATCACCACCTGCTCCATCTGGTATAGCACGTTCTAATATTGTATTACATCTTCCAGGAGTTAAAGGTCCAGCACATAATTCACTCCCTAAAAAATTCCGTGGTCGATGCTCATCCGCCAATATCTTAAAAGCAAACCAAATAGTATGGATAAAAATTGTGTTTTTGCGACGCCAAAATACATTACCTAATAAATTCTTTTGTGTACACAGGAAAAGGTAGTGAAATGATTAGAAAACATAAACGTCCGTGAAACTCTCAATACCCACCCTTAGTGTGCTAAAATTAGTATCTCCTATTATAGTTAGCAATCGAAACATTACAGGTGATAATTGGTTTAGTTCGTGAAGCTTACATATGTCGGGACACTTCCTAAGAACAAAAAAGAAATAACATTGCAATTTTTGCCAAATAAAACAAGACCACCTTTATACATCAGCTTTGGATTTACACGGGATTACACCATAACATCTTTCGTACCAAAAAAGTGTAGAAGTGTGGTGTTGATTTCTTCGATGCATCACACCAATAGCGTCGAAGAAAATGGAAAGCCAGAAATTATCAATTTCTATAATAGCACTAAAGGTGGGGTTGATGCTATAGACCAGAAGTGTGCTACCTATTCCTGCCAAAGACGAACTAGGAGATGGTCGATAGCAGTATTTGGAGCAATGTTTCAACAGTTAAAAGTTACGTACTTCTTTTATCTTCACCAGAATCTTGTAAAATGACTCGTCATTTAGCATTAATTTAGGAAAAGCACTAATTCAGGACCATTTAAAAAATAGACCTAATATAAAAGAACTTTCTCAGGATCTAAGATCTATTATAAATAATTTGATGGGAAACAAACCAACCTTTCGACCACCAAACGAAGTGGAACCTGCTACATCCAAAAGATGTTATCTCTGTTCTAGACAAAGGGACCGCAAAACCAAAATAATGTGCAAGAGATGTGGAAAAAATGTTTGCAAGGATCAGTCTTCCATTATCTACTGTCAAACTTGCTTAGAAAGTTGAATTTTTCTACTTACTACGAACTAAAACAAATTTTAGGCATCATAAAATGGTACGCCATTGATGCCTGTCAGTTTTTTTTTTGCATTTGGGATAATTAGTGTTTTTTTGTTTCAGGAATGAAGAACATTAATATTTCTACCAACATTACCAAGACTTAAGTTATTGCTAGATAAGAATTAGATTTTTTTTTATTTTGATATTTTGTATCCTATGATTTTCGCAAATTAAAAACTACTGCTATATATACTTGTTTTATTCGAGAAAAAATTGTAAACCTGTAGTAGGATCGGTTATTTTAGTATAATCATCCTATCAAATTGAAATTAAAAAAAAAATAAACGTAAGTATTGACATGTCATGCCAACTCTATTGGTGTATCTACATACCCCACGATAGTATATGTGTAACCACATTCAACGATAGTACTTGAGGGTTAATTTCCATTTTGTAAGTTGGAAGGTCGTGTGGTGTTCCACACCAGATATTTACTTTTCTAAACGTTGTCTGCTACCACGCAGAATTTTATACCATTTTCAATCTACGGTAATTTCGGTTAAGACTCTGTCGCCCCCACTTGATTGGCTCTCTTAAAGCATTATAGAGCACTGTACATTGGACTCTAAGTTATCATACAATTTAAATTCTCTTAAGATAGATTGCGGTTTCTTAAGTGTGGAGATTGTTGTTTAATTATGACGGCTTTTTGAACTAATGTATAGGTAGTAGGCTACTACATCCTGATAACATTATGAACAGTTTACTAAGACCCAGATTTTACCTCATAATTTGTGACCTGGACTTCCGTTTATAATTATACTTTTACAGTATGTTAAGAGAACCTGTTTAACCGACACAAATGTGACATTAACTGATTATTATGATCAGGTGATCATAGTTTAGCTTTCGTTTTTTAAAAGACAGAAAGTAAATGTCACGACTAAATAATTAAGTGTAATCATTTTGTCTACTTGTATTTTTCTCAAAATAAACAAATCGTGAATTTTAAAGGTTTTTGGCACAAAAGTGTTTGTTCACATTCCAAAGCTAAAAAAAAGCAGATGGGACAAAAAGGCAAAAGAAGGAATTTTGGTTGGTTATGGAGAAAACACTGAAGAAGTGGGAATAATTAAAATAAGCAAATTACAAGAAAAGGCAACTTCGATTGAGACAACGGTGAACATTGAAGAATTTCCAGAAGAAGAAGTCAAACCAGAAAATTTAAGCCCGAAGAACAAGCAGCAAATGAAGCCTTGGCTAACAATGAAAATCAAGAAGAAATTGAACCGCAGGTAATCAGAGGAAATTATGAACTACGAAATTGTAGAACAATCCAACCGCCACGAAGACATGCACTTTGCCAAAATCGATGAATTACTGGTGGCACAGTGCCAAGAACCAAAGACATTCAATGACGCAATTCAAAGTCAAGAAGTTAAAAAGTGGAAAATAGCAATTGAAGAAGAAATGAATTCCTTGAGAAAAAACCAAACATGGGAAATGGTTGAACAGTCAAGCAATGTTCAAGTGCTAAAGAACAAATGGGTTTATAAAATTAAAAGAACAGCAAATGGTGCAACGGAAAAGTTCAAAGCCAGATTGGTGGTGAAGGGTTTCTCACAAGTGCAAGGTGTGGACTACACAGAAATTTTCAGTCTGGTTGTAAAATATTCATCGGTAACAGCAATCTTACAGTAGCCATAACCGTTCGAATGAAGTTGACACAAAAACAGCGTTTTTGCATGGTGAACTTCAAGAAGATGTCTACATGGAACAACCAAGTGGTTACAGTGATGGTTCTGGAAGAATATGCAAATTAAACAAAGCTTTATATGGATTAAAGCAATAATCAAGAGAATGGAATGGAAAGTTCACAAAATGCTTGAAGAAATTCAAGCTAAAGATAAGCAGTGCAGTGTATTCATTAACAACGAAGATGGAAACACGTTAATATTGGCGATCTACATAGACGATGGGTTAGTGGCGTCAACAAACGAAAAGAAAACTGAAGAATTACTTTCCCACCTGAAGGAAGAGATGGAGCAGCAAATTAAATCTGTTTTTAGGTATGGAATTCAAATATTTACCTAATGGTTCAATCCTACTAAACCAAAGTCAATACGCACGTAAGATAATCAAGCAATTTAATATGAATGAGGCTAATGCAGTGGCTGTACCAGCTGATCAACATAACGATTTAAGCTTGGAACATCAAGGAGACCAATCTGATCCAATACACATTCCCTACAAGGAAGCAACTGGAAGTCTGTTGTATCTAGCAATGGTTTCAAGACCAGATATTGCTTACGCAGTCAACTCAGTAAGTCAATATGCTGAATCACCAAGGAAAGAAGATTGGTGTGCGGTGAATAGAATTTTAAAATATGTTAAAGGAACTATTAATCACGGTATTGTGTTTAAAGCTAATCAAAGTTTAAATGTTACAGCTTATAGTGGTGCCGATTTTGCGGGGGATAAAGCTACAAGAAGGTCAACAACAGGATTCATAGTAATGTTCGGTGAGACTCCAATCACATGGAGTGCTCACAAACAAAGATCAGTAGCATTATCCACCACAGAATCTTAATATGTAGCTGCATGCGAAACAGTTAAAGAATTGATGTGGATAAAAAGACTAATTAAGGATTCAGGAGTGAATGTTTTAGAAAAACCTCTATTGTTACTAGATAATCAAGGTGCTATACGATTGATTAAAAATCTGGAATTTCATAAACGTACTAAGCACGTTGATGTTAACTATCATTTTGTACGCGAATTGTTCGAAAAGAAAAATTTTAATTTAGATTATGTACCGTCAGACGAACAGTTAACGGATATTTCTACAAAACTGTTGGCTAAGACCAGGTTTGAATGTTTAAGAAATAAGCTTGTAATTGATTTAACAATTCAGTAGGTATGATTATTCAGCGTCATTTAAAAGTGGGAGTGTTAAGAGAACCTGTTGAAACGACACAAATGTTACACTAATTGATTATTATGATCAGGTGAGCAGTTTAGTTTTATTAAAAAAGACAAAGTAAATGTCACGACGCGATAATTAAGTGTAATCGTTTTGTCTACTTGTATCCTTGTATTTTTCTCAAAATAAACAGTTAAAAACAATACAGTATATACTGAATATTTATTGAAAATGTAAACTTTCACCATTAACACTCATAATAAAATACTTATCTTTTTTGGGGTTTTTTAATGGTGTACTTTAAATTATACAATCTAAACGTTTCGATAACACTTACAGTTATCTTCGTCAGTAGTAATGTTTGTTAAAAATTGTTAAAGATGTAAACAATTTTGTCTAATTTGAAAAATTAAAACATAAACATAAGCCTGCTATTAATATAACTGTTTGACAAACGTATAAAGCCAACTATAAAATTTTAGTAAAGAATAACTAGGTCATAAAAATTAAATATTGTTAAACTGCCTCAAAGATGACAAACAAGAACACTCTCTACGACGAAAGCTAACAATGAAATTTGTCAGCCAAAAAACACATTTAACAAAATTTAATCGAGTTATGATGTAAGTGTAAAGTTGTGAAAAACTTCAATTTGAAAATGATAGAAGCATTCACAAATCCAAACATTACATCAAATAAAATAACCCAGTTAAATCTAACAAAGAGATATCTTTATCTATAATTGGAAGTGTTATTAACAATGAAAAGCACAATGCAGAACGTTCTTTGTAATTTTTAATTTTAATTTAATTTCAACTACGTATGTTAAATTATAGTGCTGTGGTAATTTAACATATTTGTTAGCTTTCGTCATAGAGAGTGATCTGGTTTGTCATCTTTGAGGCAGTTTAACAATATTTAATTTTTATGACCTAGTTAATAATAATAATAATAATGCCTTTTATTAGTTTGATGCACACAGTTACAGTTACATGAAATTGTATAAAATTACCTATATAAGTATGCATGTGCATGTAACCAACTGGGCGAAGTTCAGTTAGTAGTTACATACGTCGCTACTTCTACTCTTGCACTTAACCCATTTTATTTAGCATGAGTTTTGAACGGAAGATTACAATTTAGGGAGAAGTTTATGTGTGTAGATGTAAATGTAAAAGTACATAGTGATGGTGGACACAGTGTAAATGAATTTAACATAATTGACCAAGCTAGAATTAGCTAGAATTAGAATAAGTAAAGAAAGGATGACTGATTAACTATGAATGAGTAGTTTACTATTTTCAACATTATTTTACTGCAACAGTTGACGGTCAAGTATGAATTGATGGACATGCTTTTTAAACTGGTTCGTGGTTAGTTTTTTGCAATAGTCAGGTAGTGAATTATAAACATTGACGATATTATAACTAAAAGAGCGTTCAAAATGTGAGGTTTTATGCAGAGGAGGGATAATTAAGGAACAGAATCTGGTGTTAGCACTGAACTTTATCTTTTCGTAGAGGTACGGTGGTATTTTGCCAGTAATGATTTTATGGTACAGAGTAGCAGAGTGCACAAATCTTCTGTTTTTCATATTTAACCACTGTGTATCAATTAATTTGTGTGAAATGTGTTCATACTTCCTTATACCATAAATCAAGCGTAGGCAGGAATTCTGAATTTTTTGAATTCTTTGTTTGTCCGTAGCATCTAAGCAAGGTCTATAGAGAACGTCACAATAGTTAAACTGCGAGAGGACAAGTGACTCACATAGGATAATTTTTAAATCTTGACCAATGCTGTGTCGATTCTGAAAGATCAGTTTTAAATTTAAAAATGCTTTCTTTATCATCTCTGAGACTTGTGCCTTAAATCTAAGGTTAGAGTCCATAATCACTCCAAGATTTTTAACTTGCTCCTGAACAAGTAATATAGACTCCTTAACACGAATTTGTACGGCACATTTATGTCGGTCCCTTGCCTTACTTTTACCGAATAGCATCACAGATGATTTTGATGCATTGATATGCAACCCGTGGTCCTCAGACGTTTTAATAAGACTGCAGATATCACTATTTAAGCACTCTACCGCTTGCGTTGTACTACATTCCTCAAAATCGTAGAATAGTTGAGTGTCATCTGCATATTGATGAAACTTTACATACTTTAGACTTTTGTGAAAATTCGAAGTATACAAGACGAAAAGCAAGGGGCCCAAAATCGATCCCTGTGGAACCCCACAGGTTACAGGCAGTGCATCAGACTTTGTATTGTTGAGTACTACTAGTTGTGTTCTATCCTTAAGATAATTTCCAACTAAGGTACAAGCGTCTAAACTGATACCAACATAATGCAGTATGCTCACTAATAAATCATGACTAATAGTGTCAAAGGCCTTAGAAAAATCAAGCGATACTAATATTGATAATTTTCCCGAGTCCGTAGCAGCAAAGATGTCATCAGCTATGTTTAACAGAGCAGTTGCACAACTGTATCCTTTTCTAAAACCTGATTGGGTTTTAGGGAAAATAGAATATTTATTAATATGATCCATCATTTGATTAGATAACACCTTTTCTAGGACCTTCGACAGTACTGGGAGAATACTAATTGGAGGCAGGTCTGTGTAGTTCATTGGACTGTAATTTTTATTGACAGGAATTACATTTGCAACTTTCCATACTTCAGGTACAGAGTTAGACTGTATGCATACATTTATAATATGAGTGATGTACGGAATTAAAAAAGGACAGCATAGCAAGAGCATATACACACTTATTCCATCCTCACCCACAGCCTTAGACTTAATATTGTAAAGTATACTCATTACATCGATATCAGTAACTTGTTGAAATTTTAACTTATTTTGGAAGTCGGACATAAGGTGTTCCATGTAACATTTTATTAGATCATTGTTGACTCTATTTTTAGATGTAAAAACAAAAGCTTCATTTATTTTATTGGGATTGTTCAGATGAGATGGAATTTCTACAATACGTGATTTGGAATAAATGTTTAATCGCTTAAGCTCTTTCCATATATTGTGTGATTTATTTGTACGAATATGGTAATCTAAATAAACACTTTTTCCTTTATTTATAGCATAATTTGTGTGATTTCGAAGCCTCTTGTAATAGTTCCAGTGTGTTATTTTTTGTTTTTTTAAATTTCAGTAACGCAGCATCACACAGGGACATCATGCTCTTGATTGTGTCAGTAAGCCAGGGAGATCCTTGTTTGGTGATGCGTGCCGTTTTACGGCGCACAAATATCAAAGATAAACAGAATGCATGCATTGAAATAATTGACAATATCATTTATGTTACTAAGTTCGTACAAATAATTCCAATCGACCGACCGCAAGAGGGAGCTAAAGTTATAGTGGTCAAATTTAGTAAAGTCTCGATACGTTTTCTCAAGTGACTTCTGTAGAGTAGAATTAATTGGATATTTGCAGAAAACTAAGGAATGATCGGAGATATGATGTACATGAGTCACTCCGCAGTCAGTGACAGTTACGTGGGATGGGATGATTATGAGGTCAAGTAGGGTAGATGAGGTAGCTGTGATTCTGGTAGGTTCTTTAATAATCTGAGTTAAACCAGTCTCGTACAACATTGTGTTAAATCTGATGTATGCCAATTTGCATAAATTTAAAAAATCTACGTTGAAATCTCCAACGCAAATAAAATCATCAGTAATGGTTAGGATTTGTGCAAGGCAGTTTTCAAATTTATCAATAAAGTTCAAATAATGGTACTCTAATCTTCTATAAATTGTACCGATTACTAATGATTTGTTGTCAAGTTGAATATTAACCCAGATTTGCCCAAACGTTTCATCATCATCTAAATTTGAGATATTGAGTTATTCTTTACTAAAATTTTATAGTTGGCTTTATACGTTTCTCAGACTGTTATATTAATAGCAGGCTTATGTTTATGTTTTAATTTTTCAAATTTGACAAAATTGTTTACAACATCTTTGCAATTTTTAACAAACATTACTACTGGCGAAGATAACTGTAAGTGTTATCGAAACGTTTAGATTGTATAATTTAAAGTACACCATTAAAAAAACCCCAAAAAAGATAAGTATTTTATTATGAATATTTATTATTTAGAAAACACACTCAAAATTGCAGATAGGCATGCACAATATTTACTAACGTTTGTACACGGATACTTTACTGAAATTAAAAATTATTATTAATTTTATTAAATACATAAATAAAAAGTCAGTTCTACATACATCAAGATAAAATTTACATCCATTGGGGATTGAACCTTGATGGCACAGTTGGTTAGTGCGGTACTCTAGCAAAGTACAGGTCGTAGGTTCGAATCCTACTCGAGGTAAACTTTTTATTTATGTATTTAATAAAATTAATAATAATTTTTAATTACTCAGATACATGTATAATGTCATAGGGATATTATCCAATATTTGAGAAAATAAAATGTTTTAAGAAAAAAAATTGATAAAGAATAGTTGAACCCATGATTCAACCTCAACTGTTTCATTCAATGCATAAGTGCACATAATAAAAAATCTCGAAGTATTGTTTGAAATTACATATTGTTTTATTTTGATGCTAATAAAATTTACAACGGGAGATTACTGCATTTATGAATATTCAAATCAATATGCTACGTTACTTAAATCATACTTTTTATTCTATTAGACTATTCTATGTATATTGTTAGATTTGGAAATTTTCAAAATATAGAAGCAGTTCACAATTTGTCCGCTAGCGGCAGGTCAGGAAGAGAAAGAGAAAAATGTGATGTGTGTATATGGTCTGTCATGATGCTGTATTGTGGTCTATGTGAGACTTTTAATTCAATATATTTTTTCTTTATTTTGGTCAAAATGATTACTTCTTGTAAGTGTTCAATATAATTAATTTGTTAGTAAAATTTGTGTAATGTGCAAATAAATAACCCTACTCCTAGGATGGAGAAAGAAAACAAATATTAATGAATGTTTGAACTTCCTATGTTTGAACACATATAGTGCTTAAACACAATAATTAAAAACAGTTTTGTTAGTTAGCAACTTAACAAAATGAAAATAGAAACATAAATGTTTGTGGAAAACAACATTTTTTCACCCAATGCGGATTCCGACAATAAACTCTATTACATCTCAATTATACTTGATTCTTAACTTGTATGCATGAAATAGTCAATAAAATTATATAATTCCCTCTGACAGAGATGCACATATATCAGTGGACATCAAGAAGCATTTTTATACAAATACAATTTATTCCAAGTATTACATTTTCAAATGCATTATAAGATAATTAATCGTAATCATTCACTTTATTACAATATTCCGAAAATAAGTGTAGCTTACATGTAGTAATAAACAAAATATAGATTAAAATGTGCCAGTTTTTGCACAGCTTTCATGTAAAGCCTTAGCAATTGTTCTTTTCATTTCATCATCCCCTTGGTCATACCTATAAAATGTATTAATACTATTACTTTAACAAAAAAAGAAAATCGTACATATTTTTCATCAAACTCATCAGGCCTTCGGAAGGATCTGCATTTTTATTCGGATCAGGTGTAGGCAATTTTTTTGCTTCGCTAGCACGTTTTTCAATTTCTGTCACAAATTCCCAATTTTTCTGTTCCACTTTGGCTGCATTAATGATTATTGTATCTATATCAGTAAATATAAATACAAGTGAAAAAAAATAGAAAAAATCATACCAGTTTTAACTTTCCAATTACTTTCGGTTGTATTGATTTTCATTAATAATTTGTTAATCGTAAATACATAATCCCTATTTTCTAAATCTTTCACGGTTAATTCCAAACTATTTTCTGTAAAATTACAATGAATGTTTTCAGATTGAATTGTTTGAATGTTTTTCAATGTTATATAAAATTTGACATACTTCAAAGATTGATCCCAAGCTAAAAAAAATGTTAATAAAATATTTATTTTAATAAAAATGTGGTAGATACTTACCATAATTACTCAATTTTGTTTGATAACGTTTGTTTATTGTAGATGTTGGTGCAACCTTTTGCATATTTGGAACTTCTAGCTTTAACTGACTTAGTTCCGTTTGTAATTTTTTTAATTCAACTGTAATTATGTTTTTTACTCGTTGTCTTGTAACTTGTGATTCTAAAGATTCCAATTCTGCTAGGTCTTTCTTTAACTAAAATTGCAATATATGATGTGTAATTTACAAGTAATAAAATAAAACATGTTTGAAGTATGACATTTGGAAATTTCTAAAATATAAATCGTTACATGCACATTCCTGTGGGTACCGATTGAATGTTAAAATTTGAAAGTATAAGTAACCTGTGTTAAAATTAAATATAAATACCTCTTCCATTTTCAATTATAGGGTTTGAGTTGAATGGCGTGAAATCTTAAAAATGCCTTCTGTGCGAGTATCAAATTTAAGGTTATGTTCACAACGGTTATAGAACAATGCTTGTATAAAGGATTTTTTATATGGAATGGACTTTTAGGAATGAATTAGCATAAAATTGAATCCTTTGAGGGGATAATTATCAAAACACCTTATTTTAATTAATTTCTTTTCTTAAAGTTACTTTTGCTAAGGGCGTTGATTAAGAGGCGTTTACATAAGGTTTATCCTTGAAAAATGATGTTTGGCAACAATGTTTTTTTTTAATTATATGCAAACTTTTAAAATTGTAAAATACAATAAATAATTAGAAATACAATAAATTACATTCTAAAATATAATAAAATTAAAACGGTAACAAACGTAAATAAAATTATAACACACATGTACATAAATAATAATTGCTCAAATTTATTAATACAACATTACGTACTAAATGCTTGTAGTCGTTTTATAACATCATGCAATTGTGAATGATTGTGGCCGGTACTTGATAAAATTAACACTCCATCTGTTTTTACATATCCATCACAGTTTAGTTTATGACGTTTCACACAAAACCATGTACTTATTTGACCATCTTTATGATTCATTGTATACATATGTCCATCATTGATTAAGACAGGATGTCCCTTACGACTTTTCAAGATGAATAACCCACCTATGACAAACTTGCAGTTAAGTTTTAATATAATAAAAGTCAATAAAATGTATAAAGTGACAATTGTTTTATTTTGCAAAGTAATACAATTAAAAAAGACATTTTTATGTGTATGAAGCTAAACTTTTGAGAATGTAACTTAGTAAATTGCTAACTTCTATATTACAATACATTAATGCTTATAACTATGAGAAAAAAAAAAGTTATGAAAAAGTCAATTTATTTATTTAATCACAAAAAAACTGCACGTTCAATAAAAAACTTTTTGTAAAATTGGTGCAATATTTTCTTTTTTAACTAATTACTAATTATCAAAACTAATTCAACCTACAAAGTAAACTGTTACCTTACATAATAAGTAATTCTTATGTATTTAAGTGTATACACAATACCTTCTAGGTAGATATTGGAGTTTTGTAATTTCTGATACCATTACAAATGGAAACATGTAAAAATAATATTGAAATACTCATAATGCATAGAATTGGTCTCACATTAAACAAATTGAGCACTTTGACTAAGACTCCCACAATCAAAACATTGAATAAAAAGTACAAAAGGATCTTGTAAAAGAAAAAATACAAAATGTCCCATAATTATTGTAAAAAAATTGTGACTATTTTGAAGACAGGGAAATAATGAGATTGTGCATGCACAAAAAAAAAAGTTCCTTAAAAAAAATTGTGATGAAATAAACACAATATAAAGCTTGTCTTTTGTAACTTAAATATTCAGACCTAAAGTATTAAGTAGATCTTTGCCACTAACTTCGTACGATAAAAATAAATAAATATCGAATGAATGTATAAACAAAAAAAAAACTAAATATTGTCAGTACGTTTTACCAAAAATAATGGTAATGTCAAAAAGTCAACTATTCAGTTATTTCTACCATCCGTAGTGTAATAATACTTCTTGCAACCTGTCAATTGGCACTTCCATATCTTCTTCTGGATTAAATGGTTCAGGAATCACAGCATGAGTATGATTTGATGGCCACTTTACAATATGTCCATTTAATGTCCAACAAACAGCTTGACATTTCAACGGCGTCCGACTGTGTTTACAATACCAAAACGATTTTCCTTTATATGTGCTTTTCTTAAAGAATGTATGACTGTCCACAATCAATCTTAGATTACCTCGTTTTCCAAGCACACATTGTAGGGTTCCTACATATAAAATAATTAATTAACATTTAAATACCTATATAAAATAAATCATTATATGGCATTTAAATCTTAAAACCTAAAAAAGTTCAAAACTTCAATAAAATAACCGTAGATGCACACATCGCCATATAACACAAAAAGCGAAGGTATTTAAAAGTTAAGTATTATTTTATTGAGGTTCCCTTAAACACTTAACAATACTTTACTATAAAGCGAGGTTCGGAGCAATATAATACTTGTACTTCATATTACATATTCAATACATGCTTTTTTAAAAGCACATCACTTGTACAATATGTGGTCAAGTGTATACTATAGATCGTGAAGGTGTGAGAATGGAGTTATGACAGCCTAAGAGTTAAGTTTTTTATGAATAATAGAATAACCAGGTGTAACTTTCAACAAAAAGTCGGACTTTGAAAAAATTATTGTTCTCAGAACTGGGGGATGAAAAAAGTCTAATGGTATGATTTAGCATGATGCCTCACTTTTTAAAATGAAATAATGTACAAATTTTCAGTAAGAAAAATGCAATTTACAACCAGATGTCTTGAGAATATTAGCAAAACAATTTTCACATTTTATAAGTTCAAATAATTTTCAAACAAAATGAAAAGGTTTTGCAACCTCTTCATCTTTCATAAATTATGTTTTATACGATTGATAATATCCATTCGTTGATTATATATATTATATGAGAAGAGCATTGCATGGCAAATATATATTCCAAAAAATGGAATCAAACGAAGTATGTACCAAATAATTATGTGCATGCTGAGGTAATTTACAGTTTTAATAAACACCTTAACATTTCTTTTTTAATGTTCACAAATGAAATGTGTATCTGCACAATTTAATTTGTATAAACATTATGTTTATTCAATTCTTTTTATGGAGTAGAATTATCTTCCTTACATAATTTGGAACATGTGAGGCACTCTTCTAAAATGAAGCATGCACTATCCACCTAGTATATATAATCAAAGTATCCATTGTATTCACTTGTCCAGCGCTTGTACTTACATTTATTTTTCAAATACATTTTTATTTTATATTTATTATGTATAGGAATCATAGTATTGATTTTTTATCATCATGAGCTGTCGGGTGTGTAGATGATTGTAGAATTGTTTATTTCATTCATAATTAGCTATATTCTACTACTGCCTAGTTCTAAGTAATAGGTTTTGATTAAATCTGTGATTTTTGTTTTAAAGTTGGTAATTAAAAACTAAAGTGAGGTTGGTAATAAGCTTAAATTTTGAATTAAAAAGTAGTTTAAATGTTTATCATGTAACCGAATATTTTTAATAAAAACGAACCCAATTTTATAAGCACAAAATGTACAATGGTTACAATCTTTAGCCACGAAAGCCATTAGTTAGTACATTAAAATTTTTTCATAAATGGTGATTATTAAACAAAAAATAACAAGCGTTAGTAAATTATCCATCATTAATGGTTTTAAAAGAAATTAGTAGTCAATCGGGTCGAATTGTATAATTTTGGTCAGCTACATTATTATCATAAAATTATTAATTTGCAGGGTTGCTCCAAACCCCACATATAACACAAAATTTTTATAAGGCTTACCTGGACTTGACGAATCTGCCGATGATTTATAATCAGGCATCCAAGTTTCAGAAGAACGTCCAGGTTCACTTATCGTAGTATCTAATATAGCTGACATATCTAAATTCTCATCATATTCCTCATTTTCCTCAATTTCCTCCACAGGTTCTGGTTTAGGATTAATTAAACCTTCGATTGATTGATCAAGCCGTATCTTTTTAACTGTTTGTTGGGGGTTAGGTGATGATGATGATGGGATTTTTAAAGATGGTGATGATTTACCAGTCTTTGGACTCTCTGTTAATCGTATTGATTGAATAGGTTTAATAACTTTTTTCGGGGAAGGTTTTGATCGTTTAAGATTTGTATCTAAGTTTCCATATAAATACGGGCTATTTCTATCACTAATTCCATTTGTATTCTAAAAAGAAAATGTTATCAATTAACCAAATGACAAAAAACTTACCGTTGAAGTAGCATCTGCATTTCCATTCTCATTTTCAGTTAAACCTTTGACTTTTAATAATTCAGCAACTTTCATAAATGCTGGAATTTCATCTTGCCCAACACTTACTTCTCCTTGGTACATAAATTCTAATAAACTTTGTAAAGCAGTGTAATTAATATCTGGTAATATAACAATAGGGTGATTACCAGGATTTGCTCTAAATAATTCTTTTAAATATGGACTACATATTGATAACACTGCTTTATGGGCTTTAAGATAGTGACCCTCCGCTGCTAAGGTAACATCTACTAAATCCTCATCTTTTAATAGAGAATGAAAGCCTGTTCTTAAATTGTTATTAAAATTATTCCAACATAGTGAGAACTGTTCACCTTCCATATTCTGTAAAAGAATTTTTTGTCTTAGATTGTTAATACAAAGAGCAAAAACTTATAAAAACGGAAAACAAACCACAAACAAACCGGTTTTTGTGATCAAGAACAAGCTACTTACAATTATGTACTTTTTTCCGCATACAATAATGGTAAAAGTACATTAATATGAAATTGTGTGGTGTTTAAATATGGGAAACAAAAAAAATGTATTGAGCTGCCGATCTTTTAAAAACAATCTAAATTAAGATATTCCGCTAGCTGTACGCAAAACGGTACAATCGGACATTTTCCTATGACGTCATGAAAATATTACTTTGACTACGTTTGTATACAGGGTGCTTCAGAATATTTTTATTTAATTAAACAAGTGGAAGAATTTCAACGATCGGAATGTTATTCACAAACCCTTAAACGAGTTGAGCAGATATGCATTTTCAAAAACCAAAGTCAAGTACGTTTAATATTATATCGGGTATCTTAAGAGGGCTGATCACCGACGATATGCATGGAAACTAGAAAGGCTATTAG
Source organism: Vesta saturnalis (assembly GCA_036346205.1). Classification (NCBI taxonomy): domain Eukaryota; kingdom Metazoa; phylum Arthropoda; class Insecta; order Coleoptera; family Lampyridae; genus Vesta; species Vesta saturnalis. Next base: position 1,400,482 of record JARFJB010000307.1, read on the forward strand.
AGTGATTGGGAAAAAATTTCATAATTAAATTGACCGAGAAAAATTCAACAATTTTTTTGAAAATAGTTTAGTACGCTATGGAACCAAAACAAAATGTCGGATGGTATTACCTATTTATATGTCAGTTGTGTCAAACAGAGTAAGTATTCTTTAAATACCGATTTTTGAAGGTATTTAAATTTATTAAAAACCTCTTTTTATAATTATGAGGCATGTGACATGTAAAGAACATATAGTTGTAACCAATAGAAGAAACTTGAAATTAAAAAAAATATTATTGAAATATCAAGATGCTTTGTTTACGTGTTGTTTATTGTATTTTTGACGTAACTATGTACCATAAGATTATTGGAATCTGTATAAAATAAAGCAGGCTGTAAAATTGGTCTAGTTTAAAACGCATTTTAATATATATTTCCTTCTGCTTTAATTAATGCAACGTGTTATGGGCCCCGTCATTTAACATTGTAAATGCTGTTTTACCTTTTACAATATAGAATTGACCTACTGGAATATTTGACACTGTCACATCAGTCACAATCGGTTCCTATTTTATTGTGAATAAAATAACGTTTTTTTTAAAAAGAAATACGTTGTGAAGAGGAAAGATTGACAAAGTCAGAGGGTACAACATACAGAAGTTACATGGAACTAATTTTCAGTTGTGGAAATATCAAATGAAAATCATTTTCAAAGCAGAAGGGTTCACTAAAGTTTTGAATGAGGATCCCCACTTTCACTCACAAGATGGAAAAGTAAAGAAGGAATGAGAAGGTTTAAATGTGAAAGGTGTGTTGTTAATTTGAACAGCAATTGAGTTTGACCAACTTCAAACGATAATGCCATATGATAATGCACACACTATATGGGCCCACAGTGTGCGCTCGTCGAGTTCGGGCGTGTATACGTTACGCTCTGAAGTGTAACATTTTTTTAAATCATTTATAGTGCTAATTTACTTTAAATAATTGTTACAAACAACTATATATATATATATATATATATATATATATATATATATATATATATATATATACCACATTATTAAAATGTTATACTTTTCAAAATTAAAAATGCAGTGCAATAAGTGTAACCAATCACTTAAAAGTGAGAAATGTTGTGTTTTTGTTTTGTCTGCGTGAGTGAAATACGTGCGTGTGAAATGTGGTAAATTCGAAATCTTAACCAATGAAGTAGTGCACGGAGACGTGAAGTAAATTAGGCATCTAAATGCGGGAACCACTAACGTGTTAATAAAAATAGTAAGTAATCAAGCAAACAGATTGTCACGGCAACGCACGTTTACGGTACAAAACGTGCCCGGTTTAAAAGTGATTAGGCTTCTACACAGCTATTTTCATGAGACCGCGAACGTAATATAATAACAACAATGCTACAATCAAAAAACATACTAATAAAAGTGTCTTATTAAAAAAAATTCGGTAAAATGTCAATATGACTATACTTTATGACGCCTAAATTATAAATTTCTAAAGCAGTCGGAACATTTTACAAGTTAAGCTTAATCCTCTGTAGGGGTATCGGTAAAGAACCTTTTTTTTCTGCGTGCATATTGACACAAATATCAAATACAAAAGATATAACAATGCATGGCATAGCCGTAAATTAAAAAAAAACCCTCTGCAAGTGAAAATTCTAGGTACAGCTTGCAGATTATCTGGTAAGTTTTTGAACATTTTTCTTGCACTGTAAATTTAAAACTTAATTCAACTTTTATTTTGGTACTATATTTAATTTTAAGTTTAATTATAATATTATATTTCATATTACTGCATACTATATCTCTCTTTGAGTGCACATTCAAAATTTAATCTAACTTTTACCTTTGTTACTATATTTAATCTAAATTTTAATTACTTAATCAGTCCTAAAAGCTGGCAATTAATGTCCGGAGGGCGAACAGGGTCCTGTATCGTTATTTATTATTACCCTTCAATTAAATAAAAGTGAATTTAAAAAAGTAGAAAAGGAAAGTTATCACAATTCACGACAATAATAAAACAGATTTGATTAGCTTAAAATGACAATAATATGCAAGTTAAAACCTAAATTATAAACCACAATATACAAATTATTTTAATCTTAATGCTGCCAACACCCACGAAACTAATCAAAAACGGATTTGGGGTACTACATGCACGATCTTTCTCTTAATTAGGTTAATCAATGTCCTGTTTTGTTTTCAGTGCAGTTACTATATTGTACAATCGTACAAAAAAAAGTTCTCTGTGTGATGCAATGTAAACTCATTAATGTTTCCTTTTCAGCTCTAATATTCTAGAACTTCACGGGTGGAAGGCATGTATACACCATGCCGCCCGGTGCAATAACACTACCTTTACCATGGGCTCCTTAATATTAGTGCTCCAATTTTCTGAGTTCGGTAAGGGCTGCCGGCCACTATTTCCTTTATTCTTTATGTATTCGCCAGCACGCACTAGCCAAGCGTGGCGTTTTAACGGTTACGCCCTTAAAATGACGAGTTTTAAAGCAGACGCTATACTCCAAGTGAGTAGGGCGAGACGCCCACACTCTCACATCGATTCGTCCATCCGTCCCAATGATTCTGGGGACGACAAAAATTCGTCCACGCCAAAATCAAGACTAAGAAGAGCAAGATCTGTGGAGAATAAAATCTGGTCCCACTCGGATGCACGGGATAGCAGAACTCAAACGACCTCGGTCATCAAAAGTACCAATATTCGGATACATTGCTGCAACATACGCGGTATCAGGTCGAATCTTAATACTGTTTACCTACACCTTGAACAAGTGTAAGCGGACGTTTTGTTTCTATCAGAACCATAAGTCTCCCCTGGAACCACCGATTCGCCTGAAATGTAATTTTCCAGATGAACCTACACTCTAACTTTCGCCTTAAATGCGTAGGACGTGAACTTTGGAAAACAACAAATTCGATGTGATTTCAAACATTCCGGGCCCTAATTTGTGAAATTCTACTGTTGTATGTATAGGTCTCCCAATGATAATAACTTCCAAAATCTTTTGAATTACCTTAGTCTGAAAATAGCCTACCTCTTATCACAATGTCCATCTTGCAATATTTCAATTCTGGGAAATTGTAACGTCCACAACTCCAATTGGTTTCAATTTTTATCTACCACTAATCCCTCAGGTGGTTTCCGAACCCACCAGAATTCCTGATAACCCTAATCATTCTCAACATTTCCTGGACCTATTCCTTACATCTAACCCACTTGTCTATAAAACAAGAGTCCTTTCTCCACTTGGCCAATCAAACCACTGCCTAATTTAAATAACTTCATCTGCACCCAATCCCGCTGTTACTTGAAAAACAGATAGAACTATGTGGTGTTTTAAATCAGCTAACTGGAGCGAACTGCGAGAATTTTTTGCAACCTTACCCTGACTTGAGTATTGCTTTAAACGGTCCTCCTCTTCAAACATTGCTCTTTCAATAACTGAAGTCATCTTGATGGTATGGAGTTATACGTAATCGCGTAGGTCATGCCCGTTCCTAACTATGGTTTAATAGGGCTTGCGGTGATGCATTATCGCAAAAGCATAATCACAAACATTACCACCAAGACCAAAAAGATGTTTGAAGAACGTAAATGCAAAGAATTAGTCTCATGTCCTTTGGGTAGTCGTAAATTTTGGTCATTAGCTAAGGCCACCAGTAACAACTTTAGTACATCTTCCTTTCCTCCCATGACGTCTCGTGATGGAACGGTAGTAGCTGATTCTGCTGACAAATCCAACCTTTTTGTCGAATACTTTGCGTCAATTTCATGTTTCCATGATTCTGGTAAAATTGTGCCGTCGCCCAAATTTATCCCATACACTATGAAACTAATCCACTTTCTATACAAGCGCCTAGAATCAATTATCAATAAACTTGATTCAAGCATGGCGACTGGCCCTGACGGTATTCCAGATATCGTCCTTAAGAAATGCTACCCCGAGCTGGTACCTGTATTGTCCAAACTGTTTTCGATCTTCATGTCATCTGGTGAGTTTCCCTCATCGTGGAAGTTGACAAATGTCCAATCTATTCCTAAAAAGGGTGATAAAACGGACCCCTTAAACTATCGATCAATAGCTATTACTTCCATTCTATCGAAAATCATGGAAAAAGCCATCAACCACGAGTCCTATAAAATCCTCAACGACCACCAGTGATCTTTCATATGTCACCTAACTTTGGAAGAACACATTAGAAAGGTCCGGTGAAACAGTCGTAGTAGCTCTAGATATCTCAAAGACTGTTGATCAGGTATGTCACAAGTGCCTATTTGCCAAGCTCACTTTGTTCGGCTTATCCGATACGCTCACCAATTGGATCTCCACAAAAATCTTGACAACAGACGTATACGTGTTGGCGATGGCTTCTTCTCGAAAGAAACTACCAGTAACGCGGGCGTACCTCAAGGATCAGTGATAGCTCCCTCAGTTTTCCTGCTATACATAAATGACCTCATTTCCTCAACAACTAGCCCGATCCATTGCTTTGCAGGCCACCGCACTCTACATTGTAGCTCTTCTCACTTTTCCCACAGCAATAAGTCTAGCCAGCACGTTACAGTGAAAATGGCAGATTTAATCAACAGTGACTTAGAACGTATCCTTGAATGGGGAAGAAATAGCCTACTCACGTCCAACGCCGACGAAACCCAGTATTGGCTTGTGTCCGCCAAGAAAGACCGATTATTTCCTGCTGTAAATATGAATGGCTTAGATCTGAAGTTTTTAAACTATATCTCTACGTTAGGGGTGTCCGTATCAACGAGCCTTTCATGAGTTGACAACGTTTTGTCAGCCAGCAAAATAGTTGCCGTAAACTGGGCTTTCTATACAGATTTAAGCACTACTTCACATCGCTACAACTCCTTTTACTGCATAAGGCACAAATTCAACCTCATCTGGAATACAATTTCCACCTCCGGGTCAATGCTCCCCAATACGCCCTTGATATGGTAAACTGTATCCAAAAATAGCTATAAGACTTATAAATTACCCGTCTCTTACTTCTGACCTACAGTCTCTTGAGGAGGAATAGTTTCGGTTCTTTCCTTGTTCTACCGCTATTACAATGGCAAGTGTGCCTCCGAAATACACTCCTTAATACCTTCGCAGGCCATCTTCGCTAGGAACACTCGGTTTGCCCATTCACACCATAATTACGCACTCAAAATTCCACCTTGTCATACTAAACAGGCATAATCTACATTTTTCCACACGCGACCACATTGTGGAATGCACTACCCAAATCCTGTTTTCCTTCAAACTTTGATTTAAACAAATTTAAGGTAGCCGTTCATAAACATTTCTCGGCAGCCTAACAATATCCCTAACACCCTCCCAGTGTTCCTGAGTGCTTTAGCACTTTATGCAAATCTTATCCTGTTCAGGAATGCTATTAGTAAAAAAAATTATTCACGAACAGTAGTCTTTCATTAATAAGGTTATTAAAACAGCAGTTCTTCAACTACAAAATTTCTGAAACGGATAGTAAAGCTCAACATGTATGTAAGGTGGAATCCGTATTACAAGCCGTAATGGATGGTGGGAAAAAAGTTGAAGACATTGATGATAGCGAAGTTGTTTGAAAGTGTTTGATACATAAATATAGTCCATTTGTAACTGCTTGGGATTCTTATGACGAATTAAAACAAACCTTTGATAACTTGACGGTAAGATTTCTTAAAAAAACTTAGACTGGTAGAAGTAAGTGAACTGTGAAGTGCATTTACGACAGTAATCAAAGCTAGTACTTCATTTAATGCAAAAATGGATGAAAATTTCTTAAAAAATATGGACGAGATGTAAATTCTGAAATGAATGATAAGCGTAACAGAATTGTCAAAATCAAGCTGGAAGTAGGAAATGGTTCATCACGTTTGAAGAAATTGAAACTGGTTTAGCTGTACAAATAGGAGAGAACTGCAATTTATGTTCATGGCATAGGTACAGTGCGAGTATTGGCAATAATATATGGTAAAAAGGAAATAAAATACTTAGAATATGTCTTAGAATACATCAGCCAGCTGATATTCACTAGCTACCTTGTCGACTTTTAGCTCACCGCAAATCTAACTTTCTTATGAATCGCTCCACTCTCAGATACGGAAACTACTTTAGAATGACAAAATCGCTCATAAACCGAGATAGCCAAATAGTCTCCCCGGTTGCTATGCTAGCGCCTACAACTTCAGCCGCGGTAGTCGAAATTGAAACGCTTACTTGCCTTTGGCTCAGCCACGAGATTGCTCCTCCCACGTACATACAGAGCACTCCACTGGTGGATCTTCCAGTGCTTAAATCCCCCGCATGATCGGCATAGCTATAACATTCCAAATTGCCTCTTCTGAAATTTTTCTTGTACATTATACTCCCATGTTTACTTTATCGCTTGATGTGCAGTCTTTTGCAATCGGCGTCCAGACCGGTTTACAGGAGTTCATTCCGAATGTCCGAAAGATATTATTCACATGTGATATCTGTAATGTTTTAATTCCATCTCCTCTGCTTTCTCTACTCCTAGGAAATAGCACCTAGCTTTCGTGGTTATTTTAAACCGACATTTGAGCTCCTTCATCAACTCGTTTATCAACTGTTGATTGGTTCCAGCAACCAGACCGCCATTTAGGTACATAGTTACTATAAGTTATTCATATTATTAGAAGACAAGGATCTGCTTCACTGGCCTTGAAACCGATGTTTTTGAGGAAGGCTATAATGCATCGGTTCCACCACAGTAGTGCTTGTTTTATACCATAAAGACTCCTCTTTAAAAGATAAACTCTACCGGAGCCGTCAGTATAACCTTCCAGTTCTTTAATGAAAATCTCTTTATACAAAGAGCCATAGAGGAAAGCAGTCGAGACATGGAACTAGAGCATCGACACTCATTCGCTTGCTGCTACACTGGGCGCAGAGCGAACAGTCCCCAGTCCGGTTACCGGGCTAAAAGTTTGCTCGTAATCAATGACTTTTTATGAAAGCCCTTTATGACCAGTCTAGCGTTGTACTTGTCTACGGAGCTATCAGCGTTCGTTTTCACTTGAAAGATCCATTTACGTGATTGGTTTTTCTGCCCTTGGGTAAGTTGGTTAGCTGCCATGTACCATTTTCGTTCAGCGACCCGAACTCCCGCTCAGGGCTCCGAACCGCATCCATAAACGTGGTTGGTTCGTAATATCCCCTTAATGTGTTCATAACAGAGTCTTTGAATCTATCTATAGGACATAACGAACAACGGCCACGAAGTATCATTAGTTTCGGGAACACATCTTCACCTTCGTCTATGACTACGCTTTCGTCATTGACATCATCGATGATATCATTTTCGTTAACGTTACCATTCACCTCCGATTCAATATACTGTTCAGTTATAATGTTTTCAGTGCCATGAAACTCTACCAACATCTAGATTTTGTTCATCTATAGGTGTCTGTCCCACCAACTCCTTCAACATCGGGCATGACATGATTGGGTATAGCAGGAGCACTTTGTCCATTATCTCTCAAAGTGTTTCTTCTAAAATTCACTTCCATCTCATTTTCCTGATTACAGAATGTTTCAGTGTTTGCGTATTCATTCATTAAAGTCTCTATCGCTTACTCATAAAAATAACTTCTCTAGACCTGACCAATAGATTTCTTTCTCGGTTCCAAAGCCTGTGACCATCATCATGTCGTGTCTAATCAAAATGCACCGTACAGCCTTCTTTTGAAAATGTTTAATTTTCTACATTGGTAATTGTATACAGCAAGGTGAACTGACTATCCTCAGGTGCTTTATCTGAGGCTTCTTGTTAAGCCAGAGTTCATAAGGCGACTTGTGTTCCACTGTCGACTGTCTTGTTAGTAGCGGTGTTTACCATCACAGCGAACATGTGCGTGCATCTCTGCTCTAGCAGATTCAACTATAGTGCGTTTATCCTTTTCACTACATCCGTTTTTTTTTGGAGTATACTGCATAATGGGTCTTTGGTTTATTACAACTTGCTTCAAGTAGACCTCGCGCTTTCTTGTTATCATACTCGCCACCGTTATCGCTTAAAACCTCGATAATCGTGTGTCCAGCATTTCCATTATCAGACATCATCTGTGTCAACTTTAAGTGAACTTCAGATTTATTTGCAAGAATATGCAGTTTTAAAATTTTTTCAAGCAAATTAGCCGTAAATGAAATTTCTATACTACACGCATAAAGGCACTGATATAAATATATATATATATATATATATATATATATATATATATATATATATATATATATATATATATATATATATATATATATATTTTGTGTGTCGTGTAAATTCATCTTTAAACAATACGAATACGTGTATTGTCACACTCCTTAAAAATATCGGCGAATGCATCAATTACACACGCTGCTGCCTTCGTTTTAAGAGCTCGCGCCCAAGCCATCTTGCTAAACAATCAATAACCGTTAGGATGTAATTGTAATTACTATTATATTTACTTAAAGTTCGCATATCACAAAGATCCGCTTGCCACAATTCGTAAATGTTGTTCACAATATACCTATTGCGCTGAAGTTTCCTCCTGACTGGTTTATGTATCGTATATGCTTCCTGTGCCGCAGCCAATTTTTCACTTCGCCATATTTGCCCTTTACAACGTTAGTTAAAGGCCCGCAAACCCTGCCGAATACGTGGGATCATAGTATACAGCATCCATGTTATGTTCGCCAGCTATCCCAATCTAGTGAAGGCCTTCTTCTTCGAGAGGGTCTTCTCGGTGTTTCCCGCGATTCACATCAGCATCGTAATTCTCATCTATAGTCGTAAGGGTGCGTTGAAGATTAGGTGATACATCAGCAGTATCACGTCTTCGCATATTTCCGATAAACCCTCGTGGTATATTTATTTCTTTAATGTACGTCGCGAACTGTCGTCAACCGTGTGGGTTTGTAGTTTTTCGTTGTCTTAGACTTTCGTGAACCAGGTCGAAATACATCACCGTTCGTATTCAGTATACGTAAGAAGGCCTCACCTTTTTCCTATATGAAGTCGGCAGTGTTAATAATATTTCGTCGTCTGTAAGGCCCTTGCGTTTTGGTGAATCATCAACATCACCGCTGATGGTTAGGTTGACATAGTTGATTGGAAAAGTCATTTTGGTTTTTAAAACTTTATCCATGTCGTTGCCCAGCTGCGTTAAAATGTTGTTCTGCGTGACGTCTGGAGACTTCAAGCGTTGTATAAAGTCCAATGGTAGAATAACCATCTTCTTCAGATTGTGATCTATGGTTGTTATTGAAACAGATTACCCAGAATACCTCCAAGTCATGGTCCTAGCAAGAGTGGCAGAAATGCACCGCCCTCCTGTACAAGAAACTGTTTCTTCCCTTTTATAGATTCACCTCTCTGTGCTAAGCGTCTTAAGGTGTGGTTATGTTGACAGAGTCGGTGCTTCAGATCAGCTGACATGACCTTTTAAAATGTTGTGTGCACACTCGCAAATACATTCAACCTGCTTACTATCAAGGCATTTCAGTAAAGCGTCACGTTGATATCATCGGTGTTTTTGGTTAAAACGTCAACCATCATATATGATGTTATCTTCATGACTGTGCTTTTTAAACCCTTTGTTGGCTATTTATACCTGACAAATGCCTTGAGGCCCGAATGTATTTGTTCTATATCGTAACACGCCTGGCGCATTCTGTTTTAAATCGAACAATAAATATCCGTGTGGATCTGAAGTGGCATCCTGGTATGCAGCCTCTAAAAATTTCGGGTTGTTAGGTGAAATCTGCCTTGCTAAATGCTGTATCTGAGCTCTATCACGTGGATTCTTAAACAAGATTATATAATGGACATTAAGCGAAATATCTCTCTGCCCGCGCCCTTGGTGAAATATGTTTTGTCTTAAGAAAAACACACTTAGGTTTCTATGAAGACATCCCTTTATAAAAGGGTAGACCCTTCTGAAATTCCACTACGATGTCATTGATTAAAGGCTGCTATTAGCTGTAGAACCAGATAATTTTTTCAAATGTTGTATCGCTGGTAGTTTTGATATTTTTTAGAAATTTCACGATAAAATACGATTTCCCGCAACCCGAGAGGCCTGCAACTATTGATGAGAAAGAATGCTTAATTTTCAAAATCCTAGATACGTTGCCAGAAACCTATTTTTCTTTCAAATCGATTTTAATGTCAAAGAAGAAGAGAACAATAGACAGCGTTACGGCCAACTACGTGCTCATGAAAACGCGCTCAATACAAAGATGGCTGATACTGAATCTATCGAAACAGGGCTTTATGTGAAAGCAAATAAAAAGGTTACTAGAGGACATGACCAAGAAACAAAGAAAAAGGTGCAAATATTTTATTTGTAAAGAGCTTGGACTCTTTATTTTGGTGAAAATCACACAGTATCTATGGCTAACGGAAACACAATTAAGGCCTATGGCTAACGGAAACACAATTAAGGCTGTTGGGAAAGGCACAGTCCATAGGGAGGCCAAGGTTAAAGGAAAGAGCAACTTCTTCTTGCTGAGAGTTGTTTGGTATGTTTCCTAGAATAGCAAGAACCTTTTCTCTGCGCTTAGTTCGCAGGACAGCAACTACACGAACATATTTGAGTTACGAGTTAGAAAATGTTCCACGAACGTTAATGGTAAGATTGTCTTAACAGGAAAAAGGCAAAGGTGTGGTGATTTATACAAGATAGATTGCAAAGCCGTAAGCCCAGATGTTTCATTCAACCTAATGCAGCATGGAGATACGCTGTAACTATGGAATGTTGGGAAGTCCAGATAAAGGATATATCAGGCGATTAAATACAGAGAAATACATACGTTCAACATGTTCTCTACTTCATTCCAGAAGTTCTCACGCTCCTGGTCTCTCTCTATTCACCGGTGCATAGCATGCAATAAGAAACATTCTTCGAAACTTCACTTTCATTCTAACCCATATTACCCGGGGAGATACCAATTCGTACTGTTTAACACATCTTTTCGCTCTTTCACTTACGATCACCCCACTTCTTTTGCGCCATGCACTTCAGTCTCAACTCCTTACCATAGTGCTAGGCTGGCATCCTCCATCTCCATTTCTTTACGCTTTGTCTCCGATACACACAGAATATCAAGGTGTCTTTGGTTCATTACATTCGCAATTTCAAATTATTTACCATGCACACCTCTAACATTCCACGTACCGACTTGCCATTCATTCCTTGCACAGTCGTCAGCAACTGGGCCTGTCTGCTTCGACCTTGACCGCCCCTTGTAGCCAGGTTGATCCGAGGCAACCGGTATTGTTTTCTTGAGTAATACCATAGCGAGCAGACTGGTTACTAGTTATTTGTCTACTGCCCCCATATGTAAGGAAGTAAGAAGTAGAAATATAGTCCAGAAAGATATAACTAATACAGCGTATACTTACTGTATGAATGTCTAAATGTACATATATACATATGCATTTTTCACTTACATACCCTTCAATCACATCACGTTTCAACTAGATGCTACCTGACGCCGCGCCACTTACGGGACTTGCTGTTATTTATTTGCGACCAAATGCTTTAATTATGTTTAGTTCAGCTTTCCGAGTTATAGTTATTTCTTTGTTATTTAATTTAATATTTATTTATCGATTCTGTTTTATTATTGTCGCGAACCGTGACAACTTAAACGTTTCCATCCTCTAAGTTGGCTCTCCTGACATTAATTGTTTACTTTTAGGATTAATTAATTACAATTAAGATCAAACATAGTAACAAAGGTAAAAGTTAGCTTAAATTTTGAATTTGCAGTCACGGAAAAATATACTATAAGACAATATGCAACACAACGTTATAATGAAACTCAAAATCACATATAGTACCAAAAATAAAAGTTGGATCAGCCTTCAAATTTGAAAAAAAAGAAAAAAATGTTTAAAAACTTAAATGTTAGAAAATACTTTAATTGCACAAGTTTATATTTCACAATAAAGTATTTCATGTTTTCTTGTTTTTTTTGTGTCAATATCACCACTCTTTAATAAAGTGTACAAAGAGTGTGCACGTAAAAGGAAATTGGTGATGTTCGATGTAGTATGTACCCTATTGTTAAAAGTGTAATTTGAAATTACTCTCCATAACTAAAAGACTATAAAATCTCTAAGAGCGTAATATTGAACTTATTCTCAATGATGCAAATTCAAAAAAAAAAGATAGCTAATAGATGTATCTTGACTTTACTGACAATAATGCTACTCTGACTCAAATTGTCTGCCTGCAATAATTAAAATATAATATAATTAAAGCAGAATTTATTTACCTACAAGCCTAATATTAAATTACTTGCAAAACCCAATTCTGATCAAAAGCATTGGTCGTTTATTAGTAGGCTCCGTTGTGTTAATTGAATGAGATAGGAATGGATGAACCATAGTGGGATAGGTAAACAATGAAAGCACTCAAATTAGAATTAACTAGCTTTGCACCATGACGGTTCAACTATTTAATTAGCAAACTGGGAAAGAACCACCAAGAAAATTCAGTTTATTAATCAATAAGCAATTTTACAAGTATATTGATAAATCAAAGAACAGAAAAAAAGACAAGAAAAGGTTTAATATGCCAATATAACAAGTGAGCATCAAAAAATGGAAAATTGTAAAATCAAGTAACATGGCAAAATGACAAGCAGCTTAAGCACACATAAACACAATAAAAAAACAAACAGTGAAATCGCCCCTACAATTGTCTCATAAATCAGAATTGAAATTGTGACACCAAACATGTGGCCGTTATACAATCAATCATACCGGCAGTTAAGTTAAGTAAAAAAATATTAATGCAGATTAAGTTACACATAAAATAAACAGTAAAAATAAATGGGTAGCAATAAGGTAACTGCAATGAAGTTTAAACTACATATATTTAAGCAACAAATAGGCAAAGAACTTACACATACACAATTTTATCGTGAATAAAAGCAGCGTTTCACCTAATCCCAAAAATACATTCGTATGATTACAATATATAAAGAAATCAGTTTTTAAACAAACAATTCTAAATAAACTAGCTGAATCAAATACACAACAATTACGTTAACAAATTGACCGATAACCTACCAGCAAGCAATGACGCGAAAGTTTGAGTGACTGCGCTGGGTACTACAGCATCCTTTCTCAGCTTGCACGTTCATCTATAGACCTCTCTGCATTTAAAAGCAAAACGGACGGGTTAGTTTTAACAGCTAAAGCCGTGGTTGTTACGGGCGAAAATGGCAGTAGAATCTGAGATAACAGATAAGAGGAGGGAGGGTGCCGGTAGCTAAGTGAGAAAGGAGTGGGCGTGTAAATGCGAGTATTCCACAGCAAAGTTCAAAACAATAAAAAAACTTGCTTACCCCTACGTCCCAAACCAGGTGAACCGGTAAATTTAAAAGCCTTGGTACGGCATTTCCTGTAAAGCTTCGAAATATTTGCACGTAATCAAAATAAAATGATGTGCTAACAGAACAGCTGATGGGCCATTAACCTTATTTACTCTAATTTTACTTTACGTTAGTTCTTGTCAGGGAAATCCTATATAAAAAACAACAGTAAATAATCTAATAGAGAAATCTCTCATGAATTATTACGTTAAAAGCTATCATCCAAATAACAAATAAAATAAAAAAATGTACATGAACGTTGCCGTCGTAAGGTCGTGTAAATCCTAATTACCATAACAAAAATAAACAGATCAGTAACATGAACGTAATCAAATAATTTCTTGGAAATTTAGGTGATTCGTAAATAATGATAACTCTGTGACGAAGGGCAGAAATCATATGTAATCATACATACAATAACGAAATAATACGATCAATTTTACTAACATTATATATTCCGATAATAAAAAAGTAAACAATCACAGTATTAGTACAGGTATTAATAAATCACAAACAAATAAATTTACTTCCGGAACGAAGTAAACCGCAACCTTTCTTACGTAAAATTTTTAAATATTAATTTGAGTGAATTTTGCAAGGTTCAGAATTCCCAAGATCATCTATCTCAACTACCATAATTTAATTACCATCTTATCGGTATAATGATGACGTAGAAAACATAAATTTGACAAATTTTCATGATATGAAAATTAGTACACAGTGATAAGAATTAAAAAAAAATAACACAATATGTACTTTACGATAAATGGTTGAATACACTTCGATAAAATTACCTTACCCGCCTGAAGGGCATCTATGCAATACTATACACAAAAGAAAGCGTATTCATCCGCCTAACACAACGAATAAGTTCAAAGTTAAATATGTAATTAAAAATTATTATTAACTTTATTAAATACATAAATAAAAAGTTTACCTCGAGTAGGATTTGAACCTACGACCTGTACTTTAATATTAGTCAAGTTGCTTTGGTATGTGTGAATCCTTACGATATTGCAGGCTCACATTCCATTAATATAAGTATTGTAATCTCATTATATTTAGAATTTACATCAGTTCTACATACATAAAGACAAAATTTACATCGATTAGGGTTTGAACCTCGATGGCGCAGTTGGTTAGCGCGGTACTCCAGCAAAGTACAGGTCGTAGGTTCAAATCCTACTCGAGGTGACTTTATTTATGTATTAAATTTATTTATATATTTAATTAATAATAATTTTTAATTACATATTTAACTTGGAACTTATTCGTTCATAACAAAAACGTAATAATTTTTTGTTTGTTGATTGCGAACTTCATAGCGAAGATGTCATAGTGCTAGTTTAGTTTTTTGTTTGCCTCGCACTGCATTTCCGTACGTTTAAGTTTAATTTGTTTTGCTAGGGTTTTGTTGGCCATTATAGTTATATAGTATTGCGTGTATACGTACTTAGATATTGGATTTAGGTTAGAGTTAAATAGTTGTTCTTTCCAAGTAGATTCACATTAAGTTAGATTGTTAGTTAGAAATTCAGATTATGTTACGATTGAGAATGATTATATTTTACCGATCGCTGACTTCTTGATGAGTGATTTGAATCTTTACCGATTTGCGACTTATTTATTAACGGATTTAACATTATTTGTTGTTTCTGGTATTTTCCCTCGTGTTTGAGTGAATGTGTCGTAGGTAGTGGTTGGCGTGGGTGTCTTACCAATCACCAAACCGAAGCTCGAAAATTATATACAGTAAACTGCTTTTGCGATCTATTGGGTTTTGTGAGCGACTGCCCCAATAGTATTAGATCATTTAACTGACAGGCCATGTCAAGGTGGCATGACCTCCCTGTTTTACGATCGAGGCCCTGCAATTATCTAGTTGTGTCCTAGTGGCAGTGTTACGACACAGTACTGTTTGTGTAATTATCATAGTCCTTGTGATGGTGTCTGAAGCTTATCCACACTCCACCATACACCGTTAGTTGTGGCTCCGAAGCATGTGCTTGTGGGATAGTGCTTTTGTTGCGTGTTGTTGGAACGGAAGTTATACAATATTGATTGTAACGTTTCAAATAAATTCAGTACTTATGTTTTTGACTCAAAAGTGTAATATAAAATGAATTGTAAAAATTATTCGTATATATATATGAATTTTATAACCGAAATTCACACAGACATACGCACACGCACGCGCGCACACACGCTCGCGCACACGCGCACAAGCGCACACGCACACATGCACACACGCACACACGCACACTCGCACACACGAACACGCATTCACGCTTACACCCACGCACGCACGCACACGCCCACCAACACACACATGCACGCACGCACGCATGCACGCACGCACGCACACGCGCACACACACACACACACAAATACACACGCACACTCACACTCACGCTCGCTCTCGCACTCGCACTCGCACTCATACTCGCATTCGCACCCGCACCCACATCCGCACCCCCACCCGCACCCGCATTCGCACCCGCACCCGCACCCGCACTCGCACTCGCACTCGCACTCGCACACACACCCCACACTCATAAACACACACTCACACACACTCATACGCACGCGCGCACGCACGCACCCGCGCACCCACACGCACCCCTCTTCCCCCCACACACCCACGCACGCACGCACACACGCACGCACGCACGCATCCACGCATACATTTTAGATTCAATTCAGAAATGTAAATGGTAACGAACTGCTCAAACCTTGGTATAAGTTAGTTTGAAGGTAAATAAATAGAGCGCCGCTTGTCAATAAATTAATACTAAAATTAAAAAAATTGTTATGAAGTCAAAGAATTTAAACAGCGTTTGAAAGGTCGTGTTTTATTTAATAGAAACTACGTATTAATTTTACACATATCTTTTGCGTACTATCTATTTTTGCATTAAAAAGTTGATATTATAATCGATCTTGATCGGTTAAAAATCCTAGTTCATTTGTATTGGAATATCAGATATTGTAAGTTGTTTTAATTTACGCATAAACTGGAGATAAAGGAAGTAAAATTTCACCAACATCATCTTAATGCCTCGTTTGATTTTTTATTGGAGATTGTGTGTATTACTAAGCTTAAGGGGGTGAGATGTATAAAGGAATTTGTATGAATGAGAACGAGATAATTTTATTAATGTCAAAGCTAGACTGTTGATAATCGGCTCGCGGGGCCATTGTGAGTTGAATTATATAAGATATTAATAATTATTAAAATTTCAAATTTAAATTTTTTTCGTCATCAATTAGTAAAACTAAAGCCATTTAAAGCTATTAGTGATCGTATATGAAATTTAAAAGGGACTAAAGTCATATAAAGAGATCTGACCAAAATGATAAATATTGAGTGTTAAATTCAATTTAAAATGTGAATATTTGTGTGTTAAACTTAATCACATACTGAATGTTTACTTACTACAGTGTTATTTCACATTGTTGAAATAATTATGAAAAGGTTTTCTTAATTAATAGAACTCTGTAAATTCACTTCATTGTTAAGAAGTGTCAAATCGATACGTATCTCAAAAAAAGAAAATCTTATTGTATCGTAAACCAGTATGAAATTTATGTTTCATTTGAGATAAACACAAGTGTGGAATGATTTTGTTTAAAGTATAGTTAGTTGTACTTGCAGTACTAATATACGTGGTCGACTAGTTCAAGAGAACAATCTAAGTTAAAAGAAATTGCTGGCCCAGGATTACAGTTAGTGATGTGTGAATAGTGACCAGAAGGATTATATCATATGGATTTAACTACAGTAAGTGTAGCATTAAATAATTATTAAATTGATAATTACTGGTTGAGGTATGTATATCTATTTGTATAATTAGATTGGATTATAATGGAATGTAACCATTCCGTTTAATTAAAATTTATCTCCCAACGTGAACGTGCCGTTATAAGAATTTATCGTTAAAGGCTCGAAATGCCAATATTTCGATACAATCTATCGTCCAAGGTGAATGTACAGTGTTTCACCTCAACGAGACACTAAAACACCCTTCCGTATAAACGATTTTCTTGAAACTATCGCCAAGATCCTTATTGATTTGTTTAATATAAATATGTAATCAAAAATAAGTACATTTTACCTTAAAACCATCATATACCTACATATGTAGGTATGCAATCGACTTTTCTTCTCTATCGCTAAATCGACTTATTAGCTCATTTTACGTTTGGCCAAGTTTCGCCAAGATCGGCCATGATATGTGTGTGTGTGTGTGTGTGTGTGTGTGTGTGTGTGTGTGTGTGTGTGTGTGTGTGTGTGTGTGTATGCACGTGTACGCGCGCGCACGGTTGTGTGTGTACGTTAATACCATCGAAATCGATGGTTAATACTCAGGATAACTCCAGAACGAAAATACGTACGTACTGATTTTGAGAGAAATTCATGTGCGGTGAGAGGGAATATTTCAAAGATAATTATGTTCTATGCAAATTACTAAAATAGAATTTAAGTGTTAGTTCAAATTTTTTCAATATCTGAATAATAATTAATTTTATAAGCAAATGCGTAGACATATTTTTTAAAGAAAATTTAATTTTGCGTAACTTTTCCTTATAAAATTTCTTAATATAAAGCGAAATAAGTGTAAAAATTAAATAAACATGAATGAAAAAGCTTAAACTGTATTATCAATATTTTTATAGAAGCGGGAGTCATTGGAATTTGTTTTAATTTAGTATTTATATAGATGTCTACTAACCTCTATCTGACATAAAGTTTTAAACGTCTGTTTGACGTAGGTTATTGTTTTTGTTTTTACAATGTGGCCTATTTCCGAAATAAACACATTATAAAAGGTTGCATATCTATCCTAAAAAATATTATTAAAATTATTTCATTTCTTTTAATTTCCATTTTGTAGGTAGGAGGGTCGTGTGTTGTTCCATGCCAGATATTTTACTATTTATGCAATAAAAATTGGTTAAACAATACCTTGCTGCCAAGAAAAGACACCCTTTTATATCTACATATTTATAATAACCACATCAATATGATTCTATGAGAAAAATTTCAAAAAATTTGTATGTGTGGGTGTCATTTCTTGGCAGCAAGACATTGCTTAAACAATTTTTATTGCATCATTATTGATTATAAATTTATATTAAACACATCAATATGTATGAAAATGTAAACTTTCACAATTATTACACATATTAAATACTTATCTTTTTTGGGATTTTTATATGGCGTACTTGTATATTTAAGTTATATAATCTAAACGTTTCGATAACACTTACAGTTATCGTCGTCGGTAGTAAAATTATGTTTCAGAATTGTTAGAGATGTTAAAACAACTTTGTGAAATTTGAAAAATTGTTTGCATTTTCAAGTTCACAAAATTGTTCAACATCATTAACAACTTTGAAAGGTAAATTTACTAGACGAAGATAACTGTAAGTGGTATCGAAGAGTTTAGATTGTATAACTAAAAAATACAAATATACAATGTAAAAACTCAAAAAGGTAAGACAGCCTACATCAATATGTATCTATTCTACAGACGCCGGTCAATGCCATTTTGGTTGGTTAGCTATATATATATATATATACATAATAAGATATATATCACTGCTTAGAGCATAGATTAGCTCAAGTTAAAGATTTATATACATATAAAGTGAGTTCGATGGAATTAAATTAACATATATGTAAAGCGCAGGTTGCTTAAAATTAAAATATATATATATATATATATATATATATATATATATATATATATATATAGATCATTCTATCTTTCTTGAACCTTTTGATGTTCCATACCATTCTGCTCCATACATCAACCGCAATCCTATGATTTTTTGAATGCATATATTACATTAGTTAATGTCCTAAATAATATCCATAAATATACATCAATAATGTTTTTAATAAAAAACTTGTGTATA
The DNA here is from genome assembly GCA_036346205.1 of Vesta saturnalis. Classification (NCBI taxonomy): domain Eukaryota; kingdom Metazoa; phylum Arthropoda; class Insecta; order Coleoptera; family Lampyridae; genus Vesta; species Vesta saturnalis. Next base: position 1,419,820 of record JARFJB010000307.1, read on the forward strand.
TGTCCACAATTAGTACTTTCCTGAACCTCAACCTTTTCCATCCCATATTGATCTCAATATATACAGCTTTATGAACGCGAACGGTAAATCCTGAACCATTACAACGTTGCAAGTTCGTTTATACGTTGACTCCGTTATCTAAGTAGTACGGTAAACAATTCTTTATATGATTATTTTTATCATGAAACGAATTTCTGAGAACAAGCAATATAAATCTGTAATAATTAGTATAACACACAGAGTAAGAAAAGCTAATACTTCATATGGGTTTTGTAGATTTAATACTGGAAAGATAATGTTTAACAATTGAGTGTGCATTGGTACACCAAGCCAACTTCTACACGTTTACCTGGCTTTGAAAACTGCAAGTATGTTAGTAGTACTGTTAGCAAATTCCAAATATCGGATACTTTCTTTAGGAATGAGTGCTTAGCAATCACAGTTGCTTTCCATGTTAATGGTATAAAAGTTGGCATGTTTACATGAAAAGCTAATAGCTGAAAAAACCTGTTGATGTAGCTTCTAATTTCGTATTTTAAAGTATTGTTTTAAACATATTATTATGGTATACGTGCATCAACGTTCCAGCCCCTGAAGATATGGAAGCGCAACGGGTTCTAGCACATTGGCAATATAACCAGCGGCGTTTAAGTTGCCATCAATGAAGACCAAGGGTGATCTGCTACTGTAACATATTGCACCCCATATCATCACTCCTTGTGTGGGGGCTGTATTGCGTTCCACAAAAAATGTTGGATTTTTACGTTCTCCACGCATCCGTCTGACCCTCCTACGACCATCGCGGGCGCGCAAGCAAAATCGGGACTCGTCACTAAACACAATTCGATGCCATTCTTGCGCCAAATTCGCTCTTTTGTTGCTCCATTCTAGCCTGCGTAGACGGTGAAGTCGTGTAAGAGGAAGACATAATAATGTACGATATGAACGCAGCCCATAAGACCTTATCCGGCGATAAACAGATGACATTGACATTCTGGGTCCTACACCTCTCATCCAATCATTTGCAATAGATCGAGTTGTTGAAAATTTGTCTCTTGTGCTAAATGTCTTAAGCGACGTTCTTCGCGATCTATAGTACTGCAGGGACGTCCAGATCCAGGGCGACGTTGTTGCACCCCTTCCTCGGACCATTTGGACCAACATCTCAATACCGTTGTAACATTTCGGTTTACACGACGAGCAATTTCTCTTAGCGAAAGTCCGGCCTCTCTCATGCCAATAATACGGCCACGTTCAAAATCAGTCAATTGGGAAAAATGTTAATGTTGACGTACTCTTGGCATTATTCCCAAGTTTAGCACGAAATTGTGAACAATTTGAAAATTGACAGTTAATTACACAATGATTTATTTCTTCAAATTTATTGTTCCTAAGTGCAAAGGAAAAAACAAAAAAAAAACTACTAGCTTGATTTTATTCAAATTTTAATCGTTTGTTTGTTCTAATGAAAGACATCGTTGACGAAAATTTCAATAAAATTGTTCAACGAATTCTGGGTATTGCAATTTTTATGGTAGTCAGTATAATCATGTTAGTCAAGAAGGAAGTATGTTACATGGCAACGAGTTTGATTTTTTGATTTATAATAAATTCCTATGCGAGTAAGTTTTTATAGTCATTATTTACTTAGGAAAAAAAATCAGTCTTAGTTCCTGGATAAATTGTAACATAGTTATTTTTAATAAAAAATGTCTATTTTAGTAAAGCAGTAGGTTCCTGCCATCCGGTAGGTACCAGTACGGAAAATAACTTTTGTATAGTACACTTAATCTACAGTTAATAAAGTAAATAAAAACAATCAGCTATTTTCAATCCACTACGTCGTGACTCCAGTCCCAGTTTTGTGATCATAAACTTTGACTCTCACGAGTGCAAAAATCATTTTCTACACTACATGTATTACCTTATTTTTACTATTTATGAGCGCTCCATCTATTGCACCCTTAACGTTCATAATAATAACTACTAATTTTCGTATCCACAGAATTTGCAAAAAGCGCAATACTAACATAAGACGACCATTGATCCCGTATTATACGGACAGTCCCTTTTAAACATTTCATTTCGTATATGTAGTTATTTGAATAAATTACGTAATGTTTCGTATTTATAAGGAAGTCACCTTTTGTCGTTTCAGACGTTTCATATATTAATCAAAGTCTAGCAAGCACGAAAAAGATGGTGTAACCTTCAGATAAGATACAATAGGATGACATCACAAGTTCTACAAATTACGAGACCATTGTAGCACTTTTGTCGGCTTTAATACATAGCGCGCGATCCGCTTATGAGGCAGTATTAAGTACCAAGTCTAGCGCAAAAAATTTGCTTACGACGCCACGACGGTGTCTTGTACGTGCGGAAAATAAATACACCGGTGCGTGTAAATAGTTCATTAATTAAGGTTAAGTGTTAATAAATAACTTTTTAAATAAATAATTGTTGTATCTGGCACGGTAGAAAATCAGAAAATGCCACAAAGAAAGAATACATTTAATAGAGATTTGGAAAGTGAATATCCATTTATTAAAAGACAACCTCAGATAGTGATGTAGAGTGTTTAAAATGATGTGCAGTTTTCACTTGCACATGGTGGTAAAGTGGATATTGTTCAACACATATCGACGCTTAATCGTAAAAGCTATTGCTGCTTCTAGTAGTAGCAAAATGTCTTTTTCGTGAAACACATTTGTAAATGAAGAACAAAAGCTAGTTGTGATTGAATGTACTTGGTCATACCACAACGTGATTCACAATCAGTCGTTTCGTTCTGTGGATTGCTCCAGCAAGCTAATAAACAGTTGCTTCCAACAACAATTTGCATACGAGAACCAAATCTTAAAGTATTGTGTGTCACATTTTACAAAGGGATCATTAAGCTCCATACAATATGATCTTGGACGGTCAATTTTGTAACCATCATACTGTTCAAATCACAGGAGCGTAAAAATGTGTCCTGTATTTGTAAGATATTTTATGAAAGACAAGGGCATTCAAGTACAAGTTTTGGAAATTTAAGATCTTCCAGGTGAAGCTTCAGACATTGTACCCGAATATATTATTAGAACGGGTGACAAATACGAATTAACAACAAAAGTAATGGCATTGTGCACTAACAACACAAATTGCAATTTTGGAGGAGCAGCGATATGGCCAAAATAACGTCTTCCATAAAGTTCAGCAGTTACTTAAAAGACTTTTAGTTGGGGGATGAACTGTGCTGCTCGTATCATTCATAACTGTATTCAAACATCAGAAGACTCTGCTTGTCTATTGACATCCAGCAATTATTGTGACAATCTATGGCTATTTCTACATTTATATTGTTTGAGTTGAACAATTAAAAGAATTTGATGAGTTCGTTAATGTTGAAGTTTGGCCATGGTTTATTCACTCAAACTTATACATTTCATAAATGCATGCTGCAAGTGGAATCTGAAAAATCTTTAATGGTAGAAGTATTCATGGTTTTATCAAATTTAAAGCAACAATTAATAGAAGCAGAAATGAAGTCTTTTGCCAAATTAGGTTAACACTATCTAGTAGCTTTGATGAATGAAGAAGAAGGCCGAGCCATAGCTCAGTTTAAAACGTCAGTGACCATGTTTTATGCCTGTATAGCCTATTTAGATAAATGGGTGCAAACGTTTGTTGGTATTGCTAAAAAAGAACCTCTGTGGTCAGATGTTGAAACTCATTAACTGTTTTCAAAACAATGATGAAAATGTGTGGATTACAAAACAATAAAAAATGTACCTTTTCAAATAGTTTTGATACAACGTGATCACCTGGGCTTTTCCTTACAGTTGGACCTAAATTTGTATTAGATTTTAAGGGATTACTAACCCAAATGTGATAAATTTTTTTGTCTGTGTGTTACATTGACGTGTTCTTTAGTTTTTCGGTATCGGTAATGTGTTTATACATTGAATATTATGCATCAGCTTCCTACAAAACAAAGGGAATTTGTTATGTGCAGTACATTTAGATGATTAGCAGTATAATATTAAAATAATAAATAAATAATATTAAAAGACTTACTTAAGAATTACGTTTGTTTTGTAAATAAATGATACCTAACCCTAAAGGTTAACAAGAACTTAGGAATTCTTTCTCAAATTAAAATTAAACAACAGATACAAATTTTAGAAAACCCATCAGATTTTGTTTATTAAAAGTTTAATACACTTTTAAGTTTAATACCCTTTTAAATGCAGATTTATCAGCATCAATTATTGTTTGAGGATTCATAAACATGTAACATTTAACTCTAATCGCTTATTTAACACACTGAGCAAGTTAATGCACACTCGGCTTGAAATTAGACCATGCTTGGTTAGATTATAAAGAATAATCAAAAATTGTCACTTGGAAAATATAATTTTACTCATATTATGATGCAAGCATGAGATTACAATTATAAAAGCATATTATTAACCATGTTGATTTTCTAGTAGCAACCTTAGTAACAATGTACATCTTTGAGGTATGGCAAATGTAAGAGTATTTCAAATAGGTAACTACAAACTGCATGCATGTGTTATGCACCGAATAGCACCATGCGCGGCACTTAAATACACCACGAAAATGATAAAATTAAATTCAGTCAATGTTGCCACATCTAGTGGCTCAGGAAGGTTATAAAATTTCATATACACATATACCCCAGTATTAATGTAAGCGCCCCACATGGAAAATCTTGAAACTAAATTTTGACGATTCTATATAAGTTGAGCCAATTTTTTTTGTTAATTACCTCAGGATAGATGAGGGATATGTTTGTAAGTTAAACCATCCTGAGCCATATATATGGCTCAGGATTGTTAAGTTGGCTCAGGTTTGTATGCTCGCAAACGTACTTCAGGCTCAAGTTGGTATGAAAGATCTATATATATATATATATATTATATATATATATATATATATATATATATATATATATATATATATATATATATATATATATATATATATAAACCATGTACAAATGTGATTATATGGCATGTTGTTAGCTATTTAAATCCAATTTCATAAATATAAAAGTATGACCATGGCTAAACATTGAATATTGTCAGTAAATTACTTTCCGAGCTTCATCGGAGCTGTATAATATGTAGTTTTCTTATTCGCAACACATGTAAATTCATTTATATGTATGTATTCCAGATAGCAGTATATTATGCTTCTATCCTAAAACAAAAATAAAAGTAAAATTGTCTGAATAAAATAAGTGTTAAAGTGTAAGAAACTGAGACGAATTTAAGAGAATTCACAGGGCTTACAGACTTTAAAAGTTATTATAAAGAAATATTATGTTATTAACTTACTTAGTGAAGTGTTTGAAATATGTTCCAACTTAAATTAACATTTTTATATGTAATTTAAAATTAAAATTGACAAAAACCAGATTAGGATAAACCAGGTTAGATTATTCCAATTAAAAGTGTGAGATGGAATTTTCTATATTAAACCATAAAAGTGATCGACACAGTGACATTCACATGTAGTTTGATCCACAGAATCCGTCTCTGGCTTTAGTTTTTCTGTGCAAAGTAGATTAAGTTAGTTATAGCGAATTCTGTACGTACAAATTTTGTAAAATATTTAATTTGTAAAAAAGCAAGAAAGTATAGCAAAAGTGGTACCTAATGAAAGAAAAAATTGTGTAGAATCCAAAAATGCTTTTAGTTTTAAGATCGGTACATACATAAGAAAGTTATGAGTAAAATTAAGATTTTACAAATTTTAGGAAATTGTTTAACCAATAGAATTAAAGCAATCTTACGTTTGTATTGGCAATATCACTTAGGTAATTTAGAAATTTTCTGAAGCTATATAAGCAAGTAAAAAAACAAGTCTTGATCTTGACAATCTTTACAATTTTTTTGCAACCTTTACATCGTTTCATCTGTTCCTGTAAGTGTTAAATCATAATTGGGTTCGTATAACCTCTTAAAATCGTAATTGCATAGTGACAAACAATTGATATTCAACTGATTCTATTTTTTTTTGAAAATAAGTTATTGTTATCGTAAAGTTTTCGCTATGTTTTGGAACGACGAGTTGTCGTTATGCCAACGTTAATATTGTGTTTTCGTTTATTTTGTTAATTAAAGTTATTTTATACAAAATAACCATGCATTATTATCAGTGAATATGAAAATTTTGATACGGCGCAAGAATACAGAATTCGTTAAGCAATCTAAAACATAATAAGTAAATTTATCAAATTCACAATTAAAATAACAGTGCTTAAAATTAAAGTGTTTCACAAAATATACAAACCACACACCGATGGATGGAGAATTTCCACTGTAGGACCGATTTATTTAAGCAACACAATTATAATCGTTAGTGTTGTTGGTCTTCCTTCATTGGAGCAAATATGGGAATGGAAAATAATTTCTGATTTGGATATAAACAATCAGTACGCTGATGGTTTTTCGGTGATGGAACAAATAATGTATGGAATTCAAACTACTGCCGATATGGACGTTGGTGTATCAACATCGTAATTGATGGGAGCAGGTAAAAGAAGTAGAGAAATTATGTAAGTCTGTGAATTCTATACGTTTATTTGTGGTTATGTTGATTATCATTGTGTATTATTTATGTACATTTGTTTAAAGGATATTAACAATTTACATGCTGGTCTGGAAATAACAAAATCATGTATTGCATTTATGTTGAATTATTATTATAAAGAGAAAAAAAAGGAAAGGATACTTACCAAAAGTAAAGTAATTTTAATGTGGTTTAATCATGGGCACATAACAAAAATTCAGATCGCATGCGCACAACGTGATGTAATTAATTTGATACATGGTGTTTCACTAAAAATAGTAAATTATAAAAAAAAATTTCCATATTTGCATAAATTCACAATTGGATTTATTTTGATCAAGAACTTTACTTATGTTTATATGAATTGTACAGTAAAATATTTTGATCCCTATCCCCACGAGAATGCTAGCCGAGGCCATTTATTTAAAGAAAAATTATAGTATTTGTTATAATAAAGTTATGAGTTACGAAGTTGTAATAAGATATATATATATATATATATATATATATATATATATATATATATATATATATATATTGAGATGATTAGAATTAGGCATAATAAATGGCCTAGAGTTATTGAGTTTGAATTTCTCTATAGTAGGAAGTATACAGTTCGTTTTCAAAGAAAAAATAGTATATGAGTGCAAAATTATGGTTTTGATGTGACAAAACAGGCTTTGTGGGGTTTGCACAAGGTTGTTATATTCATAAAAGCATTGAGCTATACCAGTCGCATGTGAGAAAGGTCAACACGATTCATATTAGTGGGTACGATTAGTTTCGTGTAACATAATTAAGTAATTTCGCATTTTTTCATTGAATTTTAGCATTTTAAACACATATCAGATATTGATCACATGGAGTATGATAAATATAATATGTAGAATGTACAGTATTAGGTTCAATGCATAAACTATTTGAAATATGAAAGAAAAGGTTATGATACGAACACTGTATATCAGTAATTCAAAGACAGAGTATATAAAACGTGCATAAGAAGTGGTAGTGACTTAAAAACATAATTAAGAACATGAACAACGATTGTGCAGTGTGATATTTAATATATAATTCCAAATTTTATACAAAAATTGACAAAATAGTTAAACAATATGAAAATGTGAAGTGACAAAATTAAGAACTATAGAGTATAAGTGAACAGTATTTGTGTTAGAGACAGATATAAGAACACATTTTATGAACATTTCAAGTATTATAGACTTTCATTACACAAATTAAAAGTAAATTTATATTAAGTTAGGTTAAGTATTATATGTAAGAACTTTACAAAATTATAGTTTTTATAGGGTAAGATAAGTTTAGAATAAATTATAAAAACATTTAATAGTAAGTTTCCCTCATTTCCACAAGGAATTTAACTATAAATATGTAATCTAAACATAAAATTAGAAAAGTTGGGTTAACTACCTAAATTTTATATGTGAAAGTAGAAATTTTTTTAAAGTTAAATAAAATGGGTTGAAATAGATGTATTCTGATACAGTTTTTTATGTAGAATTTGAATATGTAATTAGATCAGTTGTAGGATGTAAGATTTTTTAGATATTAGTAAAGTTAGATTTTAAATTGTCAAAATGAAAACCATCGAAGCAAAATAGGGCTTGTGAGGTGTCTTTTTATACGGAATGTTGCCCTGATTCCAAATTTGTAATTAAAAAGCAAATACGAATTGTTTTAAAAAAGATATAGCATAATTTATGTTTTAGTTAATTTTACAATTTTGTTTAGACCAATCAGATGGTAGAATCTTTTGTGTGTAACGTAGAAAAAAAATTGAAAATTTGGTATCCATGAGAAATTGCTCCTGATTTCTCACTCTCTTGCTTTTGAAATTTTTTATGACTAACAAGGTAGTGTTAGTGTTATTTGTGTTAACATGTAAGTTACAATTCTCGTAAACATTATCGGTTTTGAAACGCGATCGACGTAGAGTTGAAATATCAGAAACAATTGTTTTAACCTATAACGAAATTGAAAAATAAGGTTACCGATCACAATTGTTCGATAAAATTGTAAATGTTTCGTTTTTCAAAATCGTGTGTAAACATCCGGTGATGTGCATTTTTTTTATGTTAATAAATTTCTTCAAGTATTTTGGATTCGATGTTTATTTTGTTGACAGTGATTAAGATCATAAAATAAATTTTCACTTCATAACGGAATCTAAAATAGAAGTGCAAGTGATTACAAAAATCTATATAAAATTAAAATACAAAATTTAATCCAAGAAATTATTAAATAATTAACACAACATTTTTAAAACACAAATAAAATAAAGTGCTTGTCTGAAAGTATTTGAGCATTGTAAGTACATCGTATTTACCACATGAAGAATAGTCAGCAGTTATTTGATTTGGATAAATTATGGAATGTTAGCAGCATATTTGGAACAGCAGTATCATCGATTTATGGAAGGAAGTCTACGTCCAATGTTTAATGGGGAGCATGTATACTCCATGCCAGCCGGGGAGGTACCACCACCCTTACCATGGGCTCCTTAATATTGGGTCTCCGATTTTCTGAGCTCGGTAAGGGCTGCCGGTTACCTTTTCCATCATCCTCAATCTATTCTCATCCTTATTCTTCCTTCTCGCCCTCACTTTCTTCCTATCGGATTAAAAGTCCCAAATTAAAAAATAAGATGACTGTGGTTTCTAGGGTTATAAATTCCGGACGTAAAATCCTGCCCCATTCGGATGTCCGGGAGGGCAGGGCCCAAGCGACCTCGGTCATCGAAAGTATCAACTTTCTGATTCACTACTGCAACATCCGCGGTATCAGGTCTAATCTTAATGCTATTCACCAACATCTTGAACAATTACAACCTGATATATTGTTTCTGTCTGAAACACAAGTCTCCTCGGAAAGCTCCGAGTCACCCGACTTGCAATTTCCTCAATACCATCTTCACTCTAACTTTCGATATAAAGGAGGCGTATGTGCCTACATCAAGGACAGAATTGCTTGCAAGAGGGTTTCTTCCTTAGAAAATAAAAATTTTGACGTGATTTGGTTTAAACATTCTGGTCCTAATTTTGTGAAATTCTACTGTTGCATTTATAGGTCTCCTAATGACAGCAACTTTCAAGACTTCTTCGATTACCTTAGTACGAAAGTTGACTATCTCCTGTCTCAGTTTCCATCTTGCGATATCTCATTTGTAGGCGATTTCAATGTTCATAACTCTAATTGGCTTCAATTTTCATCTACTACAAATCCCGCTGGCCATAGTGCAGAAACATTTGCTATTTCATGTGATCTCACACAAATGATTTCTGAACCCACAAGAATCCCTGATAACCCTAACCATACTCCACATCTTCTAGATCTCTTTCTTACATCAAACCCTCTTGTTTATAAAACTTCCGTTCTTTCGCCTTTAGGTCTTTCCGACCATTGTCTAATAAAAAGCATTTCTACTGTACCTAATTCCACTGTTGTTCGCAAAACCGATAGAACCTTGTGGTGTTTTAAGTCAGCTCGATGGAGTGATTTACGGGATTTCTTTGCAACCTTTCCATGGCGTGTATATTGTTTTAAGTCGTCCTCTTCTTCGGACATCGCTCTTTCAGTATCTGAAGTCATCCTCATGGGAATGGAGTTATACATTCCGAAAAAACAGTACCGTGTAGGTCATTCACGTTCCCAACCCTGGTTCAACAAGGCTTGTTCTGATGCAATATCTTTAAAAATAAATGTTACATTAAATGGAAATCTAATAAATCGGTTGACAGTCATGTAGAGTACGTTGGTACTAGAAATATCTGCAAAAGTGTCATCACTAAAACTAAAAAGTTGTTCGAACAACGAAAATGCAATGAACTAGCTACATCTCCTTTAGGCAGTCGTAAATTTTGGTCTTTAGCAAAAGCCATTAGTAAAAACTTTCGAACATCTTCATTTCCCCCCCTGACATCTATTGACGGATCGGTAGTTGCTGATTCTGTAGACAAAGCCAACGTTTTTGTGGATTTGTTTGCATCAAACTCGTGTCTCAATGATTCTGGAAAAGATGTGCCCTAGTCAACTCTTCTTCATACGTTATGAAACCAATTCATTTTCGGTACAAGCTCTTGGAATCGATCATCAGTGGGCTTGATCTCAATAAGGTGACTGGCCCAGACGGTATCCCAGCTATTGTCTTAAAGAAATGTTCCCCCGAACTAGTACCAGTCCTATCTAAGCTCTTACGATCTCTATATCTTCTGGGAATTCCCTTCAACATGGAAGTTAGCAAATGTTCAACCTATTCCCAAAAAGGTGATAAGACCGATCCCTCAAATTACAGACCAATTGCCATCACTTCCATTTTGTCTAAAATCATGGAAAAAGCCATCAATCAGCAACTGCTCACGTTTCTTGAAACTAACAAACTCCTTAGTGACCATCAATATGGGTTTAGGCAAAGTCGTTCAACAGGCGATCTTCTTTCATATGTGACCCAAGTTTGGAACAATACAGTAGAGCAGTCCGGTGAAACAGTTGTAGTCGCTTTAGATATCTCAAAGGCATTTGACCAAGTTTGGCATAAGTGTTTACTTGCCAAACTCACCTCGTTTGGGTTAAATGATGCGCTCATCAACTGGGTTTCTAGTTTCCTTGATGAAAGACGAATACGTGTCGTAGTTGATGGCTTTTTTTCAAAAGAAGTTAGCATTAACGCGGGCGTACCACAGGGATCCGTTATAGCGCCTACACTTTTCTGCTGTACATAAACGACCTTATTTCTTCAACAACTAACCCCATCCATTGCTTTGCTGACGATAGCACTCTTCACTGTAGTTCATCTCAGTCTACTCATAGTGATAATCCACCTTCTATGTCAAATCAAGAAATTAAAGCTGAAATGGCAAATTCAATCAACAAAGACATTCAACGTATTCTTGAATGGGGAAGCAATAATCTAGTTAAATTTAATGCTAACAAAACTCAGTGTTGCCTTATGTCCGCCAAAAAAGATCGATCATTTCCTGTTGTAAGTATGAATGGCTCAGTTCTTAAGTTTTCAGACTCTATTACTCTGTTGGGTATGACTGTATCTTCAAATCTCTCATGGGTTGACCATCTTCTGTCAGCTACCAAAACAGCTGCTCGTAAAATAGGCTTTTTGTACAGATCTAAGCAGTACTTTACCTCTCGACAACTCCTTTTGCTGTATAAGGCCCAAATTCGGCCTCATCTGGAATATAATTCTCACCTTTGGGTTAGTGCTCCCCAATACGCTCTCGATATCGTTGATCGTATTCAAAAGAGAGCGATTAGGCTTATAAATGACCCGTCTTTAACTTCTCACATACAGTCCCTTGAGCATAGAAAGATGGTTTCAGTTCTTTCTTTGTATTATCGTTATTACAACGGCTATTGTGCTGGTGAATTACATTCTTTGATACCATCTCCGGCTATCTTTGCGAGAAACACTCGGTTCGCTCAATCCCATCATCAGTATGCAGTACAAATCTCCACTTGTCGTACCAAACGGGCGCAATCCACATTTTTCTATACGGCTTCTAAACTCTGGAATGATCTCCCTAGTTCCTGGTTTCCTCTCACTTATGATATGAGAAAATTTAAGGTAGCTGTTCATAGGCATCTATTGGCAATTCATTATCCCTCTATCCATCCTCCTAAGTGTTCCTGAGTGCTTTAGCACGATAGGCCTTATTTAGCCTGTTCAGGTCCACAATCATAAAAAAAAAAAACCTGACATGACCATTATTTGGAATTTGCAGCAACACATGTGAGTGTATTTCTCTATCGTAACCCTATTGCATTGATTTTTTTTTGATGTCCTGTATTTATTTTTTATTGATAATGTATAAATGTTTGTACATATACACGTGTCAATATCTGAAAAGTACATGAATCGGTGTTATTATAAAATTAATAATTTTACCTCAAACAAAATTAAAATTGTTTGTACTCAATAATTTAGATCATATGGAGAAATTTTTGACAGGCTACATTTAATTCAGTATTAAGTACGTAACGCATGCGTAGATTGTGCAGATTTCAACAAAATCGGTTACACATTGTAACTACTTATTACAAATACAAATTGATCATTTACATGAATATTCCCAGATTTAATTTATTTTTCCAACAATCAATGTTTATAGCAATTCAACCCTTTCCCCAAAAGAGATTTTGAGTTAGTACGGCGCATATATATTTTTTTTATAAAATCATTATTACATTTAGAACCTTATCCTCAATTAGTAAAAATATAAATATAAATATTTCCACGTATTTAATTCGATGTTCGCCATCACAATATATACACAAAATCAGCTGGTTATATAAACAAACTTATGACTCAACTTACAAGCACTTCTGATTTTGAAATTGTTACTTTTATTCCATTTTAATCAAATACAATAAATAAAATTATAAGCATAATAATACTTTTTATATGAAATACATTTCAAATCTAGGTAGATATTTAATCACTACATTCATTGTCACTGCTTTCAGTTCCACTAGATGATTGACCTAAGCTAATTACAATAATCTGTTGCTATTACCTGTGCCCACAATTATAAATCTAAATCATATTTAATACTTAATCAATCATCAATTTTATCTTTTGCGTTCTCCATGAGGTTTTTTTCTAAAACTTCTCACATTACTGTCGTGCCCTGTTTTCCTATGTGAGCGTCGACTAAATATCCAGGTTTCATCTGATATGCATCATATGTTGCTCTTATCAGCCTCTAGCATTTACGCCAGGACAAACAGACGAAATGCCCCCAATAAACATATACTTAAATGTATAAATATATATATATATATATATATATATATATATATATATATATATATATATAATGCGCTTCATGTCCACTAATGGGCATTACGATCAATGAATAGATAAAAATAAATTGATTTTAAATTTGAAAACATTTATTTAGAAAAATACATGTACCTAACATAAAATTAACAGTCAAGTAATACAAAACAGTAGAAATAAGAAAGTAGCTCTTTAATCCCTAATTACAAAGATGCATAACTGCACAATGAAACAAACAAAACATATAACATACAAAAATAAACTAAAGTAACATTAACTACGCTAAACTCACAAAAAACTTTTTTTTCTCACTTTCAGTTCTGCAAACTCTTATTATTTGTTTCATGTTTATTTGATCAGCAGTTTCATACTCAATTGCCAAAATAGCCAAACCGTTAAGACGATTTTGAGTTGTAGTGGTACATAAGAAGTTCTTAATTAATTTTAATTTAGAGAAACTCCTTTCCCCACTCGCTACAGTTACTGGTATAGTGAGCAATATTCTTAAGGCAACACTAAGGTTTGGAGCAAAATTTAACATTGTTGCATTGCTTACGGTGTCTTTTTTTCCCAAAAGCGCAGAAATGGGAGATATTTCCTTTGCTAATTCCATCCCATTAATGTCAACAGAATCGCCATCAGTTAAAATAAGTTCCAAATCCCTGCAGTGTTTTAATAGCGCTTCTTTAGACATGGTTTTTAAATCGTATATATTATATAAGAATTGAAAATTGTTACTATGGTGACTAAGATGTTCAAATCTAGCATCTAGTGCATTTAGTGCTTGATCAATTGTAAACTAAAAAAAATCTACCTTATATTTTTCTTTGGGACTTCAATAGGATCATCTCGTGCTTCATATGGGAAGTTGGTTTTCTTTGTTCTTACGCGATGTCGTGGTATTGTTGATTCAAAATTACATTCAACGTCAATTTCATCAGCCAATTCTCTTGCATCAACAATAGTTTCATTGAATGCTTTATCCGATCTTAAATCCTTGAAGAATGTTTTGCAGTTTTTTAGAAGACCAAGTGCAGATGCTAAATCGAAATCTTATGTTTGCATCAGTTTGCTTATTGGATTAATACAATTTAATATTTTATACCAAATAACTATTGAACACAAAAATGTAAACTGTTCAATACAATTTAATAAACCCGAACCTTCGTCTCTTATTAAATTATCAATTTCTTGGTTTGCATAAATACTTAACAAAGCGTCATACACCTCCCATATGAAATCTTAAAGACTTTAAGGCCTCTATCCTACTCTACCATCTAGTGTCACTCAATGGTTTTAATGTTAAAAATCTTTGAACATGTTTTAGAAGTATCGACCATCGAAAAGTAGATGCCAAAAAAAATAAATATATTTTTTGGGCCATATTGAAGAAATTAGCGGCTTCTAAGGATGCCTTTGCCATATCATTAACCACTAAATTGAGAGAATGGCTACTACACGGAACGTAGAATGCACGCGAATTTAAACTTTTAATTCGAGATTGCACTCCTGCTTTATCGCCCCTCATATTGGACCCGTTATCATATCCTTGTCCTCTAATATCCTGCAAATTTAAACCCAAAGCATTAAGTTCTCCAATTATAATTTCAGACAGTTGTTTTCCTGTGAATCTTTCAACTGGAAGGAAGCACAAAAACTTTCGTTAATTTTTATTTCAGCTTCATTGCAATCCAATTTATTAATTGAAACATATCTGATTACAAGAGTCATTTACTCCACCTTACTAATGTCAGGAGTACAATCTAAAATTATGGAATAGTATTTGGCTTTTTTTTATATCGTTAATGATATGTGATTTCACACTTTGATGCAGCAGGTCTATTATCTTGTTTTGTATATTTTTCCCGAGATAGTGAGCTTTACTCTCCTCTTTTTTGAGTACTCTGCATACGTACTCTTCCATAATGGGATCAAATTTAGATAGCAGCACAATGTTATTATTGCATAATAACGCGGGCCGCGGCGGCGGCGGCCACACATTACGCACCGTTAGTGGAGTTTGAGAATGCTGGCGAGGTCCGAGACTTCGAGCGACGTTCTCTTCCCCGTATCGAGGGTCGTCGCGTCGCGTCGCCCTCGGCCGTCCCTCGTACCACCCCCTTCCGTCGGTACCGTAATCGCCGGGGTCCGACGTGACGGGACGCCGACGTCGAACCGCGCCGCTCCGCGACGCGACGTCCCGACGAAGGGAAGCCGGCGTAATTGCGGATCGCGCCACCTCTCGGTTTTGAGGGTCCGGCGGGCCGCGACGGCGCCCCGTCGCCGGCGGGGCTCGCCTCGCGAGGGGCTGCCACCCTCGACTCCCCATCGACCGAGAGGCGACGTCGTCACCGTGGCTCCGGTGGCGGCGCGGAGGTACAAATCGGCGGGTCTCGAACAAGAGAGCCGTTGGTAGAGAAGGCGCCGCGAACCGCAAACTATCTAGCGAAGTCTGTGAGCGGTGCGTGTGCTCCCACGGACACCGGCACGTCTCGTGTCCTGCCCGCAAAAACGTGTAAGTAGTAGTAACGTCGTTGGTCTCTCGACAGGGTGACCGACCGATCGCGCAACGTACCGACCTAACGAGAGGGGCAAGCCTAAGTCCCCGTCACCGGCGAGCCTTACCGTCCGAAAGCGCTCGTAAGCAGATAGGGCCGACGTCGTCGTCGTCGTTCCGACATGGCAGACACGGCCGCAGCCAATCCGTGAGCAGACGCGTCGCCGGCGGGCGCTTTGTTATTATGCTCAAACAACTTGTCGCTTGTACCTTAAAAAGCTAGACAAATTTTACCGAGCATGTTAGTGATTGCAACGATTCTTAGAAGCACCTCGTGCCAATGATTTGTTTCAGCATTAATAATTTTTTGTGCAGCCGCATTTATAGTTTTACAACAATTTAATTTTTGACTCAGTTCTAGCCATGATTTTTGGGCCTGGATGTGGTTTTTAGAAATTTCACGGTCTTTTAATGTTTTAACGAGGTGTTTCCAACTTTTAAAACCTTCTTTTAAAAGGGAACTGATCACACGACAGAAAATTTTGTAGCAAAAGCAGTATATACAGTTCTTTGAAATAGAGTACACTAGCCAGCCTCCTGCAACTTGCTCTCCAACTTTCTCTCATCGGAAGGGAATTTGTAATTGTGCAATGGTTTAGATGGACCTTGTTTTACCAAGAAACTTCTTTCGCCCTCTCCTAAAATTGTTGGCCACAATGCTGATCTGTGCTTAAACTTTGCAGAGCGCTGTTCGTAACTGCCAGGTTGCTGCCAATTTTTATAGTACTTGGCGGCGGAATTTTGCCAGTTCCTGTTGATTCCGAAATATCGTCTAGACATTGGTCGTCATCACTCCCTGACAATTCCGATGTTGGATGTTTTGCCTCCTCTTTACTTTTGGTACTACCAGACGAACTCTGAAAATAGTTCTTTAAACCGCCTTTCGGTTTCCTTTTCCATCCTGCGTCTTTCATATTGGTAACCAGATAGTTTTCTTCTTCCATCAGCAAACATTCTTAAACAGAGTGAGATATCTTAAATTAAACAAATATAATAATAAAAATTAAACGTGAAGATTTATCCTCCCCAACAAACAAGTATTTTTTTTTAATTTTAACAAAAAAAATACAACAGACTTTTGAATTTTATTATGGACCACTGAGCTAACTTCGATTCTGGAATCAGTAAAACTTTCATATTTTGTGCGAAAAATTTCAGCCCTCTGGTATGAAACAGTAAAAATATGTTTAAAGATTTGTTAAAAAGTCGCAAATTTTGCAGGATCGTATTACTACAGGAGCGAGGAGCTGGTCATATATCTTTAGAGACATTTTTCTCCATATTTCCACTCGGAGAATCTGTCATTGAAATATGTATATATGTTTTCGAGAAAGCCTGCATACTTTCAGGTGACATTGTTCTGAGCTCAAAACCACTTAATCTGGACGCCAATAAATGAATTAAAATAAATTACTTAATATCCAATTACAAAAAGCAATTAAATGAAATACAAACTTACATCACTTCTAAATTGACTCAGTTACGTTTACACCACTGAGACTTAATAATAAAAAACATCAGTGCATAAAGTAATTAAATTATGAAATATAATACATACTTACATCTTTGTAGAGTAATAAAAACGGACCAACGGTCGACGAGTTGCGATAAGTAAACTATAAGTGCAAGAGTGCTTTGCATTCGTCCTGAGCAAAAGAACTGAACATAAAATAGATCCGCAAACCGTTCCGTAAAGACAAGCGCATTAGACATGCGCCGCCGCTGATCAGGTTTTCTTAAACATGCGCGCCGCCGAGCCACTGTCGGTTTTAAAATCCGACGTAAGCCGGTTTTAATTTTAATTTTAACACTCTCTTCATGTATACGATGCTGTCAACGTTTTTCTTTAGCACTATGTTTTAGTCTCTAAAAAGCCTTGTGGCCGGTCCGGTGCGACGTGCGAGCCGAGACTAGTTCGGTTGCAAAAATGAAGTGATAAGAGTAAAATTTTTATGAGAACTACATAACGTCATAATGCGCAGATACCAATATTCGTTCGGACGATCTCATTTTTAAAATTGTAGGGGAGTACAATAATTTGACAAACTTAGTTTGTTTTCGCGCGTACGAAGTTTTTGTGATTATTGTTGAATTTGCTTGTTTTGCTCGATTTATAATAATCAGAGTCTTTTAAGGCTACAAACAATAATTTATTTGCTACGTAAGGTAAGAATTGTTGTTATAACGATAGTGTATATATTGTAAACCTTATATTCACCGGGACTGTTTTTTTCCGTACTTATTTTCTTGCCCAGAAAATGGAATTACGTCAAGTAGTTCACATAAAAAATCTACTCTGCGATTTCCGTCCCAATGCATTGTCAACAGGGTTACTATAAATAAGATTAATTCTACTAATAGTTGATAGAGGTAATCTTACTATAAACGGTCAGTAGAATATATTTCACAAAGCAACCACTTGCTTTGTGATATATTTAACAAGACTGGGCGGCTTCTATTTATAGTCAAAACGCTTCCCATCACAAATTGTGAAAAATACTTGCAACTGTCTAAACTCAGAACTTTTTCATTTATATTTATATATATATATATATATATATATATATATATATATAATAAAGAAACAAAAAGGTCAATCATATTTAATTGTGCTACTTATTATTTGTTTATTTAATTAATTGAATGTCTTTAATCATACTCATTTGATTATAGTGCTCCAAAACTTAAACAAAATAATTTATAAGGCATGCCGCCGTTTAGATTTGCCGCCCCGGACAAATTTCCGGGTTGTCCGCCCCCTGGAGCGGGCCCTGCTCTTATTTGTTTTTGAAGTGATTTTTGCAAATGTTGCTCTGGCAGCAGCTATATGATCTTGTTCGAATAAACCTCTTCTGGGATCATCCATTTTAAAAATGAAACCAATATAATGTACGTCGCTTTAAGCTTGTTCCACTAAATGAATAAATGTTATCAACCTTTAACTCGTACATTAAGCTTTTTACGGTAACTGGCAACACTAAAATAAAGTCAGTTTATGTAATAAGTATTTTACGTGCATATAATAAATTTTTCTCTTAACCACATTTTTATGTAGTCATCTACATCAATGCTGCGTTTCTTTTGACGTTATCGTTTCTTCTGAGGTGTACTAGGTTCACTTTGACCAGCTTCTTGACTGGCAGTAACTCGTGCTTTGGCATCTATGTGTCACAGTTTTTTCTTTAACACCACATGCTTCGGCAGTTCTCTATAAACAATGGTTTAGGTATGACATATTTTTAATTATAATACTGACTTGTATAATTGACGTTAGAGGCAAATTCGATCCATTTCGATCACGTTTAGTTTCAAAATATCGAAGAATATTCATTAACATGACCTGGCTTTGACCTTTTAAGTACATCATACCTATTAGAACTTATGATCGCATTTAAGAATTCAAGTAGTTTTAATAAAAACTTCAATATCTAAACGGCAGACGTTCGTTAAAATCTCCCTTCACTTTTCCATACGTATATTATTTATGAGGAACTGAAATAAGTATATTTTATAAGTTCTTTGTTTTATGTATCATGTTATGAATCCTTAGACACCTTTCGCGGTCCCGTCCCGATTTTATTCAGTCACAGTCACCCTCTCTGTACAAAGTGTATTGTGCATCAAGGTCAACTGTTAATCAGGCCACTCACTAGAAAAATATGCTCGGCAGCATGGCTCGCAACAACAAGCTCACTTGTGTGTGGGCAAGATCACCAATATGTTCGCAAGTTGCTGGTTGACGGGGAAGATCGAAAAGCCGCGACAGGAGCCGAGCATGTTGTTCTGCATGTGGCGATCTGCAACATGTTGTCTTGTAAACTGTCAGTTTATATCCGAAATTGGTAATATGATTATCGGCGGGACCTTTTCATTATAATATTAACAAATTCTACATGTAATAAAAAGATCATAATAAGAAAGATGTCATTCAGTGATAATAAACAATTCTGGCGAGAGTTTATCGAATTGTATGAAACCTATCCGTGTTTGTGGAAAGTTAAAATTAAAGAGTATTTGAATAAACACCTAAAAGATGATGCTATGGAGGCTTTAACAGAAAAATGCAAAAGCATTTCTACGGATGCAAACAAGGAGTTTGTTTGTTAACAGAAAAAGAAAAATTTTAATGGCATCCTTTAGAAAAGAACTTCGAAAAATTCTAAAATCAAAAGGCACTGGTACTTCTCCTGATGACGTATATAAGCCCTCGCTATGGTACTACGAACTACTGTTATTTACAGTTGACTGCGAAATTGTACGGACTGGGATGTCGTCTATGGTAGCTGTAGGAACCCCAACTAGTGGAGATGATGAATCAACAACTGATACACAGGTAAGACACAAATTATTATTTATTAACTATATTTTTAGTATTATTAACTACACATACTTTTATTATTAGTATTAAAAGTAATATTTCTAATTAACGGGGATTAATCATTGTTTCTTGAAAATCTACGCTTCCATGGTTACTATTGTAATAATAAGTAAGTCCCTAATTTCTTTATCCTTTAAAAGTGTTTGTTGTTTTCCTCTTAGGTGCTGTAGTCCTAAAAGTTGGTACATGTCATTCCGCCAGTCACCACCAATAATTACGCCATTCTCTACATCCTCAAAACCCAAATTAGATGGTTGTAGGTAGTTCTTACTATACTTTAATAAAAGGTTATAAAGGACACTAGATCGAGTATAATCTCGTCAACATTTTTCAAATTTATAGAAAATCATCGTTGAAAAACTCCAAAATATATGGATATGTTTCAGTATGTTTTCCTTCAAAGGATATGCCGCGTCTCCAATAAATACATATGGTAGTGCGACATCTACACCAGCAGGTTTATTAGGTGATGGTAAATTTAATGTTTTATTAACTAGGGCACTGTAAAAATCAGTTTCATGTAGAATCCCTCCATCTGAAACCCTTTATGAAAACTCTTATAATTGTAATAATAAGATCCACTACCAGGAGGTTTCTTAATTGCTACGTGTTTTCCATCAAAGCTTCCTAGACAATTTTCAAACTGCCACATATCTTTGTAGCCCTCTACTATTAATTCCCATTCAAGCGTAGATACTGGAAGCTTAAAAAGAAAATGAAATTAATAACAAGGAATACAATATAAAAATTAATTGCAAAGAATTATAAAAATAGACGACAGCTACTAATACAGCAAATTATATTTCAGGTTGAGGAAGTACTATCTCCATCTACACTATCAACGGCGTCAAGCACAACAATGCCTTCAACACCTCAAACACAATTCGGGAAAACCAAATTGAAAACCAAAATAGAAAAGAAAGTTTCTTAGAGGTAGCAACAAAATGTTTAAAAGAAGAAATTTCTGATGAGGAAAACGTCTATGGCCTATACATTGAACAACAACTTAAGGAAGTGACACCAAATCAGCGTATTACAGCAGAAAAACTTATATCTGATGTTATTTACTATAGAAAATGCAAAAACTAACAGAAATGTCCTGTACGTAGGCGACACCGCCCTATAATAATAATAATTCCCAACCAATTGCCCCTAACAATCCCTAAGTCCCACCACAATATTATCAAAATAATTGGGGATATCAGTATACGGTACCAGCATCACCCACAGTGGTTCCCGGACAAACATCATTTGGAATACAAAACAAATAATATTCTGACCGCCAACAGAATGACGTCGCAAATGAACATTTTGACCTACAGGAATTTGTCGTGCGTAATAATGAAAATACCGAAAGTACATTAATATAAAAAATAATGTACAAATAATAACTGTTTTTTTATTTGAATATTTTTATTTAGGTGCCACGTTTGTACTTTACTTACCTTTACTTAATACGAGGTGAGTTGTTTAAGTTATCTACCTAGCTATGAAGGAAAACAGGTATATGAAAACAAAAAATATTTTTCTACATAACTTCCTCCCACATTAACATATTTAGTCAAACGTATCTTCAGTTGTCCTATACCTTCAGAAAAAAAATCATTTGTTTGGTCCTCAAAGTAATCCTGTACTTCTTGTTGAAGAGTTTCATCCGGCTCAAATTGTTTACCCCGTAAGTGTTTTTTGAAATGTCTGAATAAAAAAGTCGCATGGTCCTAAATCCGCGCTATACGGAGGGTGGGCAAGCTCTACAAAGCCGCACTCATTAAAAATGCCCTGCACGATGCGCGCCTTGCGAACACGGCAGTTGTCATGAAGCAGCAATGTCTTCTCACGATGCGAGTTCGGCCGTTTTCGGAAGAGAGCCGTTTTTAAGTTCTTAATTGTGTTTCCATAAGCTTCAGCGTTTGTTGGACGCCCTATTTCCATGTATTCCACTAACAAAACACTCTCGGAATCCCAGAAAATAGTTGCCATCAACTTTTTTCCTGAAAATTGTGTCTGCTTTCTTCGGCGGTGGGGAGCCTTTGTGAACCCACTGTAACGATTCCTGTTTGCTAGGAGGGTCCCAGTGATAGACCCACGTTTCGTCACCAGTAACAATTTCATTCAAAAAGTCACGGCCTTGCGCCAAAGCCGCCTAATTTTCTCGGCATTGTTTTTGCTCTGGTGTGAGCAACTTTGGAATCCAGCGTGCAGACACTTTTGTTATCCCTAAGTCCTCATGCAACATTTTTAATGCAGTTGTTTCCGATATGTTGAGTTCTTTGGCAACCACGGAACCCTTTGTTCGGCGGTCTTGTAGCACCAATTGCTCAACCTTGCGAACAATTTCCCCCATTCTCCGTCCACTGACCGGCCAGTTCTTGGATCGTCTTCAATTGAATCCATCCCCCAACGAAACTGTTTTGACCAAAATTTAAGTTGGTGATATGATGACCCATCATTTCCATACACTGTAGTCATCCTCTCAAAAATGATTTTTGGGCCATTCCCTTCCTTTGTCAAAAACTTAATGACACTTCGATACTCCCGTTTTATTTCGCTCATGTTACTGCACTAATTGTCATGGCAAATTTGTACTACTTTACAGATTGACTTGCTATTTGACAACGTCACTTTGAATGTCTAACGCATACGCAATATTGTTTTCGGTCGCCTAGCAATCTGTTTTACATAGCTAGGTAGATATTTAAAATCTCCCCTCGTACCTTATTGATTTCTCGACAGGTTTCTGGAATAAGTTGTCCGAGCAACTGTGGTGAAAGTATAGCGCTAAATTTAAGATCTTCATAGTTCCTTCCAGTAGCTATAAATCTCAACGTGGCCACTAACCTTTCTCTGCGCTGACCGACTGCCTCATTTTGGTATCTTGTTTCTCAATTCTGTGGCGTACCATATTAAAAAGTACCGAAAAGGCTGTATTGTCTATTCTTAAATAGTTCTGGAAGTCTTTCGGTTCTGTTACTCGTAATTCTCCTAACAGATTCATGTGACTATATTGTTAGATTTTTAAAAGTCACAGTTTTGTCCATATTCTCCTTTTGTTTTTTTTCTTTTTCAAAATAAATAGTTCTAATAGCCCTACTGCTGTAGCTATTTTCTGTTTCTTTAATAAGAGCGCTGACATAATGACTTATAATTGTATTAATAATATTATTTTTAATAATAACACATTCGTTCAATGTTCAAAGACCACTGAAGCTCATAGTAAACTCGACACAAGTGTGTGGCAATTCGAAATAATGTTGACGAACAGGTTGTCGAGCATGCTACCGAGCATATTCGCTAGTGAGTGGCCTGCTTTAGTCGCATTTGTTATGTCCCTGAAGTTAGCATCAGCTTCAGATATGAAACGTATTCTTAGAGATGGAATAACATGTATTTCAAATCTGAAAATAATCGCATTCAAAGAGAGAAAACTCCCCTTTCTTAAGTATTACAATAATAGTAAAGGGGGCAAATGAGTTTGTGCCATGATAAAATTTTGCCCTAAAATGTATATATACTTAAGAAGGGGCAGTTTTCCCTCTTTGAAAGCGATTATTTTCAAATCTGAATTACATGTTATTCTACTTCTAAGAATACATTTTATATCAAAATTTCATCGTTGCACATGCTCATTTGCTCCTTTTGTGGACTATTATTCAAATATTCAAAAAAAGGGGTTGTTTCGCCCTCTTCAAAGTCTGTTACTTATAATTTACTTTACTATTTTTGATTGATTGCGTGTAGGGTATTGATTAATGTTTTGTTTGGATGACATATTTGGTTTTATTTTTGTGTTACATGCAGTGGCGAAACTACAAAATTTTTCTGGGGGCGGGGGGCAGGCCCCACGGGCTCTTTTTGGGGAGGGGTGCGTATAAAAATTTTGTTGGGGCGTACACGCCACTTTTTTATAGATGCATGCGCATGAAAACTACGTCAATCTTGTTTTCACTCTCAATTTTAAACAGTTTTGGTTTTCATCATCATGGTTTGTCATATACCTACTTTAAGTAAAAGACTTTCTTGTTTTCACATTTTATTTAGGAAATATAACATATAAGTATGAATAAAAAAAACTTCAAACTAATTTTAGTTTTCTATCTGTTTTTATAAAAACAGTGAGAACTTGTTCAGCCGACAATTTCTGCTTAACTAAAGCATTTTTGATACAGAGAAGTGATAAATTTGAAAATCTATCTTGTACCATTGTGGTTCTCAGCCATGTTTTTATCCGTCTCATAGCGGAGAAACTTCTTTGGCAACCAGCTGAACTGATTGGAAGGCCTACAGCAATTTGTAGTAATTTGTAAAGATTTGGAGTCAGATCCCCCTTCACGTGAACTTTTAGATTTTGCAACGTGATTTCAAGATTTTTATTTTTGAATAAATTTCGTATCACTAAAACTTCAGCTTGAAGTGTTGAGATTTCGATATTGAAGGCCCTCTGATAATTGGCTTGATCCAAATCTAGCTTCATAAAGGAATCAATCGCTCTTGCAAGGGGAAGATTTTCAAATCGTTTTTTCATATTGCCAATCACGTTGTCCATGACTTGGTAGTAAATGTTGACTTCCTAGTATTCGGGAGCTGTAGTTCCTGCAGGTATGTCGATCAGAGATGATTTACCCAGGGTTGAGTCAGATAGATATTCATTAAGCCTTTGTGGTTGCTTCCTTTTTTTTGAAATCCTTAAAGGCTCCAAACAAATGTCTTGTTCTCCTGAGAATTTTTCTATTTCACTCCACAGGTCCTCAAATTTGTTCCTCTTCTCTTCAAAGCTACTTATAGTGCTATCTATGATATCACTAGCCTGACCTAGTGTGGCATCTTTTCTCTGAAAATATTTACTCAGTACATTTGCGACCATTAACACTGAATGGAAGACGAACAAACAAACGATAAATTGTGGCTTTATCATTGATACCTGTATTCCAAGTGCTTCTACAGAATTTTTCTCTCGCCCTTATACAATTTCCTCATCCAGAGCATTTCGAATTGCTTGGAAGTTTTTCAAAAGGGATTTGTAATTTTCATATCGACAACTCCACCTGGTACTGCTAAGACTTCCCATTTCGCCCCCCGACTTTATACTTAGAGCATCACGGGGGTTTATGAGATGAGAATGATGACCGGGTCGAGAAAAGTGGACGTATATTGCCTCCAGAGTGTTGAAAAATGCAGCTGCAGTAGACACCTTAGCACAACTGTCGACAATTACCAAGTTCATCCTGTGTGCCAAGCAATGAAAGTAAATGGCTTGTGGATGATCCTCCCTTAGCAGAACGCTTTATCTAACTTCACACTATATTCAAGCCACTGATAAGTATCATTAAGACGAAAACGATCTCCGTCTATCTCCAAATGAACTTTTTGGAAAAACAACCCTTGGGCCCCTTGGCTGCGAAGGACCACTAGCAAGAGTTCCCAGATCTTGATCTTCTGGATCATTTCGTCCTCTTTGATTTGTTTCTGCAGATGTAAAAACATCGGATGTTTTGCTACCTTGCCCTTCTTGCAACGGCTTTATTTACATCTTCTCGTATGCCTCCACCAACATTTTCTATATTTGAAGTTGAAGATTGTGTTAAATCACAAGCTATCTCAATATTTGTTGTTGAGTCACATACTGGAGTAGACGTTTGCCTTGTCTCAATCTCATCTTTGTCGGGCTGATTTGTGGCAGATTTGAAAAACGATCGTATGTCTTTCAATTTCTTCATGTTCAAACCGCCCACAATCTGCAATCTGCAACGCAAATTCAAATAAAAACAAATTTATAAATACCGAAGCTAACTGCTCGGACACTGATGGGGAAACAAGTAAAAGGCGTGAAAGAAAGTACAAATCAAAATCTCTTTGCAGTTTTAACTTTAAACTATTATTATTATTCGCTGAAACTTGTGATGCAATCTTTCCTTTTTTTCACCCATCAAAATCTTATAATACTCTAAAACAAACATACAAATAAGTAAAATTACCTTAGTCCTTAGTTGTTTGTGGCAGTTGGCCTTGGCAGTGGCTATTTGTTTGCTTTGATGTTTTATTTCACACAGCACTGTGCTGTCAGCACAAAAGACTCAGAACATGGAACACCGAACACAGGTTATATTGGCACTTGGCTCATAATAATAATAATATTAATATTACATAAAACATTAAACATAACTATGACAAGCACTAACTCCATGAATTCATCGTGCGTTGCAGCGTTGCTTATATAGGTACCGATGACGCAAGCAACCCTTCTCGAATCTTCTAGAAGTTCGATGACTAATAATTTACGTAAGCTGCTGTCTGCGTCTGCCGAGGCATCGTAATTATGATTCATACATCTAGATTGTTCGGAATAATGAGTCACCATTTCCGGTATGTTACACTATTTTTAAGTTTCAAGTCTCGCTTCCTTTATAAAAAGTTATCCTTTAGAATGTTAATGTAAACTGTATGTAAACTAATCTAATCTACTAATCTTTGCGGCGTCTTTATGCTTGCTGGGTTTACTACATCGTGAAAGAGGAACTATACATGCTATTGGTTATGCATCAACACCAAACACTCAACGCATATCATTATCATGAACCAAAACAATTCCAAGCGCAGCACAGTCACAGTCAGCAGTCTACCGGCGCCGCGCCGCTTAGCTAAACAAATATTATATCACCGATGCAACTTATGCTCGAATGACGAATATTCTAATGTCCTTACATAATAAATAATAATTAATAATTGTACTTATCACTATGTCACTATTACTACTCGTTTGTTTATCGCAATGGTTTAAGATTTAACGAATTAAGTTGTTAGATGGAATTTAAGATAAGAATGAAAAATGGGGAAGTGCTCCGTTTTTCTGGGGTGTGTCACGACTTGCCTGGGGTGTGCCTGGCACACCTTGCACCCCCCCTAGTTTCGCCACTGGTTACATGTTCGTTTATTTTTTTGGGTTTAACTTATCTGGTCCACTGTAAAAAATCATTTCTCAAATCTGAAGCTGACGCTAACTTCAGCTAGGTGCATTTGCACATTTATATAAAGTACCTTTGATACAAATTCACTTTTGAAAATATTTTTAAATGGAGACTATAATAAGAAGTTATATCCCAAACAATTGGGTTCATACACATCAAGATCTTGGTGAATACAAATTAGTAGAGTTACTTGAATCCGATCCAATGTATGAATATTTAGAACAAAAAGTAAGGGGAAGATTTAATATGGGAGTGAGTAAAATTGTAAGAGTTGAAAATCCGTATTTGTGGGCCCAATATTTATTAAAAAAGGAAGAGTATGAATGTAAAGGGTATGTTGAAGAACGAGAATTGTTTCATGATACGTGCAATTCAAAAATACATTCAATTGTATCTACAAATTTAGATAGACGACTTGTAACCCGTGCTAAATACGGAATCGGTGTTAGCTTTTCTCCTTATCCTGGTTATGCAAATCAGGAATCTTCCAGATCGAATGGTGTCAACAGAGCACTAATATTAGCCAATGTGTTAGTGCAGAACCCACAGAATGTGACAGGCTGTCTTGGGTTACCATGTCAAGGGTATGATACCACCATCGGTAATCACGGTAATGTTATAGTTAAATTCTATGATGATGAATTTTATCCAAAATACATTATATATTATACAAGTAAAAATAATCTGTATTTTAGGCGTAGATATTAAGTGTATGACCTGTTTTATATCCATTATAAAGTTTTATACCGTTTTAATAATATAAATGTGTTTGTATGATTTGTTTTATGTTGCAAAATAGAATTCTTGTGTTGAAGAACTGTATAAATATATACAACCTATGTTGATTTCTTACTTACACAATGTTCATTACTAACTACTAACACAAAACGCCAAAAGCAAAAATGCATAATGTAATATTAACTGTGGTACATATTTTGTAGGATATATATCCTGTCGCCCAACCACACCTACAATCAAAATGAATAGTAATTTCACTTTTTAAGATAACTCAGTGATATTTAGAGATTTTACGAATATTTGTAACACAGATATCAACATGTGAATATCATTTTAATTTTTATGTGATACAATTCCCCTGGAATATGTATCACACATAAGTGACACATTAATTTTGTATCATGTCAAGTCGATAGTACAGCTACTAGGTTTAAGCGTTGATTGAGGAATCGTTTAAGATACGCAACGGTATGGTAATATCCGTAGCCAAAGTTGGGTCTCAACTAGAGACGGCGCTAGTAGTAATGTGGGTCTCAAATGTTTAGTTGCTCGTTAACTCTCGCCGTGAAAGTGTCTATGTACTCTTAATTGGCAAGCGTGTTTGACGTCAGGTTTCTTCTACAAACTTTTGATTATTTGTGTTTTTGTAAAGCGTGTCATTTTTCAAATAAAAATTTAATTTCTGAACTAACTGATTAATAAAATAAATTTTGTTTTTCTTTATAATTAAAATTACATTGATTGTAAGAATTGAATAAATTAAAAAGTAAATTATTCATGTTGTTTGAAGATAAATGATTGCAATTATTCATCCTATATGATTAATTGATGAATATGCTAAAATTTTTCTTATTCTAATTTGATTAAATGCCATTAATCCTCTTACAATTATTGCCATTAAAATAATAATTATTATAAAAGATTTGAATTTAATATTTAGTATTAACAGGACTATAGGGGCAATTTTCTGTCATGTTAATATTAATAAACAATTTATTCAATCTAATCCTTCAAGAACTTGGAAATCAAAAATGGAACGGGGTTATTCCTATTTTCATTAGAAGTCTTGAATTTATAATAAAAATAATTAATGATTCTTGATTTATTTTTGATGAAAATCTCGAACTTATTATTATTATGATAATTGCTAATAGAATTACTGATGATACAATAGTTTGTGTAATAAACTATTTAATTGAAGATTCAGAAGAAAGTTTATTTTTCTTGAATTTAAAATTGGAATAATAGATAAAACATTAATTTCAAGTCCTATTCATATAGCTATTTATGAATAAGAGGAAATTGAAATCAAGGTTCTAATAATTAATATTGATAAAAATAAAATTTGATAAAATTTTTTTATTAAAAAAAAAAGAATCTTTATATTTGGGGTATGAACCCAAAAGCTTTATTTAGCTTATCTTTTTATAAATTAGTATAAGATGTACATGAATTTTTAATGTTCACAGGAATAGTTTAATTCTATTATTTATAATGAAGGTAAAATTTTACATTTTTATTACATCATAATAATCCTTTTGTCAGGCACTTCATTTGTTTTTGTTTTTAATGTATTTGAATTGTTAAAATTAAATATTTAAATCACTTAAATTTTTTTAGTTAATTAATTTTAGCATCCAATTTAAATTCAAGGCCAACAAATCACAGGTGAATATGGGTGGGTACAGAATTTCTAGTTATTTGGAGAAAAAAAAGTGGTTGATTTTATTTTTTAACCTCAATAAAAATTTACTTATTATATGTAACTAATTTTAATGTTATATACCATAACTTATTTATATAAATATTTTATTATTTATAAAGTTTTATATATATATATATATATATATATATATATATATATATATATATATATATATATATACTATGTCTCTTGAATTTCTGGACATAAAATAAACTATTGTAAATATTTTCTCCCCTAATTATTTTACAGTAAAATGTCAAATGTAAAACTTCTTAAGGAAAAAAGGCTGCTTCTTATGTTACAATTGCATTTACATTTGGTTCATCCGTTTTCGAGAAAATTAGGAAAAACTTAAGGGCTTTTCGTGACCGGTAACGTTAATAAGCCATGTAAGTGTCAGGATAAATACAATAAGGAGCACAAATAAAATAAGTCTGTTATAAACAAGAAGATGATATTCTAAATAAACAAATTAATTATGAAAATTGGAAAATAAATAACAAAACCATCATTTCCACTATTTGATCAAGTGTTCAAATAAATCTCGTTTGAGCTAAACAATATCCATGTCGATCATGGCTTATTAACGTTACCGGTAGATTTGAATAAGTTGATAATTTTTGAAATTGTTTCTGCACTTGGAATTTGCCGGTTTTGATAACTAGCCGAGTACAAATCTCTGATATTTCTAAGTGAATTGCCAGAGTAATGCCATTCAATAAATTTTACTTTTTCTTCAATGGTGTAATAATTCATTTTTATAAACAAATTTTTCTTTAAAAAGTAATAATCTGTCTCGAATAAAGTTTTAATGATGAATGAATTGTTTTTGAACAATGAATAATTTACAATGACAATTAATAATTATTGTTAGCAAAGCAACATTGACCAGTTACGAAAAAGCCCTTAAGTTTTTCCTAAATTTCTCGAAAACGGATGAACCAAATGTAAATGCAATTGTATATAAGAAGCAGCCTTTTTTCCTTAAGAAGTTTTACATTTGAGATTTTACTGTAAAATAATTAGGCGAGCCAATATTTACAATAGTTTATTTTAACATGGGGAATTCCCTATGTCCAGAAATTCAAGAGACACAGTGTGTGTGTGTGTGTGTGTGTGTGTGTGTGTGTCTATATATATATATATATATATATATATTTAACTTTATATTAATTTATATAATTAAATATAGATCAATAAAAGTGGAACTATAAATGAATAAAGTGAAGATATTAGTTTATTAATCGTATATAAATATTATTACACGATAAACCTGAAAAAAAAAGAAATAATGAATAGTTATATTTTTATTTAATAGTTATAACATCGTATTATATGATTGTTCTAATTTATTATTATTATTTACTGCAATTAATATATTAAATATTTATATATATATATATATATATATATAATAGAATTAATATATAAATATTCAATATATCAATAAAATGTTATCTTAAGAATTTAACATTATTGCTATTGGTCTTTCATAAATGATCATTTATATAAAGAAAATAATTTAAAAAAACAACTTACGAGTTACTAGAAATTAAATTTGTTATTAATGGAATATTAATTTAAAATTAGAAATTAATTAATTTTTATTGCTTATTAATGATTAGCTTATGATTATATTTTAAATATATTTGAGGGGTCAATAAAATATTTATATTAATATACGTATAAATAAATTTTGTAAGTTTTAATTTAAATTATTAATTTTATAACTTTATTTTTAAATGAAATTGATTGTTTTGTTTTTAAATAAAATTAAATTTTTCATTTATTTTGGATTATTTTTATTTAAAAATTTAATTTAATGATTTATACCATTTTATTAATAATAAATTTGATTATTAAGTAATTTTCTAAAATAGTAAAATTTAATTTATTAATAATTTATTTATTATTTAATTATTTTAATTGATTAATTTATTTAAATTAGAATTAATTAAATTTAAATTTAAGAATAGTTTATTTTGGGGAATAATTTATTTAAATTTAGAATTCAATTTGTATTAAATTTATTATTTAAAATGAATTTACAGGTAGAATTTTAATTAAAAGTTTTTTTTCAGTATTTAACACTGAAAATTTATTAATATACTTTTCAGTCAATTTTAATAAATCTAATAAAATTTGTGCCAGCAATTGCGGTTATACAAATAGATTAATTGAATATTTTTAGTTTTAAATTTTAATTTAATTAAATTTGATATTTGAATTTTTAGGTGAAAT
Source organism: Vesta saturnalis (assembly GCA_036346205.1). NCBI lineage: Eukaryota > Metazoa > Arthropoda > Insecta > Coleoptera > Lampyridae > Vesta > Vesta saturnalis. Next base: position 1,451,794 of record JARFJB010000307.1, read on the forward strand.
TTAAATTTGAATATTAATTATTATAATAATTTTAAATTCATTAAAATTAAAATATAAACTAGGATTGTATCAGGGTTGATTAGATTGAAATTATGTAATTGATTTTCTCGAATTTAAAAGGACTAATTAATCATTTATTTATTTGCGATATAATATTTTAAAATAATTAATTTGAAATGAAATTTTATTCGTTTTTAAATATATCTAGTTTTTTAAGAAAAGAATTTAATTCTATTATTATTTATTTAAGAATTAATTTTTAATTTTTAAGTTTTAATATTAAATATTTAATGGGATGAGCTTCTATTTAAAATTTAAAAAATTTAAATATATCTATATTATGTATAATTTTAATTGTTAATCATGATAATAATTTAATAGTTATTTATTATTTAATTATTAATTTATATTAATTTTAAGTTGTTTATTAAAAATTAATTTTATATTTTTTATTATTAGTTATTATGATTAAATTAGTAAATTTGTTTTTAAAGATAAAAGATTTTTTAGATTATAAAAAGGAATTCGGCAAATTAATTTTCTGCCTGTTTATTAAAAACATGTCCTTTTGAGAATAATTTAAGGTCTAATCTGCTCAGTGATAATTAGATAGCCGCAGTATTTTAACTGTGCAAAGGTAGCATAATAAATAGTTTTTTAATTGAAATCTGGAATGAATATGGAAGAGGGGGATTTGCTATGCTTTTTATGGCTGAATATTCAAGAATTTTGTTTATGAGAATAATATTTGTTTTTATTTTTTTTGGTAGATTATTTTTTAATTATTTTTTGTTTGTTTGTTTTATTTATTTCTTTTATATTTATTTGAACTCGGGGGACTTTACCTCATTTTCAATATGACAAGCTTATATACTTAGCTTGAAAAAGATTTTTACCTATTTCTTTAAATTTTTTAATGTTTTATTTAGGATTGAAGTTGTTTATTTTTGTTCAAATTAGTTAGTTAATTAATTATAGTAAAGTTAATAAAGTAAATTAACTCTTTATTATATTTTCAAAATATATACTTAAACAAGATCATTAACTTAATTGAATATAATTTTATCTCATAATTTTGATATTAAAAGTATAAGAGGAAAAAATAGGAAATATAACGTAGTTAAAATTTGCCTGTTAAAATGAAAGGATCTTCAACTGGTTTAGCTCCAATTCATATTAATATTAAAATAATTGTTAAAAATGAACAAATTAAAATTTTATTTAATGGATATAATGAGTTTCTTTGCATTTTTTTTTTAAATATTGGTATAATATTTAATAGTTCGTTCTTATGGCAATGATTATTTTCAGTCTTTTAATATTTTATGATAAAATTTATTTTTTAATAGTTTTATGATTCCTTTATGTTTTTAAAAATTATTTTTGAATTATTCAGTTTTTACTTTTTATTATATTTTATATATTTTTTCTTAGTTTTAATTTTACATTTTTTTATAGTTCAATTAGATATATATATTTGGGTGGGATTATTTAAGATATTTAATAATTTTACTTAGTATTTGAATTTGTACTTTAATAATTATAGCTAGAGGAAAATTTATATTGAGAAAAATTATAGTGATTTTTTTTATTTGTTGTTTTAATAATATTATTTTCATTATTTATAACTTTTAGTTCAATAAATATATTTATTTTTATATATTTTTTTAAATTAGATTAATTCCAACATTGTTATTAATTTTAGGTTGAGGTTATCAACCTGAACGTATTCAAGCTGGTATATATATATATATATATATATATATATATATATATATATATATATACAGTTGACTCGCGATAGTCCGACACGTGATAGTCCGACACGCTCGGTAATCCGACGCCGTATCTAGCCGCATTTCGCGCCTCGTGTTGTGACAGGATTCTCAAGTCTTCCTTTTGTTAGTAGCTCGCTGTCTTTACTAGTTCAGTGAAGTGTTAAGTGTCAAGTGATGGCAAGTACAAGTGGAATCACTATAAAACGTAAACATAAAACATTAACTCTTTCTGAAAAATGGGAAATAATTAAGAGGTTAGACCGTGGTGAAACTCCAACAACTATTTCTAAAGCTTATGACATCGGGCGACCAACCATCTATGACATCTTGAAAAATCGAGAAAAAATTGAACATTTTGTGAAAACTGTTGAAGACGACTCAAAGAGAAAAACTCTTAGATTGGCTGAATTTCCCCAAGTAGAAGAAGCTCTTTATTCTTGGTTCAAACAGCAAAGGAACAGACAGGCTCCGATTTCTGGGGATCTTTTGAGGGAGAAAGCAAAATTCTTTTATCGTGAAATTACAAAAAAAGATGATTTCCGCGCCAGTGACGGGTGGTTTGAGAATTTTAAAAAGCGACATGGTATTCGTTATGTTCAGATGAGTGGAGAGAAATTGTCTGCTGACGAGACAGAAATTCCTAACTTTCTCAAGAACCTCACCTCGAAAATCACTGAATTAGGCCTTACGCCTGATCAAGTCTACAACGCCGACGAAACGGGATTAAATTGGCGGCAACTTTCCACAAAAACATTTGTGACAGATGATGAGAAAAAACTTCTAAAAGAAAGAATCACTTTAATGGTTTGTTCAAATGCCGCTGGGAATCGTAAGTTGAAACTAGCTGTAGGTAAAAGTAAGAACCCGCGGGCATTTAAAACACCAAGATAGAAACTCTTCCAGTGGTATATAAGAATCAAGGACGAGCGTGGGTCACTCAAGAAATTTTCCGAGACTGGTTTTACAACCATTTTGTCCCAGAAGTAAAACAAGATTTGAAACAAAAAAAACTACCGTTAAAGGCCCTTTTACTGTTAGATAACGCCCCCGGACATCCGGCCGTGGAGGAATTGAGAGTTAAGACAGCTAATGGGTTCATTGAAGTTATGTATTTGCCAGCAAACACAACTGCTGTCATTCAACCGATGGACCAAAATGTAATAAAAACATTGAAGGCACATTACAAAAAGCGCCTACTGATGGACACGTCAGCCAGCCCGATGCAGACATCACTTCTGTTTTGAAGTCATTTAACATAAAGAATGCCATCCTTAACGCATCATTTGCATGGCAACAAGTAAAAACGTCAACTCTCATAAAAATAAAATCGTGCAAGCATATTTGGCCAGAAAATCCACTCCTGAAAAAGAAAGAAAACGAAGATGAACAGTCTCAAGTTAATGGAGTTGTGGATGACACACTGACACTTTGTGGTAATATCACCGTTCCACAAGAATGTTTAGAAGACTTAAGAACATCGGTCTTAGACGGCAACTTAAATGCGGATGAAACAGATGATGAGATAGTACTGCAAGTCACGTCTACTGTTCAAGACGAAACAATCGAGGAGGCCATGGAGGAAAAATATACCGTCAGCTGTGATGAAGCTATGGCGGCCGCCAACACATTAATACGCTGGTGCGAGGAGAGTGAACTGGACTTCAACAACGTTTTTATGCTGAAAGACATCCAAGAAAAAGGCATGACAGACTGTTTACGTAAGAAAACAAAAACAATCACAGACTATTTTAATCCGTAAGTTTGCACAATGTTCGCTCTGTTTTTTGTAAACGCTTAATCGTTTTGTGTTTTTCAATTTTATATGCAATAAATCTCTCTTTTTTGTGAAAAATAATGCCTAAATTGATTATTCTACACCTTTGATATCGAAGAGTATACAAAATAATACGTCAACAATTAATTTTCTTAACTTATATGGACAAATTCAGTAAAAATAAACTAACCTTCGGTAATCCGACATTTTTGGTAATCCGACACCCCCTAGGTCCCATAACTGTCGGATTATCGCGAGTCAACTGTATATATATATATATATATATATATATATATATATATATATATATATATATATATACATGATAATTTTTATACTTTAGATATTTATTATCTTTCTTTTTCATTAAATAATATTTATTTTTATATTTGTACAATTTTTGTTCTCATGGTAGAGGCTCCAATTTCTGGGTCAATAATTTTGGCTGGCGTAATGTTAAAGTTAGGGGGATATGGATTAATTCGTTTCATAAAAATTTATATAATAGGTTTAAAATTTAATTTTATTATTATAATTATTGGTTTAATAGGGGGTTTTATTATTTCTTTAATTTGTTTACGTCAAATGGATGTTAAGTCTTTAATGGCATATTCATCAGTTTCACATATGAGATTAGTATTAGGAGGTTTAATAACAATAAATATATGAGGTTTATATGGTTCGATTGTAATAATAATTTCTCATGGTTTATGTTCATCAGGATTATTTTGTTTAGCTAATTGTTCATATGAACGTTTATCTAGTCGTAGATTGTTTTTAAAGAAAGGTTTAATTAATATTATACCTAGAATAAGATTATGATGATTTTTATTATGTTCTTCTAATATAGCAGCTCCTCCTTCTTTAAATTTATTAGGGGAAATTATATTAATTAATAGTTTGGTTTCTTATAGTTGAATTACAATAATTTTAATTAGATTAACTTTATTTTTTAGAGGTTGTTTTTTTTTAAATTATTTATTAGGCATCAACTTCTAAGGTTATTTTTCCTTTAGCCTGTTATGAATTATTTACTTGTTCCAAAACGTATTCTGAATATGTGCATATTTGTTGGTTAAATTTTTCCGTGTAATTCTGATAAATGTAAAAATTCAAGCACCTCTTTCATTTTTCTTTCATTTACTTCTAGCATTTTAGGAAATGGACCTCTTATATCACAGATTTCTCGTTGTGCTTGCACTGCTTGACAATCAGTAAAGAGATGTCGGATCGTTAATTGTACGTTGCATATTTGGCATATTCCTCGGGGTGATCCTGTATGTGTTCGTGGGTCAACTTTGTATGACCTATGCGAAGTCTTGTAATGACTATACTGTTCCTTCTTGAGAATGCTGGGTATATTTTGCGTTTTTTGATCGAAGGTAGATGTTCTTTAAGGGCCCTATTTTGTTGATTCCAAGTATTTTGCCATTGGTCTAATATTTTATCTCTAATGTACTCCTTTTTGGTCGCTTCTTGTGATGGGATCTGTAATGTGATCCTTTGTTTTGTTAATTGTACATATATGAGCGTATTTAATGTCCTGCACGTATTTTCATTCTTAGTGATGATCTCGTAATTAAAATGTGTTGACTTCATGCTGATTTTGCAAACATATTTTTGTAACAGCCACATGCGCCTGAACTTTAAGGGTAGAACACGAGCTTCAGCGCATAAACTATATGAAGAGCTTGTGGGGAAAGCCCCCATGCAGTATCTTAGTGAGACATTTTGGATTGTGTCTAGTTTCTTCAAGAGAGATATGCATGCAGATGTGTATGCATTGCATCCATAATCTATCTTTGAAAGAATCATTGTTTTATAAATCCGTAATAGAATTTCCCGGTTTGCACCCCAGTTTGTGTTATTATTATATTCAAGACTTGTTTGGATACTGTGTATATATATTCTATGTGGTTTCTCCACGAGAGGATAGGGTTAAGAATTATGCCAAGAAATTTTGTTTGAGACACAACTCTGATTCGTTTATTTCCAAGGTAAAGTTTAGGCTCGTAATGCGGTGTTCTTAGCTTGCAGAAATGCATAGACACTGTCTTTGAGTGAGAAAACCGGAATCCTACTTTTTGTGCCTGTTCCACTATGGTGTTAATTGCTTTCTGTAGCTCGTTGTTAATTGCAGCGCCTCTTTTCCCGGACCTATAAATCGTGATATCGTCAACGTATATAGAGCGGCCAATTGTTGGTTTTAGTGTAGTTGTGATATCATTTACCGCAATAGCAAACAAAGTTACGCTAAGTGGAGAGCCTTGAGATATTCCATTTTCTAAAATATGTTCGTCGTACACTGCTTTCCCTACCCGCACTTTAAAACGTCTATCATACAGAAATGACTTTATGGTATAGGCTAATTTTCCCTTTACCCCCCATTTATGTAGCTTTTCCAATACGGCATATCTCCAAACTGTATCATAAGCCTTTCTATGTCGACAAATACAGCTGTTAGGTGTCTCTCTTCCGAAGCTTTCATAGATGGCGTTGACAATTGCACCAATTTATCATTTGTGCTATAATTTTCCGAAATCCCGCCTGATAATGATTTGTCCAGTTATTTTCTTCCATTAAATTGACCAGTCTTTTATTGATAATCTTTTCTAAGAGTTTTTCCATACAGCAACATAAAGAGATCGAACGGTAGCTGTCCGGTTCTAACGGATCCTTACTAGTTTTTAAGACAGGTACTACCATTGCAGTCTGCCACAATTCTGGATACTTGCCTTCGTTCCAAATTTTGTTGAAAGTATAAAGTAAATCCAGCAAACATGAGTATGGTAGGTTTTCAGCATTCCGTTTGGGATATCATCGATTCCAGTCGCACCTTCCTTAGCTTCGTGTAGAGCTACGAGTTCTTCCATAGTAATTGGCTCGTTGTAGCTTTGATAGGTTATTTCAGTAAGATCTAAGGGTGGCTGTCGTCATTTTAAATTTAAAATCTGCACTGTAGTTATTTGTACTGCTAACCTGTTGGTAATGATTAGCTAGTTGCTCGGCTACTGCTGCGGGTTCGGTAAATAGATTGTCTTTAATTTTCAATTTTGGGAGGCTTTTATTGTAACGTTTCCCGGAGATGGCACGGATTTTAGTCCACAACTCTGTAGTAGGCGTTGTTGTTTGTAATGAGCTGACGTAACTTCGCCATGAGGACCTTTGTGAGGTTTTAATCTCTCGTCGTGCTATTGCTCTGAGTTTTTTAAAATTGATAAGGTTTTCTGTAGTGGGGTTTTTTGAAAACTTCTTCAGAGCGACTTTTCCGGCCTTAATAGCTTCACCGATTTTTGGGTTCCACCAAGGTACAGGTATTCGTTTTACTTTGTGGCTTGTCCTAGGATTTGATATTTCGACAGCTTGCAGAATCGATTCGTTAAGGTCGTTTACCATATATTTATTCATTATTTCTATATTTTTTATAATTATTTCTCCTAATTTAATTTAAAAAACGGTGTTTCCTTACCTTTTGCGGAGAAAATTAAAAATTTAGGTTTAGTTTCAGATCGTAAATACAATTTTAGTGATCATGTAAGTTACGTGATCAAAAGGGCCTAGATGAAACTACGATTGTTATTTACTAATAAGTCAATAATATAATTTATTTTATTTTGCCACCATAATGTTTTTATACGCCTCCAAATGCGGGCGTAATATGGTCTTTATAGCACGGAAATGTCATTGATGCTAGCAGCATGATTGACAGCAAACACATGACATGATATATAATAGCAATATCACAATATCTTAGTAACAACAAATTAGCCTACTGTCGACTTTATTTCACTGCATTTGCATTTAAAAACTTGCCGAAAATACTGAATCTTTTAATATTTTGTTCCAGTTTCATGGTGCAAAATAAAATAAAACATTATGTACCACGGCATAATTAGATTATGGCTCAGAATATAAAGCCCTCCGCTTCGCGTCGGGCTTTAACAATCCTCGAGCCATAATCTTCTGATTATGCCCTTAATACATAAATATCTATTTAAGTTTAGAAAAAAAATATGTGAAGTATTAATTTCTCCGATTTATGGATATTGTTTAACTGTTTATTACCCATTTCTAAATTACATTAACAGAAACAGGCTCCAACATCTACAAAATACTTGTTGCAGATTTATGTATGGTCTACGTAAATTGACCATATTAGCGATTTCATGAAGAATTAAATTGGCTCTCCTTAAAACAAGGTGGAAATTTCATTTCTTAAATTTTATACATAGAATTGTTATAACGAACAGTCCTGCATATCTGCGCCGCAAATTAATTGGTAGAAATGAAATTCACTCTAAAAATATCAGACATGTAAATAATTTTACCATACCTGTACTGTATAACGCCCTGGATATAGTTTTTAAAATTACCCTTAAATATTTTTCGTAAAAAATTCGTGGTACGATTTGACTATTAGCAATTTATATTTTTGCTTTATATTGTACATTTATAAATAATCATTGGATACACAGGTAGCTATTTATTTGGTATCAATTTAGTTTCATATATTGGAAATAAAAATATTATTTCAAAGAATAATAATAGCTAGGAAACAATACCGTTTATCAGAGCTGCGGTACTGATTACCGAAGGTACTTAAAAATGTACTTAAGTACTTTTAAGTACTTAAGTATTTTACTCTAAGTATCCCATAAAATCCGTGTACTGGTACTTGAACTTTTAAGTATTCAGGCTAATACTTGTACTTAGGTACTTAAATTTCTTTTAAGTATTTTTACTTACAATTTAAAAATAAAAATACTTAAGTACTCTCAATGTACTTAAATACTCTAAATGTGCTTAAGTACTCTATAAAGTACTTAAGCACTCGAAAAGTACTTGATCATATATTATTCAATCTTTTCAATTTGCTGTCGTTATCGAAAACATGTTTCAACAAGTATTTTCTTGAATTATTCCTGAACTGCACGGGCAGCGAGAACAGAAATATCATTTACTTGATTGTAAAGAAACAAAGCGGACAGTTCCATTAATTAGTGTAGTGTATAAGGATTATTAATATTTGATGGTAAGTTTATGTTATATTTATAAGTTATAATTTATAATGTAAATAGTTCAAGAATGAAGGCTTATTAAACATTTTTTTTAATAGTATAAGGGAAAGCTATAAAATATTTGTTTTTCTAAGCCGTTTTTTAGATGAAAGACCTGTTTTACCCGACCCCTTTTAATAAATAATAATTAAGTTGAACTAGTTACATCTCCAAAAATAGATATTTATTATTTTGAAAACGTCTAAAATATTGTTTAAAAATTTAAAATGTTTGACCGTTATTGTGACATACTAGTAATTACTATATTCACATTTTCAGCATGCAGAATTTTGTTATTGTGATGGCAAATAAAGAATCAGCAGCAAAGTTTAATGACTTATATGACAATAATAGTAATGTTAGTAATGCGTCTTCACAACCTGATCCTTTTGAAACATCTGGAGAAGATGATGTGGATTATGATCCAAAAAATGAAAAAAAGAAGAAAATTTCTGATTTTTTTAAAGTTGCAGAGATGTCAAATCGGAACAGTATGGCTACTAGCATTAGTAATAGTACCAAAACTACCAATGAACTTTATGGAAAAAATCATACCACTATTGTTTCTGTTACATAGGGATAGGATTTTCTTCAGTTTTACTTAAGTACTTGTACTGAAAAGTAAATACTGGTACTTAATATTAATGTTTACGTATTAGTAGGTACTTACAACACATGTTTAAGTACTTGAACCCGATATTTAAGTACCAAGTTTTTTAAATGTAGGTACTTGAGTACACAAATAGTTTACTTAATACTTAGTACTTAAATTTACTGTTTTCAAGTAATACTTAAACGAAATACTTAAGTATTTATATATTCTTGGTACTGGTACTTGTACTTAGTTGCACCTTGAACAAGTACTGGTACTTAAGACTTAAGTACTTTTTATCGGTACTTACAACAGCTCAGCCGTTTATAGTATGTAAGGTTTTTATTTATCTATGAGTATGTAGACGGATGGCGCCGACCCGACAATGACAATCAGTTCCGTCATGACTCGTGCAGTCGAGTAATCAGTTCAGAAAATTTGCAACGATGTCGTTAGTTTACAAGTCAGAAGCTTGTGGGTGGTGGAGAGCAGGGGTTCCATTAGAAAAAGACAGCATGTTGGGAACGCAATTTAACATTACACTTGCGTGTCTTATAATTTTTTAGTCAATGGTTTAAGTCATTAAACGCTTAGTTGTGTGAGAAAAGTAAAAAACAATTTTCTCTTACAAATTTAACGAGACCATTTATGTAAAAAGGAAATATGGGACATGAGTCTGAGGGGTATCAAATACTCTTCAGTAAGGGAAAGGAGAGGGAGAAATTTCTTATAAATTAGATATAGCTTATCCAATGAAATTTCGATGCACGTCATTAATTTATTTAGCTAGTTCCAACAAATTATTCATACTACTATTTCGTATATCCCCATGACTCAAAAGGAGATAGAAACAATCTAGAACGTAGGAACCACTTACATCAATTAATGCATCGAAAATTTCGTTGGATAAGCTATACAAAATTATGAATCAAAGAGGCAAATGTAGTGGTTGTTTATGGTAAGTTTTTAGGTGTCCCATGTCAATGCAATAGTGTCAAAACAAAGAAATAAAAAATTTAATTCTCTATTTTACTTTGGATTTTAAAAGTAGGTAAAATGACGAGCGAAGCGTTACTGATTTATATATTACATTCCAACCTACATATGCATATGTAGGTATAGAAGATTATGCGATAGATTCTGACATAGAGTATTGTCACAGTTTAATGCTCTTAGATCCAGTTAAATCACTTAGGGGGTTCAAAAATCCCCGTTTTCCAGTATGCATGTTCAACTCGCAGTTAGTTGCGTGTTATATTATAAACATTTAATGTAAAATTAAGTACTATTGTGCTATTCGTTGAGTGAGGTAACTGGTTTTTGTGTAAAATACTTGGTAAAAAATGTCTGGAGTCAGGTATTGCTGTGTTAAGAATTGTTCAAACAATAACAAAAACAATCCTAATCTAAGTTTTTTTCGGTTTCCCAAAGAACGTGAAAGGTAAATTTTGTAACAAATAGTAGCATGCTACTTAATTTTTGTTATTGATACAGGTGCAATATGTGGATTAAAAATTGTGGTCACACAGATTTGTCAGAAAAAGGAAGTGCTTATTGTTATGCTGCCATAAGAATTTGTAGTGCTCATTTTGAAGATGTGATGTTTGCGTCACTGTTGAAAAATGGATTAACTAGAAATGCAATTCCAACTTTATTCAACATCCCAACACCTGTAACATGTGTGATGGAATCAACTAGTGGTATGTAGTAAACAAAATCTTTTCTAAAAGTGAGTGTGAGCTAAATAATTCACATTAATGGTTCTTGATGTTAAATTTCACAAATATAAACGGCATTACTTACTTTCTCTATTATCGATATCATTGACATATTAAATAAATGTGAAATTGCAGGTGTTAACTTAGGAGTACCTAGTTGCAGTTACCAAGTGATTTGAAGACAAGATACGTCTACTTATGAAACAAAAGGTATAAGTTCCAATAGTTACTTTTAGTTTAATTAATCGGTAAATCCATATGTTGTAGGTGTCGGAGAAGAAATACCCAGTTGCAGTTAGCAGTCACCCCCCAGCCAAGATATGTCTGTTGCAATGAAACGTACGCATTTTAATAATTACTTTTAAAGTGACGTAATTAACTAATTTCCTTTGTTTATAAGAAATTTCAACACAAACACCATTACTGTTAAGCAGTAATTCACCACGAAAAGTGGCATTGCGCAAAAAGCTAAGATCAGCCAGGAAAGTAACATACAAACCTTTGCCACTAAATCAAACAATAAGAGAAGCTCAATTTAATAAATATTGCGATGAAAATTTTCCCAAGGGAACATCAAATTTTATTAAAACCCAATTACGGCTCATAAAAACAGCACCACAAGTATCACAATATTCAAAAGAAATGTTGCAGATTGCATTAACGATATACTTTTTAAGCCCTTTGACATATACATTTTTAAGAACAGTTTTTCGGTTGCCAGCTAAGTGTACACTTATGCGAGCAACAAGAAACTGGCCAATCAACAGTGGTTTTAATGATTTTTTATTTCAAGTTCTTTCACATAAAATGTAGAATGTAAAACCAGAGGCAAGAGATTGCATTCTATGTTTCGATGAAATTTCATTGAAACATCATTTATTTTACAACCGTTTAAAAGATGAAATTGTTGGACTAGAGGACATGGATGGACGAAAATCTTTTTCTCCTGCCAATTCTGCCATGGTGGTTATGGCGAGAGGTGTACAGGTGAAGTGGAAGCAGCCACTTGCTTATTTTTTTGTAAATAACAATTGTTCTGGACAGGAGCTCAAAAATATAATATATGGAGCAATTCAATGTTTACAAAGGATTCAAATTAATGTTTTGTGTGTTGTTTCGGATCAAGTATCCAATTTTTATAACTTTTGTAAAAACAACATAACCGTTGAACGACCATATTTTTTTGTAAATAGTCAAAAAATATTTTATTTATTTGATGTACCACACCTAATGAAATCTGTTAGAAATAATTTTTTTAAGTATAATTTTAGTCTTAAGTCAGGTTTAATTTTTGGGAAAGTTAGAGGTCAAGGTGGTTACTCTGTTAATCCCACTCCAATACAGTTTTGCGAGCCTTTAGAAAATTATTTTGTCTCGATTATTTTCAAGCGACAGCCGGAGGTAATTGCATAGATGATATGGATAATCTATTAACGGCAATAACTGACGAAAAAGTTAACACTTTTAAGGTACTACTTCCTGAAGATCACATTTTTTCAAATTTAACTTTAGATTCAAGTGACTACCATAAGTTAGAATTGCCACTTCAAAATGGTTTAAGTTACTTTTGTGGTTATTTGATTAAAAAATGTTTATCCATCCATAAATGTAACACCTGTGAATTATTTGCTAAACAGCCTACAAATTTAAATATTGACACATTGTATATTTATTTTAGAGCATACGAGAACAAAAATAAAGACACTTTTGGAAATTTAATGATGCCACTCAAAATTTTTTATGAATTTATTGCGAAATTAGAATACCAGTTTTGTCAACTTTTCCCTCTTTTAGCAGTTGAACGGCATATTGGGATAAAAATAAAAGAAAGATTAATTTCTATAGAATATCCACATCCATGTACAGATTTCCCCTTAGATTATTTAGTTACTCTATTTGTTCGAGTTCGAATATATTGTACATTAAAATTTGCTAATAGTAGATTTAAAGAACAAACAACGACAAAGAAAAATAGGAAGGTTATAATACTAGAACATCTGTAATAATTGTGTAATTTTAATAAAAGTTTATTATAAATATTAGTCACACCTTGAATATGTTGTTTTTTTTTTCTTGCTGTTCTTGTAACTTATGCTTATAGGAGTATGAACACTCTCGGAAGGAAGAACGGAGCATGATTTCAAATCTCAGATTTACTTTAATTTTATAAGTTTATAGTTTGTATTAAATTATTTGCCGGAAGCACCATATTGATCAAGGTGAGGCATAACTTATAACCACAGTATAAAGACATTAAACTGTGCTACAATGTAGTGTATTTCTAAACATTGAATCACTGTTCCGTGATGGATGTTAATGCATAAAATTTAATTATTGATGAAAGGACCAGTAATGATATACATAATCATTTTATATTTAATGTCAACTTTATGTATAAATAGCGACATTAAGATAATTTGCAGTATGTGCATAACATTTTAGTAGTTAGTAAACATAACCTCTCCACGCTTGTACTTTGCATATTAATTCAAATCTTTGAAATTCCGCGGGAAGGTACGATCTTTTTTTATACTCGTAGTTAGTTGCGCAGTAACGCCTAGTCCCTGAAACATCAAAGGCACCGCAATCCAGTGATCCTACTGTTTCTAGAGCTTTATTGTATTGTATTGTTTTTGTTTTTACAATGTTGCCTGTTTTCGTTATGAACGTATAACCAAAGGGTTGCATAGTTACCCTAAAAAAGTTATAATTCAAATTATTTCATTTCTTTTAATTTTTTAAGTTAGCATCTAGATGTCTATTAACCTCAGTCAGACATGAAGTTTTAAACGTCTGTTTGACATAGATTATTGTTTCTGTTTTTACAATGTTGCATATTTACGTAATTATCTTATTATAAAAGAGCTTGCACAATTATCTTATAAAAATATTCAAATTATTTCATTTGTTTTGATTTTCATTTTGCAGGTTGCAGATATTTTAGGATAATTATTCAACCTGTATTGCAATTCATTCTTAATGAAAACAGGCAACATTGTAAAATGAACGTTTAAACTTTCATGTCAGGTAAAGATTAATAGATATCTAGATGCTAACGTGAAATGAAAATTCCAAAGCCGCCTACGTCTATAAAAATATGGATAAAACAGTTTAATCGTTTTCCATTTTATTTAATTTTTAAGGCTGATTTGACCTCGAATGAAGAAACGTTAATAACAAAAGTTATGTAAAAATAAATTCATTATATCCTTTAAAAATATGTCTACACATTTTCTTATAAAATTAATCCTTATTCAGATATCGCAAAAATCCTTTTGTCGCCAAATCAGACATCGTATCAAAAAAAAAGTATGAACCATAATTAATTTATGATTTTAAGAGTTATATGCAGGTATATTTATATATTTGAAATATGTAGCTGCTCCAGAAATATTTGATAAAAACCGAAACTGCACCTAATAAACCTCCCTTTCGGAATATGGATTTCTGTCAAAGTCTGATCAGCTGCAAGTGAAATTAAATCATGCCGAAGCTTCAAGCATGTGCGTTTGATCGTTCTAGAGTTACCATAAATACTACCATACATCCCTCACCACACACACGCGAACGGGTTCGCACAAACACACGTACGCACAAACGCACACATCCACACATATACTAACACGCACGTATTACGCCTCTTACATACACACTCAACGTTCAAACGCACACACCCACACCTGCGCGCGCGCTCTCGCGCATCCACGCAAACACAGACACAAACAGGTACACAGATACGGATGCTGACATGTACACACGACCGCGCACGCGCACGGACAGGTTCTCGCACGCGCATGAACACACGCACACAAACATATGCACGCTTGTATGTATGCACACACGCTCGCTCGTATGCACGCACATGCTCACACGTACACACACTCATGCACGGACATACGCACTCACTCACGCACACTTGCATGCATGCATGTACGCACGCACATATACGCACAAGTACACGCACGCAACCACCTACTCACGCACACGCTCACTCACACGCACTCACGGTCACATGCATGTACGCACGCACGCTCGTATTCACACACTGCATATGCACATACGCGCACGCACGCACACGCAACGTACGCGCACACGATCATTCACACGCATGCACGCACACACACACACACACACACATTGTCGATCTCGGCACAACATTGTCAAACGTAAAATTGGCTAATAAGTCGATTTAGCGATAGCGAAAAAATGTCGATTATATAACCTTCTATACCTGCATATGAATAAATATAAAAAGATATATAAATGGCGTAAAGCGACCATGTGGATTGTCAGAGGCAGATATTTAGAGTGACCATGTACTACTTATGGCAGGAATCAGGTTTAGGTTTAAAAAGAACACAAATAGAAAGAATAATGGAATTTAGACAAGAAGAAAGGTGCAAAGAAATGCAGTGGGCGTAGAACATTCGGTCTGGTAAGGACATGCTGCCAAAATATTAAGAGTGGTGAATAAAAGGTTAGAGAGGAAAATGGAAGAAAATGTAGCGCAAGAGCAATTCGGATTTAGAATGAGAACAGGAAATGCGATTGTATGTGTAAGAACAATAGGGGAAAGATATATTGAAAAAGGAATTGTGTATTGTTGACGTGTAAAAGCATTTAATTTTATTCTGTGGAATAAACTGATAGACATATTAAAAGGAAAGGAAGTAGACTGGAAGGATAGGCTTGTCAGAAGGTTGTACATGGGGCAACAGGTAGCTTTTCGAATTGGCAAAAACAGAACAAATTGGTTTAAACTTGGGAAGGGTGTCCTTTATCCCCGACCATATTCAATATTTACGCAGAACGCATGGTTTCAGAATCTTGGAACGGTGATAAGGGCGTAAAGATGAAGAATTGAATCTATACGGTTTACCGATGATACACTCATGTTTACTTATGGATGATTGAATGTATAAGTAGGTTGAAAGGCAAAACCTATTACTAAAATTATTTCATTTCTTTTAATTTGCACTTTGTAGGTTTGAAGGTTGTGTGTTGTTCCACATCAGATGTTTTGCTTTGAAATATTTATTCCTTCATTTAAAGGACCTCTTGTCGAGTACCCTTGTTTATTATGGTGGGAAAATTTGAAATAGTGTTCTAATAAGGGGACCTACACTATCTCATGAAACAGCCATAGGTCTTCGTCCCTTGTTGGGTGCTCACCCTCTTGTCGGGGCTCCTTGTTTACTACGGCGGAAAACTAGAAAGTTAAAATGGTATACTAATAAGGGGGCCCGTATACTCTCTCATAGGGCAGCTATAGGACTCCGGAACTTGTTCTAGGGTCTTTGCCCCTTGTCAGTTTTCGCCCACATGTCGGGCCCCCTTGTTTATTGTGGAGGGAAAACTAGAAATTAGAAATAGTGTTCTAATAAGGTCTCCGGAACTTGCCAGAGTCTTAGCCCCACTGCAGTGGTCACCTTCTTTGTTTGTGGTGCCATCTAGTTGTATATTTTTGAAAAAGTTAATGGTAGATTTATGTAATAGGATCTGATCGTGTTAACATCTAGTGGTATATTTTAAAAGTAATGGAAGGCTGAGGGAAAACTTAAAATTAGAAACAACACTCCGAAACTAGGGTCTGATGGGAAGTAGGTGCTTCCTGTAATTTATATACAGGTAACAAAAAGGTAAAAGGGTTTTTAATAATTTATAATGAATAAATCAATGCCTATAAAGCTTAATTTTATAAAACGAATTAATTAATAATAATACACAGATAACGAACGTGGTTTATAAATTACATAATATTACTATTTTTAAGATTACATGAAACCGTATCTCGTGTATCAGCAGCAGCATCCTCTATCTTATCTGGTAGATCTACAGCTATCTCCCCTTTTTCCTTTGGCTTCTCAATGTGTGTGCTAACATTAACTTTGTCCCCACCCTCAGACTCGCTTTCATCAACTTCTTCGACGACTTCATCGTCTTCAGCTGTACAATAATAATTTATCCTTAAGTCCTCAAAATCTCGAATATCTTCAGCTGTGGGTTCATAATAGGGTGAATTAATTTATGTTCTTGATGAAATCACAGCTTGAAAGTTACTAACGCAAAAACAAAGATGCGCTTTATTTAGCCCAATTTTCACCATTACACAATCATAATTACATAATACTGTAGATGTACGATTTAGGGTATTGCAAGTGTGTGTTGATCGAATGAAGGTTTACAACAGGTTTAGACCAGTTGACCGTGATGAGATGGTATTGACGAATGTTTGATTCAATAATGATTTGAATTTTCATTTCAACATACATGTCAATCTGCTGAACACTGTAATTGTGCAGACAAAAACAGTACTAAACAATGTGTTTCTAATGATGAGTTAAGATTACACACACGCACGCACACAAACACACACACCGTTCACTTGCACTACCACTCAAATTAACGTGCCGCTATTGCCGAGTTTTGGATACAGTGATAAAATACGTTTACGGTTATATTAGTAAACATTCCTATACCATAACAAAAGCGTTTTAGTGGTATGGTATCGTGTATTATACGCGCGGGATTAAAATATATTCTAAATTAAAGTCACTGGGTTAAGATATAAATAAGGGAATGGAATGGAAATAATAAAGCTATGCGCGGGTCACGTAACCATAAGGAAGGGTGTCATAACCATGCTCCTTTCTACGACGTTTACTGTACTGTACCTAGTTAATCGTGCTCTTTGGTTTTGATACATAGTATGCAGGGGTTCTAGCAATTTTACGGTCTGTATACGTATGTAGAGGTTTAATGCCAATTAACACTAAAAACTTTAGTGTTTCGAAATTAATTAACTGGGAATTTTTATGATTGAGTGTGATACCTTTAGCTTTACACACTGTGATGTACTCGTTTTTAGTTGTCGAGAACACCTTGTATGCATAATTTTTAGGACCCCCACTTACGAATACCGTGATCGTACTCCCGACTACGTAAGCTTCCACCTCATCGGTCATATCGCCAAGAAAATCGCCAACAGGTGGAGCCCACTGACGAGGACTTTACGTAAAAATCTGTATCAAAGTACAGAACCCGTTCAGCGAGATTTTCCAGGTAGCACTAGACGAGCATTGGCGGTTGTGTAAGCGGCCAAGACGACATTGAGTGATTTGACCCCATCCTCGGGTCTAAGCCAGTTTATGAATATAACTCCCTCGTTTACATTTAAAATGGATTAGACCTCCTTCGAAGGATCGATCATAATTTTGAAAGTTATGAGAATCAGAAATAATGCTAGTCTGTGTTAAATTATCCCGCTGCTCGAACTTGCCCCAAAATGAATTTAAAAATAATTTTGAAATATATCTAAGGCCAGGATTTACGTCCAGTATATGTGCAATTATACTGAAACATAGTTTCAGCACAAGTTCTACGCAAGACGAACATTAATTACCGTGCATTTTAAGAGACAGAACAGGATGGTGCACATCTGTTGGTGAGAGCACATCACATTTCACAAGACCCTCGACAGTGCGTAAGTCGAGGTTGGTGCAGTGAGCGCCAATGTGGAGTGTAGGAATACTTGGAATATTTATTCACATGGGGGTTAGTGAACAAACATCCAAATAGCTGATTTTTACATCTTGTTCTCCCTTATAATAGAACTTAACCGCATTAGTACGACCCCCGAAGAAACTATCGCGGGGATTCAGAGGTGATTGATTCAGCAAATTGTTTGAACTAACAAATGCTCTTGCGTCCGATGTAGCAACCGTATTATCACGACGCAAAAACGCTTTACTATTACCATTTTGTTCGGGGTAACACCTTTCACAACCGTGGAAATAGCCACCGTGAAACTGATACAGTGCTCTTGTGAGAAAACCCATCAACCAGGATACCTTCCCTTAACCGTACTTCACTCAAGTTCCGACGTGCTGAATACATCTGCCTTCAGAATAATCGAGCCAGAGTATTGAAAAGCAATCCTCGACTGCTTGTTATCCAATCTGTACCCACCGTTTAGGATGAGTCCTATAGTGTTCTTGCGAATAAAATTTCTGCGGAAAACAAGGCTACAAGCACCAGAGATCGTGTAGCATTCTCTAAAGGGATCGACAAATTTCTTCCAAAACGCAAGACAAGCTTTTCTAAGGATACTCACGTCTTGCACACAACAACTTACTATATCGTTTTTGAAAGTGCCCTTAGGAATTTCGTTATTGTACGACTTTATAAAGTCTGATCGAGCGCTGGGAGACATTTCGTTGACATCGTAAAACTATGTCTGGTAAAACGCCGTATTAAGTAGATGAAGGAAGCAACTTTTTGAACCGTGGAAATTAAAGGTTTTAGGGAGTTTGGATAGGGCCATGGGTACGAAGTTCAAACTGTCTATGAATTTTATGTTATTATCGCAGGTGAAGGACATAATTTTAGTACCGTTAGATATGATTTTGGAATTACAAACAGAGGGGTTCTTTACAATTTCGTTAAAAATAAATTGGCGGTCATAGGATTTGGAGTTCTGGGCTCAGGCTATAATGGATGCTCGTTTCTTGCAGAGTGAGGAGATGTAGGTAAGGAGTTCGGTTACAGGCGAAGTGGAAAATATATGTTAACGTTGGCCACAATGTCCGCAACCCTGCTCAACATCGTTATCGATGTTAATACATTGGTTGCGAGTTTTTTCTAGTCCGTCGTGCTCTTGGACATGTAACAAAAATCACGGATGGATTTTTCGGATTTACAGGTTGCGCAATATGCAAAGCTGCATTTGTGGCGATCCTTAGTCTTCCATACACTCATTAAACAAGTTCCACAACGTTGGAGTTTGCTGCAAAGACCGGTAAATTTATGATGTTGGAGAATGGAGACTGGTTTCTGCGGAAATCCCTGTTACACTCAACACGAACGATAGAGTTAGTAGATTGACAATAGGGACAGATGTAAGGGCAACCGTTATGACTTTCGTTGCGGTTGGTTCTAAACTTCAGAATTCACAAAAATACTCTGTTGAAAAAGCACTAGTTAACCTAGTAATCATATAATGCTCTCGTTCAAAAATTAAATTTAAAATTTTACGGTTTTGACATCTTGGGCTCTAAAAATAAACTGTTTTACCTATAGTTGGTAAAATGAGTAAATGTGAATATCGGAATGGTGCGTATATTCATACAGCTCATGCGGTTATATACCTTTCTCGTTCTTATACAAGGCGTTTATACTAGAAGGTAAAAGGGCGGCTTACTTTCAACGAGGGATGAAGGTTAGTTACTACACGTTCAGCGATAATCAGGATGTAATTGAACCGAATTCTGCGAAATCAAACTCAGTTTTCGATGATAGGTTGTGAAAATGAAAATAACATAAGAGTAGGTATACTTTTCTATGGGTATAGATAATGATATCAATTGCCTCCATTTGAGTCAAACCTATAATAAGTTTCCTAAACATTTAATTTGTGATAATACCAATCTAATTGTACTATTCGAGCAAGATGTTTACGAGCAACATATAAGTCCCACAATGAATGAGAATGAAATTGCCTCGGGATATGTGTTCCACGTGTTGAGTTAATCAGCATGGTTTGATGGTGATAAACAAGGACTCCGAAATGAATAATGGTCGATATAGAAAAGGGTTTGATGAATACGTAATACCTTAAACTTCCTTCTGTAGTTTAGTAGTTACCGATTTGCTTACAAAACAACAACACAATCCGTTTTTGGGAAACAACTATCCGTTTTTGGAGAACTGCTGTTTTTGGATATGGAGACGTATAAATCAGTGTCGTCAGATACGTTTTTAACTGTTTTATAAGGATCGATAACTTTAATTCTGAATTACAAAGGAACTATTGGTGTCTTATAAGGTACAAGGACAAGTTGAACTCATCGGAATAAAATAACTTGAAATAGTGCAAATAACGCCATCTATGAGAAAATTGCATAAACAACACCGACCCACACCCGTCACTATAGATAATAGTAATTCCTGTTTAAAAAATAATATTGTTCCTAAGTAACGTTTTTTAGACTTTTTTACGGTAAATAGATGGGTTCCACTTACTCCATACTTTAGGGTGGATGAGGTAAGTGGAACCCACAAAAAAAGGGTAAGTGAAAACTAGGTTCCACTTACCTCGACTATTTGTTTTTTTGTTTTACGTTGTGTTTTCTTATTTAAGTTCTTGACTTTAAATTATGTATAATTAAGCGATTGAAAACTTGCGTAAGTCTTTCCTTTACAGTGAATAGGGTTAACATTTATATCAAGAAAAAAAATCTCCAGTTTGTAAGGAGCAAACAATTTTAAAAGTCGGCATCGCCTTTCGGAAAAAACCCAAGCTGTTGAGATTGCTCAAAAAAGAAGTGTTGGCCCATTCATTATTGCTGAATCTTTCCATCTTTAGAAGAAATTACTTCAAATGTACCACCTGAACGTGTCTATAATGTGGACGAGACAAGTTTCTGTATCGAATCTTGTCGAGTACAAGTAGTCGGTTATAATGGGAAAGCTGCCCATAGAGTTATTGCAGGGCCAGAAGAAGATAATTTTTCAGCATTACTGGTAATGCAGCAGGTGCCCTCATAATCTTCAAAAGGTAAAAATACATGGGAATCATGGCTATCGAAGAAAGGGTGTGAATACCCAGGGCTATCATATGCTGCAACGTCAAATGGGAGAAAACCTTTCTGTATTCTATTTCCAAATAGAGACCCGCCGTTCTTATCTATAATGGACATTCTTCCTACACCTCTATTGTCCTTATAGAGAAACCATTGCAAGAGACATAGTAATTCCAAAACTACCACCACAAACCAGCCATCTCGTGCAACCCATGGCTTAATCAGTATTTAAGCTCTTAATGCTGCAATATGACTAGGCATAATTAAGTTACAAAACCATGTTTTCATCAGTTGACAACATGGTTTCAGATCCTGTATGTTCAGCAGGCATTGTACACAATCCGGACACATCAGATACAACCACAACCGTCGATGCATCTGGCGATAACAATGTGGACAACGCTCAAGAGGAAGTAGGGACATATATGAAAGGTAACAATCTTTCGAAACAATCCTTCTGGAGCATATTAACCAAACCACTTCAGCCGGTCAACAGAAATGGACAAAAATATGCCCTGGAGCTGAAGTCACAACATCTTCAGATTTCATCCAGATATTGAAAGAAAAGAAGAAGCAAGAGGAAGAGAAATTAGTAAGCAGAAGAAAGCAAATCACAAAGGTAAAAACAGATTTTCCTCAGGACTCTTTAAACACTAGCAGAAAGACAAGCAGCATGGTTTCTCAAGAAAGCGGTCTGATTCTGACGATGATTTCGAATTGAGAATACCCTCCCTTCTCCTATTCAGGGCAAAAGCATCCGAAGGTCAAACCAGACGATTTTGTCCTCATGCAATTCCCAATTGTAGAGGGCGATGGTAATGTATATTATGTGGCCAAACTCTTAAATTTATTTGATCAATAGGTTGAAGTGAGTTGTTTTCGAAAGTGCGTAAAATGTGAAAACAGATTCTACTTCCTTAAATGTTATATATTTCGAATTTGTTTTGCCGGAACCAAACGCTTTAAATGCACAGCCAAAGAGGCAAAAGGCCCTGATTTCCTTTCCACTTTTTTCTTTGTGTACGTACAATGTTCGCTGAAAACTTAATTAACCTTTCGGCAATTATATGGTATTACATTTTGAAATTCCTCCTTTTATTTACGCTTACCATGTTGCTAGTTACGAAGAATTTCATGGTTAAATCAGAGTGAGGTTACACTTGCCCCATATTGCGTGGTAAGTCAAACCAAATGACTTTTACTTAAGTTTCTCAACAGTTAAACTTTTCTTTGCACAATAAAACTTGTCTACTTATATTAACTTATACAGTAAGGTCACACCCACCGTCTGCTGTAGTCATAATCAGCAGTCTTCAAAAAAGATGTTTTCTAGAGGAGAATGAACTTTAACTAGCAATTTTTTGAGTTCCAGTTTCCCCGTATAACCTCATTAGCCGCCATACTGGCTGTGCCTTCCAGCGCCCTAATTATCAAGACGTGTAGTGGTTTTACCCATTTTATTTAAGTACTTGTTTACAAAAAAGGAAACATTTCAAGTGAAAAACCGATTTCCCATGGGTAAATGCTTATATTTGGTTGGTCACATCTTGTCTGCGGTAGTTATATTCGTATAAAATATGTGTTATAATTATGGATGTTTAGGCTGAAAAGAAGTGTGAAAGTTGGCAATTCGTTTCCAGATGTTTTATATGTACAATAATACGTATACGCCACTGGTCTTCCAACATTTGTCAACATTAACCTTAGATTGTACTTCACTGTCTTTGATAAATCTATCCTTTTCTTTCTGGTTTCTGTTTATGTGATGACATTTAATATCAAGATTTATTTTATTATTTTTATTACTGAACTCAAATTTATATGAAAAACTACAATTCTAAATAGATTATTCTGAATTAAATAAGATACAGCAACGCAAGTACCACAAATTCTTAAGAATGGATCATAATTTAGTAAATTCAGATCTTGAAAAGGAATTAATTCAACCACATGACAAAGTTGATGTTCAAAAAGCGGTTGATCAGAATATATCTGTAAAAGAAACACTACAACAATTGTGCAATGAAAATGAGGAGTTATTAAAAACATATGAACATTTAGAAAAACAATATGAAATAAAATTACGAAAACAAAATATTCTTCTAAAAAAGTATAAACGTATTAAAAAATTTAATAAACTTAAGGATCCAAAAAATTTATTAACTCAGGTATTTTCGGACTCTCAAATAAATGTACTTTTAAATAAGAAGAAAGTGTGTTGGAGTGATGATGATATGGCAATGGCATTCACACTAAGGCAAATAGGAAATAGGGATAGTTATCTATATTTAAAAAAAACTTTAAATATGCCATTGCCATCGTTAAGTAGTGTGCAAAAGTGGACAGCTTCAAAATAGGATACAATGGAAATTTTATAATTTCATTTGTATTGTTAAACTTATGTCTTTGTGGCTAATAGTATTTGTATGTTACATAGAATTAAATGTTTTCAGAGGCATTGTGTGCAATGGTAAAAGTATTTGTATAAATGTTATATTTTAGAGATGTGTAAGGATGCTGATCAGAGAAAAGGTTAAAACAAGGAGGACATCAGATCTGATTAGTTAAGAGTAGCAAATGATTTCTTATCTTTTATAACTTAACATTCTTGAAAATTTTTTACCTATCCAGTTAGTATGTTACATCTGCCTTCAAAATTAAATTAAAGAACCTGGTAACTGCTGTTCAAACAATAGTACCATAAGCACAAGGTGGTCTATTTAAAACATACAAGTATATACCCTAACCATTTTTAGATACTATGAGTTCCATGATCATTGTAATAGTTCAGACAATTTATTAGCAAAATAAAGTTTGTGTTGCGATACAAGTTATATTTCCTGAGAGCAACATAAATTGAGTTAGCTAATAAAAGTCTAAATTAAAAAAAGTATTCAACCTACAAGTTGTATTTTGCAAGATCATTTCATATAGCACTAAAACAATAATTATAAATAATTTTCCCAGTGTATAATCAGATTAACAAAATGAAAATATAAACAAATTAAATAATTAAAAATTATTAATTTTATTAAATACATAAATAAAAAGAAAAGTTTACCTTTAGTAGGATTTGAACCTATATCACTTTGCTGCTTTGCAGTGGGATGCTGACTTACTACTGTTTTTCATTCTAAGTCCCTGTTACATTTCGATTGTGGTTGGTTTTTAACTTTATGCATGGAATTGTATTTAATAATACCACGAATAGGATGATTATTGTGATAACTCAGAAGACTTGTTAGCTAAACGAAATGTATGCAGGAGAAACTATATTATTTTGTCCCGTCCTCCAGAAGAATCAAATATGGAGAAATACAACCTGTATAATGGCGATGCGTTAAGCGGTGTGCAAATTAAAACTTTCACAACGTACGTCATAATTAAAAATACTTATTTTTTTGGGTAAACGTCGTGTATTTAGTCCTTTTTACAGATTTTAAATGTTTTAATGACAATTACTGCTATATCAAGTATTGCTTTTAAACACACTATTTTTACCCCTTAACATTTTGACTGCCATGAGGATCACCCGTGATACACACAAATATGACGCATTTGTGCTGTGAGAATCATATTGGATGATCGGTAGAGATATTAGTTTCCGATTCCTTAATTTTGGTGGCACCGTAATGAACACTTAATTTGGCACTCTAAAAATGCATCAACCCACAACACAAAATTATAAAAGTGTATGTAAGTACTTTTTTTAAATCATTTAATAGTTTTTTCATTCGTTGAAGCAAAAAAAAAGCAGAAGGTCAGAAAAAACTAAGCTGGTTTCAATGTATTGTTCAAAGTGCGACAAATTCTTGTGTTGCTTGTTTTTCAAAAATTCATTGATATTTTAATTTTGATATCGTTCATCATATCCATTGTAAAGGTGGTGGTATTGCGCTGGACGGCATGGGGTATACATGCATTCCACCTATGAAGTTGTAGAATATTAGAGCTGAAAAGGAAACATTCATTTATTTTTTTTATTTGTACGATTGCTGAATATAGTAATTGTACTGAAAACAAAACAGGATATTATTAAATAAGATAATATTAAAAAGTTTACCTCGAGTAGGATTTGAACCTACGACCTGTACTTTGCTAGAGTAATAATTTTTAATTACACATTTACCTTTGAACTTATTTGTTCATAGCAAAAACTTATAATAAAAACAGGATATTCATTAACCTAATTAAAAAAGATCGTGCATAGGTTGTCTAGTACCCCAATCTGTTTATGGTTAGTTTCGTAGGTGTTGGCAGGATTAAGATTGAAATAAATTGTTTATTTTGGTTTATAATTTAGGTTTCAACTTGCATATTATTGCCATTTTAAACTAATCAAATCTGTTTTATTATTTTCGTGAAACTTAACTTTTCTATTTTTTAAATTTCACTGTTATTCAATTTAAGGATAATAATAAATAATGATAATGACCCTGTTAGCCCTCCTGACTTTAATAGCCTACTTTTAGGATCAATTAATTAAAATTAAATATAGTAAGAATGGTAAAAGTTTAAGATCTAATCCATCTTAAATTTTCTGTCAAAGAAAAATATAATATAAAATCATATGTTAAAGTCAAACTTAACATTTACTATCGTACCAAACATGAAGGTTGGATTAACTTTTAAATTTCAAAACGAAGAAAAGTGTTTAAAAACTTACCAAGTAGTCTGCAAGCTGTACCTAGAACTTCCTCTTATAGAGGGTTTTTTTTTTTAATTTACGGCTCTTCCTTGTATTTTATATTTGTGTCAATACGATTTTTTTCAACAATAATCTGGCATGGGTTTAAAGAAACCGTATTTTTTTCGTAGAAATTCAATGCTCAACATTATTTACGCGCCTTTCTTATTTATTTAAAGAACCATTTCACACATTACAAAAATTCTACTGTTTTGATTATTATTAATATTCAAATCGTTAAAAATCTTGTACTTTGTACTTCGTATTTAAATTACATTGTTCCCTATGTAGCTTACTGTTATTTATTTGAGAAAAGAAAAAGTACTTAATAATTTTTAATTTAGAATTTCTATTGCAAATTAGAGCTAGTTATTTGTTTATTTTATATATTTATTTACTTTTTTTATACTTTGGAGTACGGATTCGATTTAGTTATTTATTGTTTATCATTTAAGCTAATAAAATTATTCTTATGGCAAAGTTTACGTTTGAATTTGTTATAGAAAGGGGTTTATTACATTTTTACATTGATATATATTGCATTATTATTACAAAAACGTTTACCTATCTGAGCTCAAGATAAAAGGGTGGTACTAGCGCTTTAAGTTTACCTTACAATTTTACGAGTTTTAACAATCACATCAGGTATGGGTTAAAAAACCCATATTTTTTCGTAGAAATTCAATCCTATGGCAATCCTAAATGTTATTTACGCGCCTTTTTTACACGTTACAAAAATTCTACTGGTTAGATTATTATTATCTTTGTTTATTATTAATAATCAAACCGCCGGGTATACAAATTTGTTTAAAAACTTATCCTTACTGTACAGTACTTTGTTGATTTAGAAATTGTCATTTGAATCCACATTAGGTTCACTAACCGAAGGTAGAATCTGGAGCTACTTTAAACACGTTCTATCGCTTTGACGACCTGACAGACTTCTAACTTTACTTTACCGTCAGTTGTCAGTACTGCCAACTTAATTTCAACAGGTATGAAATTTTAAAAAGTACAACAATTTTGTTTGTTGATTTTAATAATAATTGTTGACGTCAGCACAAAAAATCTTGTGTATCACTCTGCCAAAA
Organism: Vesta saturnalis; assembly: GCA_036346205.1. NCBI lineage: Eukaryota > Metazoa > Arthropoda > Insecta > Coleoptera > Lampyridae > Vesta > Vesta saturnalis. Next base: position 1,479,071 of record JARFJB010000307.1, read on the forward strand.
AATGGTTTGCAAGTACTCGCAAACACCCATTTTCTGGCCTTGTAATACAAATAACTATTTTTCTCAGTATTAGTTGAGTTGATCGGCCTATTTCCACAGTTTTTGCTTTTTGAGCGCGACGTTTCGGAAACGGACTCTGCTTTTGGCAGAGCTTAGTCTTAGTCCTGAGAAGAATTGTTTTCGTATTTAAGTCGAAGTCATATGTTATGATTTTTTCCCAAGCACTTGGTTGTCAGATTCGTACTTGGTACCTTTCACTCACAAGTCTGACGCCTTTACCGCTGAGCCACTGAGTAATACAAGATATATTTTTATGACATATATATATATATATATATATATATATATATATATATATATATAACTTTTCGTGGTTGCGCAGGTGTATTTCGCTTAAGCTCTTCACGCATTATTGGAAACCATATGGGTTTCCATGGGTTGGATGAATGAATTAGAACGTACCCGTATTAATTTCTTTATAGGTATTTCAACGGTCGTACCATTATTCGATTTTGTGTGTCTACACCTACAAAGGTGGCAAATTAATTCTTTTTAGTTAATTTCTACTTCCTAAATATTAATGTAACGTTTTTAAACACAAAACCAACAAACCATTGAACAAACAGGAACTAACCTAAAAATGAATAACATGGTTGCCAAGTCTACATTACTTAATACATACGTGACAAGTATGTAGCGAACTTCATTACTGCATTACGATAATTTTTCAATTTTAGTAAACAATATGTGTGAAACTCCATAAGAAATCGTTTTTTCAACGCTCGTGTGTCAAACTTTGAATTCGAGTTGAAAAACACCAATTTCTTCTCTAGTAGTTCACCGGATATTCTTGAGTTTCCTGTGTTGGATTTCACAAAACCCCAACATTTTTAGTGTCAGTGCAGATATAGTTTTGAACTTCAATTGAATGACTTCGAAGATGTTTATACACCACGAGGTCACTCTATAATTTAGATTCTGTCAAAGTTTTTTATACAGAATATTTCTTATGTAGATAGTTTCAATAATTTCAGAGTTATACCACAGCGGGTAGCATATGCAGCAACAGCACGCGTGCTAGAAAATTTGACCTTCCGAAATCCTGACTAGTAACGGCACTCCTGCTAGCAGCATTTACAGTAATAGCACGCGGGCTAGAAAATGTGACTTCCTAAGGTATTGGCACTCATTTTCCTTTTCATTTCCATTTTGTTAGAAATAAAAGCGAAAATTAAAATCTACGGTAAGTTAGGATACCGTAGATTTTAATTTAAAATCTACGGTAGGTGAGGTTACCGTAGATTTTAATTTTCCTTTTTATTTACATTTTTTCAGATTACAGCTCGCGCGCGGACTGGCCACAAATAGTGACGGGGACAACCGCTCCTATATTTTAATATTGACTTCGGCGAGCTTAAACGAAGTTTGTAGGCCGCGTGCTGTTACTGTAAATGCGAGCGGGTAGGTGCTTTTTCTTGCACTATAAGTTGAAACAAATTGATTAGAAGTATTATAAACAGAATTGTAGGATACATTTTTACTGTTTGGAATAAAATTAATAGGGGAGGGAGGTTTATTGTTGGGCATTACATACAAAACCGGGTGATGTAAATCCCCAGTAACAAGTGGTACTATATTATGTTCGACATTACAATATATACTAGAAAAAACTAAATCTAATAGCTTCCCATTATTATTTGCAACATTGTTACTCTCAGTATCTACAAAATGAGAAGCATTAAGGTCTCCACGGATTAAAGCACACTTATCATATATTAAATAACTATCTAATGCTTCGAAAATGTTTGCGTTTTCAGTTGGTGTTGCAGGAAATATATGTAAATTACATATTAATGATAAGTCTAAAATATTCATTCCTAATTCATATTTACATCCTATAATGTAGGCACTATATTTAGAACGTCAGATTGTCTATTTTTAAATATACCTACTAGTTCTAGCCCAGACACTATGCAAGCTTACTGCAAGTCTGATTTCGGCCTGTTTTGCGCTTACGCAAGTAAGCTTGCAATGCAGCACTAACGCAAGCTTACTTTTCACTTGAAGTTTGTTTGCCAAACCTGACTTAGGTGATAGGTTTAAATCAAGCTTGCAACAACCGTGACATGCAAAGAAAATGTAGAATCTCCAACCACAGATTTCTTACATTCTTTGTTTAAGATCATGTGCGCGTTTGTGTACGCCGTCGGTTAATTTTGGAACCTTCCATTTTAAAGACCTGTTTAGATGTCAGTAAAACTTAATAACTGTACATCGAATATTTTTAGTTGTGTATAGTCACGTGTTTTGCAAGTTGTAAGCTGCTTTCGCTCACAATAATTAAAATTGTTTATTTTAATTTTCCTCCAACTAGCTCAATCGTGTCTATTTTAACAAGACGGGGGCGGTTAGTAACTACGGAGTATTGAGGCTTAACACTGTTCACTTTGAAAAACTAGAGTAAAATGGTTTAAACGTATATTGTCATATACCAGATACAAAACTAAATAACTAATAACTAAAAAATATCTCAAATTAGCCTAAACGATACATAAATTAAAATATATACTGGGACTTCGGCGGCGTGGCTTCCTGGACGGCTAAGTCCCTATCACTCCGTCCTGGTACGTTTCTGTGGACTTGTAAGTTAAGGTTATTTGACTGTAGCAGGATTATGAACGAATTAGGACGAAAATAGACCCTTTAACATTATTTAGGAAAATTCTATTACGGTCCTGACTAACGGAAGCTGGAAATAGGGCGCCAGTAGAACACGTTATCGTTCTTACATAAAGTATTAAGGCAACGACCGGCGTGCGTTCGCATGTTAGGTCATGGAAGAAATTCGATATTACTAGCGTCACCGCGCAGGTCGTATTCGTATGATATGACTTCGGTGTTTAGTAGCAAGGTAAACGTTGCTTTGAATGTATTACTCCACAGAATTTATTGTACGCGTTTTAACTACCAATTAGACTTGCGGGATTATTTTATTTACCCCTATTAGTGATTAATACTCTCATCAATTAGAATTAATTACTTAGTAGCGTATTTATTTTATTCGGCTAAAAATACTTTTATTTCTAGGATACGAAAGGGTTTTATGTTAAAGTGAATGCACGGCGTTTCTTAATTTAAACACGTCTTAATTTTACTAAGTTCAAGGCAGGAAGATTACGTAGAATAGTTTGGATTTAATATCAACTGTTTCGTTCAATTTAACCAAACGTGCACGCGTTGTTTTTATTTCCTATATGGAATATGTTACGCGTCTAGCTGTTAATCCAAAAGTTTACCTATTTGTACACCAATTAGTTTTAATAATTGCGGAAAGTAAAAGTAAAGTGTTTTGTAATTTGAACACGTTTTATATTTACGAACTTGAGGATCTACTTACAAGCGATCTAAGCGGGTAAATTCGTAAGTTTAAACAATTACGCAAACTGAACTAACGGTTTGTTAGGTATTTACTTATTTCGTTCTTAGTAAAAGTTAAGTTTAATCGTTCTACAAGCGCTTCTGGGGGATTTCGCGGGAGCGGCTTTTCAGGTAAACGATCGTGTCTGTGAGTATCTCTAGGTGTCTCTTTCTGGTCAGGTGTGCTAGATGTGGTTAAAGTAATGTTGTGTGCTGAGTGTGTAAATGAGAAGACAGTACAAAGTCCGAGACTCCCTGAGTGGTGCTATTGGACTGCGTTCTCCGCGGTGTGATAGAAATAGTTTTAATAAAGTCAGGCTGGATCTTTACAAAGTTATAGGAAAGTAATTAAATGGTTATAAGTAAGAAGAAAAGGTATCCAATAGGGAAGTTTTTTGTAACTGTATTGCTATTTTCAATGCTATATAAGTTGATTTAGTATTGTATAATGAGTTTCCAAATTACAAATTACTGTGTGGTCGTAAAGGGGGTACTGTACAGTGCATTTTATTTGATGAGTGAAAAATTTTAAAATATCGATAATGTAGTTTAAGTATTTTCAATCATATTTATTTAATTTTTATACTTATTTCGCTTTGTATTAAAATTGCTTAAAACATAATTAATCTATATGTTGAAGGTCTATATGTTGGTATTCTTACATCTTTGATAAAAATCAAAAACACCTTCTAGTAAACCCCCTCCCCGCGCCTCAATTTCTCCCAAAATCTAATCACCTCCAGGAGAAATGAAAACGTGGGTATTAAGACACACACGAACACAAACACAAAGACAAACATAAACACAAACACAAACACAAACACAAACACAAACACAAACACAAACACAAACACAAACACAAACACAAACACAAACACAAACCACAAACACAAAGACAAACACAAACACAAACACAAATACAAACAACCACAGACACAGACATAGACACAAACACGTACACAAACACACAAACACAGACAACACACACACACACACACACACACACACACACATACACACAAACACACACACAAACCTATGTGAAAGTAGTACAAATAACAGTTTTTTGTTTCAGATAATTAATACACGGTTTACCAATGTGTCATCAAATTTAGAAACAAAGGCCCTAATATGCTATCTTTGTCTATTATTAGTTTTATTATTTATGTTATTTGTAAATGTATAATCTTTAAATTACCCCTACTAGCCGTCACCTTGGATTTTGTTAGTTACTTTGTAATTGCCTTTCCATGTATTTTTTCCATAATTACATCGTATTTCCAATGTCATTAGGCAGATGAGTGTTTAATGTTTTCATGGAATTGCTCGTTATTGATTTTCAGTAGTCATTTCGAGCCGGTTCTGGCTTAGTTTAAGATCACTCGCTATCTGGTGGTGACTCATTTGAAGTACAGATTGTTGCCTATGCTAGTAAGTAGGTCAAGGTTAAATGAATGAGTCAAGTGTCTAAGTGTCCTAGCTATAAAATCAGAATACGAATGGTTGTGGTCTAAACTAAACACGGAACAATGTAAATTATTTTTCAAGGCTACAGGATTGTCTACGTGTTTTTTTTTCAAGGTTAGTGGTTTCAAGGATGCAGAGTTATAATAAAAGGCTTTCTTGGGTGCGCTTGGTTCAGTAAATGGTACCTTTTTATTAGCAGAAACGACAAAAGTAGTACGCATGATACCAAGTGAAAATAAAGAAAAAGTGTTAAGTATAGAAGAGGCTAGAGTACTTAATAAAGAAAATTAAAAAATTGAAACTAGAGTTGTTCGAAATGAGTAGCAAAATGAAAGAGCTTCAGGTTAGCAAGACATCAAAGACGGCGTAATAAAGCATGTGTAATTTTTAATCTTTAGTGTTGATAGATAATGTACGTAAGAAATGGTGTGGTTAGAAGAATATATGTAGGAAAGGTGAAATACAAATAGCGGCAATATAAGTTGTGAATGTGATATCTACTTAAGGGTCTAGAAGAAAAAAAATTCAACAAAAAAGTGAAAGGTAAATTTAGCGAAAGACGTGTAGTAAATCATTTTAACATATCTTGTATATGTAGGTATTTAATAATAATTCAAACTTGTAATGTTAAAATAAACCTGTAATTTTAAAATGCATTGTCTATAAAGTTATGTATGAGTAGAAATAAAACAAATGGTATAGAATGATATGCAATTGTGTAATGTGTATTGCCTAGATGTATGGTGTACGCTTCGACTATATCCATATAAGATAAATCAGTTATGTGTAAGTAATGGTAAAAGATGTACGTGCTAAGAAATGAAAATAAACACAGAACGAGCCGACGAGGACGAGCTGTTGTGCAATGTGAGTGCGGGTTGTGGGGGAGAAAAGATGAGTCCTAAAATGGCGCTACCCTGAATTTTTGAATTTGTCCCTAGTTCCCAATCGAAATAAAAAATTTTGAAAACGTGATTGCGTTTTACAAGTGGCACTTTATTCATTGAATTTATTATTTTACCAATAATATAAAAACTGGTCCCTGAACTGGCCCATTCAAATTTGAAACGCACTACTTTTTGCTGTACTTACGCACACTCGTAAAAATATAATTTTCTGGGGCATTTAAATTTTTAAAATCGATTGGGAAGACAATAATTTCCAAATGTCAACACACGAGTACACGCTTACTTTGAATTAAACTGCAACGTGAATTCAAAGCATAATGAGGCAATTCAGCTTTCTATGAAAACGGTAATGTGCAGGTGCGCGAGGACGGTATAATTATCGCTTCGACTATATCCATATAAGATAAATCAGTTATGTGTAAGTAATGGTAAAAGATGTACGTGCTAAGAAATGAAAATAAACACAGAACGAGCCGACGAGGACGAGCTGTTGTGCAATGTGAGTGCGGGCTGTGGGGGAGAAAAGATGAGTCCTAAAATGGAGCTTCCCTGAATTTTTGAATTTGTCCCAAGTTCCCAATCGAAATAAAAAATTTTGAAAACGTGATTGCGTTTTACAAGTGGCACTTTATTCATTGAATTTATTATTTTACCAATAATATAAAAACTGGTCCCTGAACTGGCCCATTCAAATTTGAAACGCACTACTTTTTGCTGTACTTACGCACACTCGTAAAAATATAATTTTCTGGGGCATTTAAATTTTTAAAATCGATTGGGAAGACAATAATTTCCAAATTTCAACACACGAGTACACGCTTACTTTGAATTAAACTGCAACGTGAATTCAAAGCATAATGAGGCAATTCAGCTTTCTATCAAAACTGTAATGTGCAGGTGCGCGAGGACGGTATAATTATACTACCCACGTTATCCTAGATACGCCTGCGTTACTTGCCGAGGTGAATTGTATATTAAAAATTCCAAACCATGATTTTTACGTGTGCCTCTGTTGCAAAATTACATATTTCCTATAATTTTACATATTCATTCATTATTAGAAACCCGAGACATAGCGAATTTCTTATTGAAATTATGTACAGTTTGACTTTTAATAACAAAAAGTAAATCACGATTAAAAATAAACTTTCTCTTAAGTTTTGATTTATATGTATTATAATAAACCAGCTCTTTAGAATTTGTGTTTTATATTAATGTACGTGTCTTAAAGTTTTACGCAAAATTAGACTTATAATGCAACATGCAGAAACTCATTTTATATGAAAATTAAATCTAATCACATTTACATAGTTTGCGTATCATTAAATACAATAGGGTTTTTAAAAATCGGTTGATATTCACAAAGAATATATTTGCATAAATAATGTAAAGTTAAAAATTATTGTAAAACAAACCTGCGGATTTAGTTCATTACACATGTATCACTTAATTCGGCATTTTCTCGTGCAGATATTACTTAAGTTAAATGCAATTTTCTCTAAAAATTTCATTACTTATATGAACTTATGCAAATTATATTTCTTATAGGAAAAAATACTTCACTTAAATCATATTTAGAATTATTTCCTTGTTTTATTTACAATATAAACTGTCACTTAAAAATTGACAATTTTCAAAATTTAAACTGTGTACACACACTTATACTGCGCTTCTAAGCAAACATGAAAATTGGATGTAGGGATAATGGCGCTAACTACATTCTGGTACATTCAATGGTAAAAAGATTTTGGCGGTAAGTTTAAATCCCTATGGGCTGTATTGATAATAATAAATTCTGATCCTAATTGTTAAAAATAGAACAGTTTGTTTTTACCAACAAAACAATAAATAAGTTAGAATTCAACTACGGTGTCAGTAATCATTAAAGTCCAGTTACCATAACAAGAAATCGAATTTACATTTCAGCTAGTAATTTTGAACGAGAATAACAAAACTATTAATGTAAAAACAATCACTACTTTATGCTAAAGAAATTCACTGTATTCATCAATATTCCACTACATTTCTTTATAGTGTTTCTTGCTTCTGAACGCACAGTTTTCTCCGACATGTTACCAAAAATTAAATCTGAAAACATATAAAATGTGAATGACACATAACGATTTTGATGTTAAGTTTGAACAAAATATTTTAAAAAAGATTACATACCGTTTTTATCAAAAGAAACTAACAATTCCGGTCTTAAACAAGACGATTTTTTATAAAGACAATTGAAATGCAAGTGAAAACCAACGAAATCAAACTATACTAGACGGCAACAGTGACAATAAGAAGTAATGTCACAGAATGTAGATACTAAACGTCATTGGATGATGTTTCGGCGCCACGATATTTTAAAGTTAGTGGGCATATATCCCGTTTTCATGTTTGCTTAGGAGCGGTGCATGGGAATTATATTTATGTTATAAGAGAAAAATCTTTTTATTAAATAAAACAACTGAATTGCACTTAAAAGCAGATTAATAGTTTTCAATGTCTGCACTGTTTACACAAAAACTCGAGAGAGGAATTATATATTTACAATAATATACAGGGTGAGTCACGACGGACGCCACGGACTTTTATGAGAAAAATGGATATATTTTTTTATTTTTATTGCATACATATATTGCATATACTTAAATTCAGAGCGTTCTGTTTTTTTTAAATGCAAGGTTTGGGAAAAAAATTAATTGTTACCAAACGAAACTAAACTTATCAAAATTGCTTCAGGATCTCGAAAATAGACTGTTTCGTTGATTTATTTGGCAAATTAATTTGCGAAAAATACTATACTGGATATTCATATTTTTCGGTTGTATTATTAATACATTCAAACTATAATATCTTCGTTATCTCAAATGGAACACCCTGTATATTTTAGATCTGTCCTGTAACCAATTCAATGATCTTTGAAAAAATACTAAGGTATCCTATACTATACCTTCACGTTTCAAAGTTATTGAGGTAATTTTGAAATTTAAAGTTTTTTTATGGGACTTACAGGACGTAAATGTTTTTACAAATAATGTTTGTCAATCATTTTTTGAATCGAGTAATTAGCAAAGATATTTCCTCTTTTGTGTGTATGTGTACACATATTTCAAGTTAGTATGCAGTCATTTTTAATTAAAGTATTACTTATGAAAATATGTATATTGTAATGACAAAAAACGATGCTACCGAGCTGAATTCTAATGTAGTGTGCTATTGTCTAAATGACAAATATGATGAATTAACAGTATGTTAATATAATTGGGTATTAATTATTTGCACTGTGTGGTGAATATCAAATAATTATTTTAAGTTAAAATGGTTTATTTGATGCAGGAAAAAATGATATGATTTTAACTATTGAATATTATGGAAATTGTTTATTGGATCCAAGAGTCTACGCAGCAAGGTACCCCAACTGCATTCATCCAAATAAAAAAGTACTAGAGAGAGATTGTTGCAAACATTTCGTGGGACAGGAAGTGTCGCTTGCCCAAAACAGGAAAAAAAAAAATTGATTACCAACAACGAAAATAACGAGTTTTTAGTATTAGGTTTCGTGGTTCATAATCCAAATACCAGAAGAATAATTGCGAGAGAAACAGGCATTAGTCAATCAAGTATCTCCGAAATTTTAAGGAAACACAAATACCACCCATATAATATTCAACTTCATCAAAATTTATATGGAACATATTTTGAAAGGCGAATTGCTGTTTGTTTAACAATCCTCGAAAAAATCGACGAAGAAGATAATTTTGATCAATACATATTGTTTACCGATGAGGCAACGTTTCATAATAATGGTAATGTTAATCGTCATAACTACCATTAATGTGATACCGAAAATAAGCATTTATTGCACGCGACAGGTCACCAGAATCGATGGAGTATTACGACGGCACTTTAAATGGTAGCAAATTCTTAAACTTTTTAAAAAATAACTTTTGGCTGAAAATATTCCATTACCCATCAGACAAAAATAAGGTTATAATTATATGGTTTCCCTGCGCATTTTTCACGACGTGTAAGGGAATATTTAGACCGTAAATTTCATAACAAATGGACCCAATTAACTGGCCTCCTAGATCTTCAGACCTCATCCCGATGGATTTCTTTTTATAGGGATACATTAAAAATCTAGTGTATGCTACTACTCCTACTACTGCAGAAGACATGATAGACCGAATTAAAAATGCATTGGAACCGTCACCCCTGTTATGTTGCAAAATGTAAGATGTTCGCTTGAAAAGAGGATCGCACTCTGCATTGAAAAAGATGGCTACCATTTGAGTATTTGTTATAGTAGTTATGTTTAATTGTTAAGAATAATAATATTATTTAATATGTTCGTGATATTGTTAAATATTGTTGAATACCTTAGGACTTTTTGGAAGATCATTGAATTTGGTCACATGACATTTAAAATATGCAGGATGTTTCATTTGAGATAAAGAAGATATTACAGTTTGAATGTATTAATAATACAACCGAAAAATCTGAACATCCAGTATAGTATTTTTCGCAATTAAATTACCAAATAAATCAACGAAACAGTCAATTTTCGATATCCTGCAGCAGTTTTGACAAAATTAGTTTCGTTTGGTTAGAATTAATTTTTTCCAAAACCTTGCAATTTAAGAAAAATTGTAATAAATCAAAACGCTCTGTAGTTAGGTATAGGGAACCCTAACGAAAGTCTATTTTATTTTTCATACTTAATTCAAGAGTATGATAAAATATAGGGCATTCCATTTAAAAAAACATAACTTTGATATCCCATTCTTTTTTGAAGCACCTTATATATGTGAAATTATTTTTAAAATGTAGCCTTAATGGACCTGCATAATGTCCTTGCAACAAAATAAAAAAATATATATCCAGTTTTCTTATAAAACCCCGTGGCGCCCGTCATGATACCCTGTACAAGGATATCACTAGAATTAAATAGATCTTATTTCTAATTTTATGCTCACATTCATTAATATATTTAAAAATTTGTAAGATGGCTGCTTCATTTTGATGTAGAAATTTACATGTTGCATGCAAGGGTAATATTAATCTAAGCCTAACATCCAGATGTTTTCAATTTTTTCCTTAAGGTAGATCACTTCACTTTCCTAGAACAAGTTAAACTGACACTTACATTTTTTGTACACATTTTTAGCTGTAATAAAATTTTTAGGATAATGAGAATGTTTTACGATAAATAATAAATCTAACATATACTTATTTTTTATATGTTATAAACAAATCTAATCCTAACAAAGCTACTCTAAATATTAACAAACTACTTACTAACACTAATTAAAAAAATAAATAAATAAACTTAGTCTAAACTTTCAAGCGTATGTAGCACTTTGCTAAGAAATCGTTGGCTTCAGCCAATTCTTCCGTTCGCCGCTGCACTTTTGTCTCTCCCGATGCCTCATTCTTTGTATATTCGTTCAAAATGTTCCGCAGCCATCTCACCTTTTTGTTTAAATTGCTGAAAGGTTGAGAGTTCCTCGGTTTGATGTAGTGAACCCTGAGATTCGCTCCCTCCTTGCCTTATTAGCTGCAAATTTTTTCTTCCATGTTGCAGTGGAGGTGGTGCTACTGCTGCTGCCGTGCGGATGGAAGTGGTGATTCTGCAATAGTTGTTGCCGGCGTAATGCTAGAAAAACTAATAGAGTAAAATGGTAATGTATCTTTCAATAAGTAAATTATGAAAAACTATAAATTACGTAAAGTATACTTACTTTTCAAAGAATCTGCTGAAATCTTTATGCACAGCACAATCATGTATTCATAAAATTCAAGCATCTGGTGTGGTTCTGCATGTGGCTGCATTAAAACATCGTGCAAGATATTTGGTTTCTTGCTAATCGATAATTTTGTTCGTTTACTTGTTGAAGACATCTTGTAAATGCAAGTGTGTAACTAAATGTTAGAATACAGTTTTAAGATTATATACAAGTAAATCTGTTAACGTTAACAAAAATATCTTATTTATTTACAAAATGCATACAATAGTTTTCACGAAAGGCTAAATTAATGTTAAGACAATCGATGCAAAATGTAAATACTGTTTTAGCTTGCAATTTCAATCAACTTCAAAATCATATTATTGACTTGAAGACTTGCCACAAAATATTGTCATTGATATTGAAACCAATTTTTATTTGTATAATGAAAACGTTTATTATAAATTACAACAAAATTTAGAGGAGTTTTTCGAAAAGAATTCCGCTTGGTCATTACACGAAATGTTTACATTTAAAGGTAAATATTAATAGCTATGCTCCATTTAGATGTGGTATTTCAACTTACGTTAAAGTTCCTTACTTTATAGTAGTAAAACATGCGGCAGTGAATGTTAAAAGTGATGATAAGTATTGATTTCTGTGGGCTGTTGTTTCGGCATTATATCCTGTGCAACATAATTCAGATAGAATGTACAGTTATCCCCATTTTAGAGATGTTTTAAATTGTGATTCAATTCACCTCCCTATTGAACCAGATAATGTAAAAAAAATTGAAAAATTAAACAACCTCTTCACTAATATGTTTTGCATTCAAGGAAAATGTATATTACCATTTGTATTAACTGAAAATCGAAATAGTGGCAGGGACCATAAATATTTAATACTTTCTACTAATATCATGACACTGGTTGTATTGCAGATGTTATTAATACTTTTTTTCTGAACAACTAATGAATAAGGAGCACAAGAAATTTATTTGTTAGCGATGCTTGAATTATTTTTCTTTAGATCACCTTCTACAAAAACATGTCACTCACTGTCCCCAACTTAACCGATGCTCTGCTAGGCTGCCTACCGAAGCAGAAATAATTTTGCAGTTCAAAGATTTCGCATTCCAGGAAAAAGTACCATTTGTAATTTATGCGGATTTAGAAAGTATTTTAGAAAAGTGTACAAATTTAACATGTATCGAAATTAATAGTCTATTTCACTACAAACACACACCCTTTAGCATTGCTTCCTATTTGAAGTGTTCATACAAAGATTCTTTATCCCGATTTAGGCTTTATAGAGGAAATGATTGCATTCAAGGGTTTATTAAAGAGTTTTAAGTATTGCACATTGGATTACTGAAATAGTCAATAAAACAGTTTCTATGGATACTTTAAGTTTCACTCAGGTTGAACACCTTGAAGGAAACCAGTTACTGGTTATGATGTATAAGTTAGAGACCATAACCATTTTACAGGAGCATTTAGAGGAGCATCACATGAGAAATGTTACCTAAACCATAAAGACACTAATATTCTACCTGCAGTATTTCATAATTAATCAGGTTATGATTCACATTTCATAATTAAGGAATTGGCTACTGTTGCCGGTTTGATTTCACTCCTGCATATAAACAAAGAAAAATATATTTTTTTAGTCATAGAAGGAACTAAAATTAAGTTTAGATTTATTGACTCTTTCAGATTTATGAGTAGTAGTATTCAAAAGTCATCAAATGATTTGGAAAATGGTAAAAAATTATTACGAGAGCTAATTGTAACAATGAATTTTTTCTACTAATTCGCAAAAGTGTTTCCCTATGAGTATATTGATACTTGAGATAAATTAAGTAAGACCAGCCTCCCTCCCAAGGAATCACTTTACAGTCACTTTAATAATGAAGGAATCAATGATGCGAGTTTTGCGCATGCGGTTAACGTTTGGAACAAATGTAATATTAAATCGTATGAATATTCAGATGTTCTACTTTTAGCTGATATTTTCGAAAGTTTTCGTAAAACTGATTTAAGTACTTACAAACCTATTATATTATGTTTTAAACAGTCCCCATGGTTAAAAAATATATCGATTTAAATACCACAAAACGCCTGCAATCTCAAAATGAATTTGACAATTCTTTTTATAAAGTAATGATTAATAGTGTTTTTGGGGAACTGATGGAAAATGTACGTAAATATAAGGACATACGTTTAGTAATGAAATGGGATGGTCGGTATGGTGCTCGTGCTTAACTATCAAAACCAAACTTTCATAGTTGTACAATACTTAACAATTATATGCTTATCGTTCAAATGAATAAGCTGAAGTATATTTAAGTAAACGGGAGCTTTTATTTTTCTGGATAAAGAAATGGTAATTGTTTATTAGCATTTGAATGTAATTAATATTAAGATGAAAAGCTTGAGTTTATTTCAAGTTATCTATATATTTAATGTGAAAATATTTAAAATACGCGGTATTGCGAGCGCACTAATGTGTTGGGAAGGAATGACGCTGTTATAATAATGATATTCAGTTTTGGAGTCAGTCGCTGACAGTGAGCGAACACAGTCAATCGCGATAAGTAAGCGAACAGAAAGCGTCGCATAAAAAAAATAAGCGATCAGAATTTGCAGTGTAAGTGACATTGTATGGTCACGCTGCCCTATAAAGTGTTAAAATTACAAATAAGAATTAATTAACGGTGATAGGGAAGAAGTAGAAAATTACCTTCTATATTAAAATAATAAAAAGTGGAAAAATGGGCAAATTGGGTGTAATAGAAAGATTGCGTAATAGTTTACAACATTTTAGGTGCTCATTGAAAGTGATCCAAGTTGATGGTTTAATAGCGAGTGATAAATGTACAATAAATCAGTCGACCCAATTGATAGATGGGTATATAAAGTGTAATAACTAAAAAACATCGATAATGAAAGTATGGCTTTCCGTAGTTCGCTTGCAGTTTGTTGCGCCCGCCGTTTGTGGTTAAATTTGTACAATTATGTAAAAACTGTATAGTGGAAACATCCAACAATTATATAATCGGTAATTGATGAAAGAAAATTAGAAGCGTATTTAGCTACATAAAAGTATAAGGAAAGATAAGGGCAACAATAGAAAAATGGTGCCAGGGTGCCGGCAAGTGGCATCCTCTGAAGAGCAATTTCTAACCTATCTGAGGCCCTCTTTAGCGGACAAAGAAACGCCAGCATTGCATCATCAGTTGCAACGAAAATAAGTAAGAACCTTTTCGTTTGTGTTAATAAATAAAACTTATTTGTGTTTGATTTCTCGAAACTTTACATTTGACCCTCACGATTTAACAATAAACAATACGTTTGATTATGATAAAGATTTTATTTGTTATATGTTAGCTTTAAGAAGGTTATTGTGGATTTAGGTTTGATTCTGTAAATATTTGTAACCATCATATTGATGCATTTTCGTTCAGAATTAGAATTTAATTAAATGAGTATAACGTTCAATTTACTTTTATTTCTAAAGATTATTAATATCACAAAGTTATGTAAATATTGAATACATAAATGTAGAAAAAGTCAACCAATAGGAATCCAGATAAATAAATCGAAATGAGCATAATTTTGGGCAATGATAACAGAAATCGTTTCTTTATATGAACTTGAGTTAGCCGGTGCGACAAATTAAGAAAGGAGTTAGTAAACAAAGCTTAAAATTCATTTACGCAAACCGAAATTGATTAGCAAGCAAAGTAAAAATTTTTTTCAATAATGTTGAGATAATAAAAAAGTTTAAAAGAACTTAAATCTTATTCTTTGGAGCGGGTTAAACAAACAAAAGTAGTATCTAAGGGTATTACGCCTGTTGCAACCTATATATGCAGGCTTCAGCGTTTTGTACGTTTCAAAAACCTTTTTATACAATTTTCATTATGGTTACACGCTATCCAAATTCCCTAATAATGCTACGCTCTTGTAGACGGATACATATAGTCTCATATACATCTCTTCAGTTCCTGATATCTATGATATATGTTAGAATTTGTAGGACTTCGTGCAAAGATGTATGTTGATGAAAAAGTTGAAAAAAAAATCAAAGGGTTCTGCTCAAGCAAGTGTCAAACAGATCGCGATAAATGATTATAAACATGTTTTATTTGTTGGTAACGTAATAAAGCAATATCAGCATCTGATAAGGTCAAAGGAACACGATCTGTTTACAATCAAACAAAATAAAGTAATACTTAGTCCTTACGATGATAAAGGATTAGTAAATTTTAATTTAACTGATACTAGGCCTTAAATAGCATTTTATTAATTCCTCTTCTGTTTCAGATAACAATTTTATCATCATGAGCAGTCTTGAAAACAAATTTGCAGGAAGAACTATGGTATAGTTGTAGTGCACCAAGGTATCCTATCTTTAAAAGTGTAATTTGAACTTATTCGCAATAATGTAAATTCAAGTACAAAACAATCTAAGGGATGTATCTTGACTTTAATGATAATCATGTTACTAATACTCCAATTAATTGCTTGCCTTACATTGACTTTCTTGCAATACTTAAAACATTAGCATTTATTTACAAGTTTGATATTTAATTACTCGCAAACCTCAAATATGATTAAAAGAATTGGCCGTCTAGTGGTAAGCTACGCTGTGTTATGTGAATGAGATAGGATTGGACGAGGTTAATGGCCGATTGCAACAATGCTGATTAGAGAGTTAAACAGGCTTTAAACGGTGATTTTATAAATCGTGGTTTTGCAGTTGAGGTTAGAGTTGCACCAACACTGATTAGTGTTAATCATTGGTTATAAATTGACTAAACGGTGTTTAAGTTAATCAACCAATGTCGGGCGTTTAACTTAGTAAACAGTGATAAACTGCTGAACTTCTTATCTGCTGTGTATATACTGCCGGTGTTCTACAACTATTTAAATCTAATTTTTTGCATTGTGATCATGAAAGTCGTTTTTTTACGAAAATTCGTAAATTACCACACTATTTTCAAGGCAAATCCGTTAAGAAAGTAATGCTGTTTTTATTATTTTATGAAAATAATGAAAATTGCCTTTTATAATTTTCATAATACACTTTTAAGTTTGTGTAACTTCTTGCTGAATTATCATTGCAGCTATTAAGCTCAGTTGCTACTTGCTGTCAATACTTCGCGAGAAGTTAACGCATCCGTTTTTTTATTTTCGATTACTTGAAAATATTTATCTGCTATTGATAGCAATAGCTGTTGTTCTTTTTCGCTGAAATTGCGAGAACGCTCACGTTTTACAGATCTTTTGTCCATTGCAAAACACCAAATAGTTCGAAGCGGGACAGATCAAAATAACTTGACTTTTTGCGGTGGATTTAAGGTTATGTTATTCATCACCTTTTTCTAATAGCAACAGTTTTGGGCACCTATCTCTGTTTTTTGACAGGGTTGCCATGCGTAATATATCTAATAGGACTACAATCAACGGTTATTTTAAACAGGGGTTGGTGCAACCAAACTTTAGTAACAAAACTAATCCATGGTCAAATGTCTTAATCTGAGGTTACATAAACGGCGATTAGGCTTATTTTAAACAGCATTTGGTGAAACCGGGTATAAGTGTTGCATCATGTGGGACAGGTAAACAATGGAACTACTCAAATTAGAATTAACGAGCTTTGCGCAATGGTGGTTCAACCCGTTAATTTACTAAGTTGGGAAAGAAGCACCAAGAAAACCCAATTTATTAATAAGTAATTGCACAAGTACATTAATAAATCAAATAACAAAAAAACAGTGGATGGGTATATATAATAAAACACCATTAAATCAGGTTAAAGTGCTTACAAAATTATAAAATTAAGTAACAGAAGAAAAAAATGAAAAGCAATTAACTAAGTACACATAAACACAGAAAAAACACATAAATATGACAAACAGTAAAATTAAACAGGTAACAATAAGGTAACTGCAATACAGTTTAACTGCACTTAGATAACAAGAAAATTGGCAAGGAATTTACGCATACACAATTGTGTGGTTAATAAAAGCATAAAAATACATACGTACAATTACAATAAATTCCGTATAAAGAGAAATTAGTTCGTAACAATTGTAAATAAACCGACTGAATCAAAGACATTTAAAAAACCCATTGAAACAAAGACTTGAAAGGGTAAGGTTCAAATAAAGCATAAAAAAGCAGCCGGTAACCTACCTGCAAGTTTGAGTGACTGAGTTAGAAAATACAGCATCCCTTTCTCAGCTTACAAATTCATCTATACAAAACAATTATAACGGGTTCGTTTAACAGTAAAGATGGAATTTGAGGCGTTTTAATGTTATCTGGACCCGTGTCTGTAAACCCCGGTCTCGTTTATAACGAATTAATGGAGGTATATCGTGCCACGTTAGTCCACGCATTATTCCCTCTACACTTAATTAACAAACAGTCAACAATGCCGAATCATACTATGAGAAGGTCCACGGTGCTGTCTGAAGCGGACTCGTTTTATTTTAACAGATTTTAAGTTAATGAGCATGCGTGCGTAATCAAACAGATAGTTCTTGCAAGGCAATGATTGATTTTTAATAGGTTACCTAGGTTTGTTGAATTGTTTGCTGCGCCCTTAATTTACATTAAAATACCTACTTACGTTTGAATATAATCCTTTAATTAATCACTTATCCACTTATATTTAACGGGTTAAGAT
Organism: Vesta saturnalis; assembly: GCA_036346205.1. Lineage (NCBI taxonomy): Eukaryota > Metazoa > Arthropoda > Insecta > Coleoptera > Lampyridae > Vesta > Vesta saturnalis. Next base: position 1,497,282 of record JARFJB010000307.1, read on the forward strand.
ACGCCGTTTAATCCCAAGACAATAACGATTATTTATAGATATATTGTTTACACGCCCGCTTATTAAAACCCGAATATTTAGCGATACGTTTATTTACACGAGCACTTTAATTTTGTGAAAAACTTACATGAAAAGCAACACTGAAACGAAAAACCAAATTCGCGGACTTAGTTTTACTAAAATGTATACGATAAAATATTTTAGTTAAACAATCAAATCGATCCGACCGGAATCGGAACGAAACTGCAACTCCCTGTTTTTACTCCCAAATCCACCCCCGCTTTTAAAAGTTATAAAAAGCAAGAAATATTACGTGGGAATATATTCATATTTATTACTAAAAGAAGTATTAATTTTTAAAATATGCATTCGTCCGCAACAAACATTATAGGTCTCGAATTTGTTAGTACCAAACAAAGATGACTTTTGATTTGCAGTATGTTCCGACGTAATTAATTATTAAACTAGTGATGTTTCTTTTCGTCACAGTGTTTCGATAAATGCAGTTTCTAGAAAACACCTGTTTTCTACCACAACATATGTTCTATATTTATATTTTTTCTTTTCAAATATTACTTAAATATCAGTCATATAAGATACCCCGAAAACATTATGAAATTACGACATACCAACACATTAAAACCCATTAATTATCTTTTCTATCGCGGCAACAATTTCGATTTCAAAATGTTTATTACAATAATAAAATTTTCTCGGTCCGCTATCTACAGTTGTCAAATCTACAGGAAGTACCTGAAGCGTTCTTTGATGGAAAAATATTACAACATATTCGTGATGAGTGTTTTAACTGGGGAGTATCCTTTAACGATAATACTTACTGTTTCGTACTATGTCACCCACACAATATCGATTCCTATCGAATGCTTTTATGTGAGTGTAAGCCTCTAGCTTTGTATGAGTACCGACATCTTTGGGCTTCATTTCGGTAGTTCTAATCTTACGATTGTTATAATCCCTCGTTACAGTGTCAATTATATCAATCCATTTCTATTTACGTAAACGTCTCATGTAGAGCATACTTAATGCTTCTGATAACACGCTCCGCAATTGGTGACTTTTTTATGCTATAGGTAGAATAATGATTGACCCCATAACGCAGTATTAGTTTAGTAAAATGCTCAATGTAGAACTCTTGTTGCATCTGTCTGCAAATTTTAGGTTTTCGACTTTTTTTGTGCAATTCGTTGGCGAGTTGTAATTTAGACATGATACTAATTTATCTACAATTTCTTTAAGTTCATATAGTTTTTGACCCAACACTAGATAAGCGTTAGAATTCCTTTTTTTAAAAGCTTTCCGAACTGCTTGTAGACTAAAATCAAGGTATCCTTTACTTATAGCATCACCAGCTTCTTGCTGGTCCGCCAACTGTGATAAACGGTTTCCCTCCAAATAGACAGTATTGGCTTAGTGATTACATCTTGAGGATCTATGGGATTGGCAACATTGCTGAGTCTCTTATTCTCGATATCAAATTGATTATCAGTTTAAACTGAGGGGTTAATTTCTTGAATATGTCGTAATCGATGCATTCTTATTTATACTGTTTAAAAAACGACTGGTTGGTTTTTCAATGTATCCATCTTAATATAGTTCTTCTACAATTGATATTACGTCATTTATGACACCTGTTTCCCTCCATTTTTTCTGCCCACAATACCTCTAGATCACGAATTAGTTCATGTATATCATTCCAATATTTATATTCAATCGGTCTGTTTCTTAATTCATCAAAAAACATAGCTCCAACTCCTTTAGATGTGGGCGATGATGATAGCAAGGGTTTGATTATTTGTGTATCCTTTTTGTTGCGGCTTCCTCGAATTTGCCCACTAACATCATAATCACGCCTTGCAACATTCGTACCTTCTAAAATATTTTTATAATTTTTTCTATCTTTTGAATTTACTAGATTTAAATTGGGTTCATTAATAATAAGCAGATATAAACCTGGAGTCCCTTTATATGTAACACCTTTAATAAACATATCGTTTCCTTTAATTGTAACTACAGTATTAACAATTGTCAATTTGTCCTGTTTTGGTATCATAGCGGACTCCATAACAATGATCAATAGCACCTTCAGGATCCCTCATAATATGTTCATTGTATATACGAGTTAATTCATTGTACTACTTGAGAAATTCTTCTGAGATGGTTCATTACGGGCAGTAGAATCATATGTGATACTAAGAGATTCTTCCTCTTACTTAGTATTAATCTCTCCTACGACAGATGAATCCAAGAAAGATGATATACGAAGACCTGCAGAAGAATTTCTTTGAAAAAAACGGAAGATGAGCTGGTGGGATTATAGCACCCTTTCTTGAATCACCTAATGACGGTGAAGTGAAGCCCGAAGTCCTTTGAAATAATAGAACTTGAGCTAGCGGGTTAGTGGGGGTAATAGCCTACTTTTTTGGAGATACGAACAGGGGTCGTTTTTTGGGTTTAACGTCAATGGAGTCCTTTTTAAGTGTTTTAATTTAATTTATTATTTCAGGTTTTATTAGGGGCTTATAAGTACTTTTAAATGTTCTTTCATTATCAGTGCAAGAAGATTTACGCTGATGTATTTGCCTTCTGTACGACATCGTAAAAATTTCCATCAGTTAACCGAGTTTGAACGTGACAGAATAATCGGTCTACGAGAAGTCGGATTATCAATTCGTGATGTTGCCGCTCGTGTGGGATGCAGTGTCACCACAATTTCGTTATGTTGGCGAAGATGGTCAGAAAATAATGAGGAACGATGATGTCTCCGTCCCGGACGTCCGAGACGCACCACTGATCGGTTCTTCGGGATGTAGCTCTTCGGCATGGTTTTTTATCAACGAGGGAAATTGGTGATAGATGGAAAGGATTAACTGATCATTAAATCTCCTTACGATCGAAGAATTCGATTATACGACCATTGCTTTGTTTCATCTTTCATCTTTAGTGATGAATCTTGATTTTGTTTATAGGCTCATGGTGGTCGCAGATTGGTTAGAAGACGTCCTGGAGAAGGACGCAATTTGCAGTTTTCTGTACAACGACATACTGCTCTCACGAAAGGTGTGATGGCGTAGGGGACTATCTGCCACGGAAGCAGACCTCCTCTAGTAGTTATTGAGGGAACATTAAATGAAAATCGTTATTAATAGGAATAAAGTACACGTTTTCTGAAAATTTCATTAAAATAAAGCAGCGTTTACTGTGTGGTCATTTATTTATGGTGGCCAGTGTATATTCATCAAACCTTTTCCTATAGCGACCATTATTAACTTCGGCATCATCCTTGTTTATGACCATTAAATCAAACGGATCTACCCAGCACTTAGAACACATGTCCCAAAACAATTTCATGCTTATGGTGGGATCGTCATATACATGTTTTAGGTTTAATTCATTTTGCTCAAATAATATAATTAGGTTCGCATTATCACGAATTAGTTGCTTTGAAATTTTACTGTAAGTGTGACTCAAATAGAAACAGTCAATATCGTCATGCCTACCCATATGCCCTTATGTTATTTTGCTTTTCACAAGCGATATCATCGAAGATAAAAATAGAGTTTGATTTTGCACAATTCGGTTCAATCACATCTTGATGATTACTGAACGTAAAGTAATCTATATCCTTCATCGAAAGTAGGATTTCCCGTCAAAGTTTGTACTTGTTTGATTCAATGACTTAGAGTATACGTACACATGCTTAAATTTCAAAACATTTTTCTCAGTAAGCAGACTAACCATTGTGTCTGTTTTGCCACAATTGGAGGGGTTGCATATAATACCATGTATACTGTTAGGAAGTAAATCACCATGGTTTGGAGTACTAAACTTTCTTCATCAATGTCATGATTTTGAATTGAAAGTTTTTATTACTGAGCAACTACTTTCATCGTTAGTGGATGAAATAAAACTAAATGAATAATCACAACATTTTTATTTAAATACTAGACATACAGTGTGCATGTTACAATAACCATAACTTTTTCACTTCACTGAGTGGGTTGTACTGTACAATATCATCATGGAGAATAAGACCATATACAACGATTCCATTATCGAAACGTGTTAGGGATTCTACTTCCAATTTGATGTCTATTGTTGAGTTTTTTAAGGATTCATTTTGTTTAGAGCAGTCCATTACAAATACTGGACATGATTTGAATTCGGAATAGTTGAATAATGCATCTTTATCATCTTCACCATAGTAATCACATCGGAATTTCAAAAAATTGTGATGGGCTGCCGGCTGGTATGTATTGGTTAGCAGTGAAGTTCAAATGCATTGATTCATAGAATTCAGATGTACTTTAAGGTCTCTGATGTTAATGTTTTCAAAATTTCGACTTTGTGTAACTTTTACCTTGTTTCAATGCAACGATTATCCAACGTGATTTTTCCAGTTGCGTTAATGGTTTTATTGGCCATACGTCTGAGGTTGTTTGTTTTAAAGCAGGTAATTCACATAACTCCCATTGACGAAATGCAACAGTAATAATAGAATTTTTCTTGATACCTTCAAACAAGTTTTAAGTTTCGCAGCATCATTAAGTGTTAAGTGTGGTACCTTCGTATGAATTTTATTTAAGGTTATTGTTGAATCAATGTCATCATAGTAGCAGTTTGTATTGCTTCCAGATCGAATTAAATAAAATCAACTCTGGACGCATATTCACGAATACTTTACGATAATCCTCCATTATTCCAAATATGTGGTTCAATGGTATGCATACTGTAAATGATTTTTCTCTATTTTGCTCATCGAATTCTACTTGTAATGGTTCTTCATTCTTTCGTGACCACCCCAAATGACTTAATGCTTTGCTCTTGCTTGCTGTATAAGAAATACATCCCTTAAGTGCAGAAGTTATGCCTGGATTTCTGCAAACGTCCACTCTTTGACCACCTAACTCATAATGGATTTCTTCGAAAAGAAAGTATTAATTGAAGCTTATATACGGATTGGTTTGGTTTTTAAAATTCTAACCACGGAAGTATTGCTAATTTCTAAATTTTCTACTACTTCCCTCGTTGAAACCTGTGGTATTTTCAAGAGACGTCTAAACGAGTGACCTTGCCACATGTTGGACAACTTTAACACACGTTCTTATGAGATGTGATTGTTTTCTGACAATTTTATCGAAAATCGTAGGCAGTGAAAAAGTTTCTGTGCTAATACTTTCAAATGAGGATTGTATTGATACAATTCACCAGAAATATGTGAATGAAGTGAACAATTATCCTACATAATATTGAAAAGTTCGTGCGATTTTTAGGTTAGTTATCATCAAACTTGTCAAATTAAAGAATTACATTCAATGTAACGCTCTTTTAATTGAACCTTATATCAAAATATCACCACAAGCAGTTATTACAAATAAGTTCAATCACTTTTTGATAGTGTTAATAAAACTCAGGTTTAATTATAATCACTTAAAGCCATTTTTTCTGGAAAGAAAACAGAGCGTACATTATTTACCAAACTTCACGTGGGTTTTACCTTATTAAAGCATGTAACAAAATACTTACAAATTCTTATTGCAGTGTCGTAAAGGCACGAATACGTGTTGACAAAATTTAACCCAAGTATAATATACACTAATAATGTTCACTAATTAACTATGAAATATCTTAACACTACAATAAGTCAATTATCACGATTTTTTTTCTGGAAAATCTCAAAAATCAAAACAAAACATGGAACACTAACACAGGTTGTCCAAGATCAGCTGTTAGAGGCGGAGCTTGTGAGGTCAGTGTGACGTACTTGAAACTGCAGATCATCTAAAGCTTTTTCCCCACTTGTTGCCGATTTTGGTCTGCCAGTTCTTTTAACGTCTTCAGCGCTACGTTTCTCAATTTTTGTATTAGTTGAGAGATTGCTCCTTGACATGCAGGAGTATCTGGGTAGGTTTCGTTGAATACGTTACACACTTCGCTTGAAGTCTTCTTCGTATCTCCGTACGCATAAATCATTAATATTCACTCAAACGTGCAATATATTCGGAATTAATAATTAGCTTTTATAATAATTTTTTTGTAACTTTCTAAATAATAAAATTCAAGCTGTTATTTGTTACTTTTGTTCCACCCTATATAGGTTGTACAACCACTACACAGTGGATCAATTTAAGAGACGTATATACAGGCACAATTGTATATTTTCTATTTCTAACCTTAACATTTGCTTATATAAATATTTTGTCTGGAAGTATGAATTCGTGCATTGTATATGGTTGTTCTAATAACTTCCTCTAATGTAGGTTACACAATTCAATGTTTTTACTTTCCCAAACACCCTTTACTTGCTCAAGAGTAGGTAGCTGCATGCTGGAGCTCGGATTCAATAGATCCCGACAGGGGTATATATTACACTTTGACAGTTCCTGCTTTACATCAGAATACAAAATGATTATCTAGGAAACTACACAAAAGTTAAAATATGATGCAATTTCAAATCCTTACCTACCAAATCCTCAACCACCGATTATTATAAAAACTGTTGAGGACACAAATTGTGTTCCCACAAACCGTGTTAATTCCACAGATATTATGATAATGGTTTATGAAGTACAAACACTTCCTGTAACGGCCTTCGATACATCTTAAAAAATTATATTGTATTAAAATAAGTAAAAATAATGATAATGAAAAATATTAACATGTTACTAATAAAGCTCAATTACAACAACTTATAAATAGTAATAGGTTAGAATAGAATTGTAAAGATTACAGAATAATAAGGTTAAAACAGTTACATGAAAAAATTATAACGAGATCACATACAATATTTAAATGAAGAAATTAGAAAAACAGTACTATTGAGTGTGTACATGAATTCTATGAGTATTACAGAGCAAAAAAATGTATTATCAAGTTTTTTCTGAATCACAAATTAAAATATCCGGAAAGAAAAAGTATTTTATAGTAATATGCATTATCAAGCATTAAAAGGAGGTCTACCTTAAAAAAGAATGAGTTTGATAATGTAGAAAGAAGACTCAAAATTTATAGATGACCATATAGAATGTACATTTTTAAAAATTAGTGTTATGAATATATAAAGTCTATGTAAATAAGTGTGTAACATTATATGCATTTAAATACTATAATATAAAACAAATTATACATAGATATTTATTTCGTTAAAACAATATAAAACTTTAGATATAAAATATATACTTAAAAATAATATCTACGCCGCCTAAAATACTCATGTTTTACACTTGTGTAATATATAATATATTTTGGATAAAATTCATCATCATAAAATTTTACATATACATTACTCCGATTGCCGACGGTGGTGTCATACCCTTTACTTGGTAATGTTTGACATCCTGTTACAATCTCTGGTTGGTGCACTAAAACGTTTGCTAATATTAATGCTCTATCCACACCATTAGACCTGCTTGATTCTTTATTTGCATATGCAGGGTTTGGCGAAAAGCTGACACCCATTCCGAATTTGACACGTGATGCTAATCGTCTATCTAAATTTGTAGATACAATTGAGGGTATTTTTGAATTGGCTGTATCATGAAATAACTCTAGTTCTTGAATATACCCTTTACGTTCATACTCTTCTTTTTTTAACACATACTGAGCCCATAAGTAAGGATTTTCAACTCTAACAATTTTGTTTACCCCCATATTAAAACTTCCTGATACCTTTCGTTCCAAATCTCTGTAAATTGGTTCATATTCCCTTATTTCCACTAATTCGTATTCTCCAAAACTTTGATGTAAATTAATCCAATCATTTGGAATGTAATTCTTTATTATGGTGTCCATATAAAAATATTTCTAGTTTCTGTATATATCAATAATACAGGAACATAAAATTTAATCATGTATGAGTCACCTTATGCATACAAATGCGAAATTGCGCAATATTAATTAATTGCACTCTAAAAAAAAACCGCGAAATTAGATTTTGCGATATGTAACAAATATTAAAAATAAAAAAAGAATTAAAATCTAGAATGAGAGAGTGTTTTAATTTTCTAAACTTAAATTGTCCTCTTCTTGAAGCAAAATTTCTTTAGTTGATTGGTCACTGAGGCCACAAATTAACATAGTTTTTGTCAAGTCCTCCTGTAGTGTACCTAACTTGCATTTCATTGCCATTTTTCTAAGCTCTGTTACAAACTGTTCCGTAGTTTGCCCTGGTACCTGCCTATAGGAAAAGAATTTGTACCTTTCGAATGTTAAATTTTATTTAGGCAGGAAATCATGGGCGTAACCAGCTAAGGGCAGGGAGGGGCAACTGCCCCCCCCCCCCTGGAAGAGCAAAAATAAATTAAATAATCTTTAAATTTTAATAAACAAAAAATTAAATCTAAAATATACATATTTTTCTGTTCTGCATATTTTTTTGTTATCTGTTTTATATATTTTGTTTGTTGTTGTGGTCGTTTGGTTGCTTTTATAAACATTTTAAAATTAATTAATAAGCTATAATAAATAAAATTATTCGCGTGTCCTATGTCACTAAAATATATTTCATCGGCAAAAAACAAAGCTGTTTGAAAAACTGACAGTGCTAAATATATATTAATAGCGTTTTCGATCTATGCATTTAATGCATTGGTGCACACCAGAATTGTCCCACACCAGAATTGGATAAAAACGAGTGTTCGATTTACTCTCAGGATACGTCAATTTTTAGTGTTCGATTCAACCACTTAACAGTTGGACATTTTTGAGAAAAATGGTAAAAAAATTGTCACTTTTTTTTTGTTTTCATTTAACTACATTTTTAATCCTATTAATTAATTAAAATAAATTTACTCAATAAGTAGTTTTAGTGTGAAATATTTTGAAACATTCAATACACAATCCTACATCAGAATCCGAAATAAATACTCTTATAACGTACGTAAGACCTGCACCAACAAGTTAAAACAAGTTAAAACAAAAGTTGCCTGAACGAGACTCGGGATCGTCAGCTTACGGAAAAATGTCACGCCCGAGTGCGGTTCGTGCAAAACTATCAAGTGGTTAAAACATAACTTGCTCCAAATCCTAACATAGGACAATATTTTTTGCATCAACTATTGAGTTAGTGTGTAAGTGCTCTTGTCTAGCGACAGTGTCCTATTTAATAGTGTAACGAAACGTCACTGGTTTTCTTCGAGAAAAATCGAGATACAAGTGAGGAATATACGGGAACCGGCGATGCGAATGTTCTGGCTATTCTAGGCTCATAAAAAGGGTAGGTATATAAAATTGCCTATCCGGCGCGAAGACAGACAGTACAGTACATAGTGCAGGATACGAAGTTGCATACGGCGAATAGAAAGCGAGGCGCGAGATTTAAAAGCGGAATAGTTAAAAAGTGTTGAGAAAGTGGATATTTGTGTTGTTTTGTTAACTTTATTGGTTTTAAATAAAGTTGGTGTGAATAGTTATCAGTGTTAAATTATTGCCTAAGAAACAAGAGGGAAAATCCGTAACAATAGTTTTACCACAGAATAAAGAGACAGAAATCACAGAAAAGACAATATGGATATAAGAAATTGGTTACAAAAAGGCAAGTTAAATAATTTCAGTAGAAAATTAAATTTTTAATTAAAACTTTAGAGTCATTCCATTAGAAATGGCCCAAAAATTTGAAAATTGGTTGCTCGACCAGCACCAAATAAAACAAAACTACCATGTAATGATAGCTTATAATGTAGATATGTTATATCCGATGTTAATTTTTGTTCAAAATTATTTGTATCGCAACGTTTGGAAAAAATTCAATTGCAGCCCTTTACAAAATTGCCAATTGCTCTTTACTCTTTGCTTGTATCTTTGTGAAACATTTTTATTAGCTTTGGCAAAAGATTCTGTGCATTATTAATATAATTTTATATATTTTTTATTATTATGATGCCGACTTTTTTGCCTTCTAATTATAATAAAAATTACAATAATGCACCGATTTTGACAGCTGATATCTCAAATGGGACTAAATATAAAAACTTGAAATTTTCACATATTAAAGATCAAACAGCACTTTATACGTGCTATTAATTTCATTTTGTGCTTTTAATCTAGAGAAAAAATATTAACATCGGATATAGTATATCCACATTATAAGCTATCATTACATGGTAGTTTTGCTTTATACTAATTTTTATACTAGGGACTAAGAACAAGAATAATATTAGGTTATTATTTTTAGGTCAAAAATCTCTAAAACGGAAAAAAGTTCATGATGACAGTAGTGGAAGTGGAAGCAATGATTGTGATGAAGATGAAAATAAAATGGTCGGGACATCAAAATCGGAATCTATTTTTGAAGGAGGCTCAAGTAGTTCTTCAAATCTACATGAAGCTGTCTCTGGAACTGGGACCTCTAAACAAACTGAAGAACGCGATGGCTACCATGAAAATGACATTGGTCGTTATGTTAGTTTGGCCAATAACTTGCCTTCTGAAAAAAGAAGGAATTGTTGACAAACCCTTGGGTTCCATCATCCAATTACGATTTTGCTTCTGATGCCATTCACTTGAAAAGAAAATTTAACCATCGCTGGTTGGATCAATATACTCCATGGCTGGTGTACTCAAGTCGTTTGAAAGGTGCTCTATGTTTGGATTGTGTTTTATTTCCGCCAAGAATTGCTACAGTTAAAGGAGTTTTGGGGTCATTTATGGTAAGGCCTTACATGAAGTTTAAGGATATACATGAAGATTGTAGAAAGCACGTTGGCAGCCATTACCACAAATCTTCAACAGCTGCTGCAAAAGCATTTCTTGAAAATGCTCCTGTTGATGCCCAGTTGCCAATAGGGCACTATAAGACGATTGAAGAAAATAAACAAATATTGTCAGCAATTATTTCATGCATAATATTTTGTGGAATTCATGATTTGCCGCTTAGAGGAAAACAAGGAAATGAGGGAGTTTTCTTTGACCTTTTAAATTTCAGGATTGACTCTGGTGATGAGAAGCTAAAGAGCCACTTGAATAAATGTCAAAAAACGCAGTCTATACCTCACCAACAATTCAAAATGAGATCATACAATTATGCGGTGAAGTTATCAAAGAAAAATAATCGAAGACTGTAAACGGGCAAAAGCTTATGCTGTAATGGCTGATGAAACAGCAGATATCGCTGGAAAAGAGCAGCTTTCTATTGGATTAAGGTTCTATGATGAAAGCCAAAAAATAATCAGGGAGGAATTTGTAGGCTACATTGAGTTAAAATGCCAAGATGCTTTTACAATAGCTAGCGCAATTCAAAGTTTTTTAGAAGATAATAATTTTTCCGCCGATAATTGTATGGGATTCGGATTTGACGGGTGTTCCACGATGGCCGGCAAAGAAGGTGGTGTACAGGCCATTCTTAAAAAAGTACGCTAAATCTTTATTTTTCCATTGCCCAGCCACAGACTAAATCTTGTGGTCAATGATACTAGCAAGCTACCAGAAATAAGAAACACAATTGCAACGTTTAAAGACACAATAACCTTCTTTCGTGAATCGCCAGCCCGTAGGAAATCGGTTCCAAATCTTTCAAGGCTTTGTGAGACCAGATGGTCGGAAAAATATAAGAGCATAAAAAAATTTTCAGAAAGTTTCACTGACATTATTAAAGTACTAGAACATCTATCTGTCGAAGGAAACTATGCAACAAGAAAATCTGCCTACCAATTGCACCATGCAGTTACTAAACCAATATTCATCTTAGGCTTAAACATAATTGCAAGATACTCTGCAATTTTGGAACCCGTTGTAAACGTTTTACAAGGTAAAAGTATGAATTTGGTTATGGTGAAGAAACATATTGACGATATTCTAGATGTAATCAAAGAAGATAGACAAGATGTCGAAAATGTTTCTTATGAATTATTTAAAAAATCACTTGATATCGCAGAGAAAGTAGGGGTTGAGTTGTCAGTACCACGAGTCACACAAAAGCAAGTACACAGAAGTAATCCACCATCTAAGTCTGCAGTTGAATATTGGAAGCGGTCAATAATCATCCCCTATCTTGATTCTTTAACTTCGTCTTTGGATGCTAGATTCTCCAACGAAAATACACCTGCTTTTGCTTTAACTTATCTTCATCCTTCAAGCATGCTCAAAATGGCTTCAAAAGATTTCAAAAATAATGCAGAATCTTTCATGGAATTTTATAAGTTGGGTGATGTCTTTGCAGAATTAGATTTGTGGTACAATATGTGGAAGAAAAAGAATTTAGCAGAAGACAAATTAAAGGACATTGAAGTGGCTGGACTTTTGGAGGAAGCTAATGTTTTTTTCCCTGCAACAAGGCACGCACTGCTAATATTAAGTGCTTTCCCATCCACTACTGCTACCGTGGAAAGATCGTTCAGTACCCTGCGAAGGGTAAAAACCTGGCTCAGGAGTACAATGGGTGATGACAGACTCACTGGGTTGTGTTTGATGAGTGTGCATCGAAAATTTTTGAATGAAAATCAGGACTGCATAGTGAAGAAAGTTTTGGATAAATTTAGTTTAAACCCAAGAAAAATGTTATTAGTTTAATTTAAGTATAATTAAAATCTCAAAGTTTTGTTTTCATTTGCCTTTTCTTTTTATCCTAAAATTTTACATTTTGAAAGACCATGGACCATGGTTTGTTATAAATGTTGTTATAAATCCTGGCTACGCCCTTGCAGGAAATGGTTTTCGAATTTGTCGAGTAGAGGTTGTAACTTATTTTTCTTTTCATCTTCAAATTCGAATGTTGTAAAGATTCTGAAACCCTCTTCTCCTATATAATGTAATACTTGACCGCACTGTATTGCTTCGTCCTTTTTGCTTATTTCACTAGCAATAAAGCAATTTTCAAATCTGGATCTCCAGATTTTCCAGTTCTCTGCTACACTGCCATTCATGGCCATTGGAGCTATGCCCCTGCTGTCACCCATTGTAAATGTAATTTGGACGTTTTATTTTTAATTTTGTTTAATTTATAAGAACCCTGACTGCGCCATGTTTTAATGTTGTTTATTTAATACACTATACATTATTAATTTAGATAAAATACAACATTAATGTACTTATGATGTTTTACTTATTGACAGAGAGAGATTTACAAAATGTCTAGGCCAAAGATATTTAATGCTATAAGTATGCGTATGAGTAGGTACACATATTTGTTTAATTTGGATTACAGTAATTCTGATTTTAACATTTATTTTTTTTATCACCGTTTATTATATTTTTATGTTCGCTTTCATAATCATAAATAAGTATATCATCTTTACACTTTATGTCCCTAGATGTGGTATTATTAGCAATACCGTCAAGTGGGGATATATGGGACAATTTTTAAAGGTTTAATTAAATATCTTTTTTGGTCCTAATTAAAAAAAATAATTAATGTGTTATATTCGACATTACCTATAGTATCGTAGTAAATGGTCAATTCACAATTAGAACATTTGGATGTATGTATTTTTGTTAAAGTTTTTCTACTGTCCCATATAACCCACTAGTTGGGGATATATGGGACAGTTTGATGTTTTAAGTGAAAAATACAGTAAAAATTTAGTTTGTCCCAAATTAGGTACGTAGATGGTTAATATGGGACACATTTAATGTAAAAAAAAATATAATCACAAAAAACATTCATCAGATTAATTATAATTGACGAATAAAAATAGCGTCCCATTTTAAACATTTTATTAAGAAAATTCTGCATATTACAGTGTGAAAAATATAAAAGTCTCTAGGAAAACATAATTTTAACATTACAAAACATCAGTCAAAAATGTATGGACACGCCTAACGATAGAGGGTGGTTGCAATACAAACAAAATTTGCTCCCTTTTTACGTCAATTACATCAGGAACGGTGGAAAACACAAAGACATTGTTTTTACCATGATAACTTCTTAAACAAGAGACTGTATACACTTTTTTACCTACCTTTAATACTTGGGCGATAAATTGTTTGGATTCTCTTTCTTAGAAGTTTTGTCGTAAATAAAACTAACGATCACGAATTCATTAATTTCAAGTATATAGGCCTCTGTGAAGTTTACCTTAACTGACCGATCCTCTACAGATTTACATTTTACTTCGTCACTACTGTCATCACTGTCGTTGAATGAGTTAGTTTGTCCCGATGGGCCAGCTTCCAGAGCATCAGTATCGGATATTTCGAAGCGTTTTTTAGTATTTTCTACTGGTGCTTTTTTTGTTACAACAACGGCACCATTTTGGATTGATTCGTCTTAGGGTGGCAAATCTGCAGAAACTATTCATTTACTTCAAGGCTAAGATCGGCCCTTGAGCGCTTGATGTTTTCCGAATTTCTTCTTTTTATTTGTGGATTTCTATTCAAAAAATTCTTCACCCACTCCGGTCCTGGCAAATTATCATTAAACAGTGTGTTCACGCCCTTTCGGTTCAAGTATTCCTGAACAAATGATTGGAGTACCGTGTCGGTGAATGGGTAGCCAAACTCTGCAGCTTTGACATAGCTGAAACAATTTTTCTCTCCTCCAACACATTTAATACTGGGGGCCTCCCAAGTCTGTCCGAATTCTGTCCCCTGTGGCGTCGAAATATTGTGTTACGGGGCACTTGATAAACTTCAGCGGCCTGTCGAAAAGACATACCTCGATCTACGACGGCTTCCAAAGCCCGATCTAAGTTTTCTAGTGTATAGTTTCTTCGAAGTGGAGTTCCCAACTTGTGGATATGTTTTCTGGGCATGCTTATTATCTTGTCCCATATAACCCTGAAAACACGTCTTTTAGTAAATATTGCAAATAAGGTAAAATATTAAATTGTAAAAAAAACAAGATATGGGTTTTGTTTATGAGGTTATGCACTAATATTCATTCCACAGAAACGAATTCATAACTCTTACACCTTACCCTGTGCAGGCGAGACTCTTAGCGGAAGTTAAAATGACAAATATTTCTGATATTTTCAAGATTTTTTTTAAAGCTTACCTGGTAATATAAAGTGCAAATCAGTACCTTTACTTAAAGCTGTGATCATCGGTAATCTAAACTACTTGTCATTCTTGTCAATTGATACCACAGAACTAATTTATCGCGGGATATTTAAAAATATGCAGTGGCGTCCCATATAACCCGTAGTGTCCCATATATCCTCATTTGACGGCACTTACTAACATTACAGAAAATTAAATATTTCTTTTTCTATTTTTTGTTTTTTGAAATGGAGGCATTTACTTATATTTTAAGTTTCATGATGAACTTTTAATTCATTTTTATCTGTTAGTAGTTTCCCTCTCATTCTGTTTAAATCAAAGATTACATTTGTTTAATACATAATATATTGATCGTACAAGTACAATGCGTTATCACTCACACTAAGCGTCAATTTTTAAAATTTGAATATAGCTAATTAGGTATAGTTGTAGCACAGGATAAAAAATACAGCAATGCGCGCATTTGTATCGTCCTGCTATGGTAGCCATATTCTCGGGATACGTGCGCGCAGACTTGACAGCTGCTAAAAGAGCAGAGTCAACCCCTGTATTTTCTAAGAGCAAAGTTAAAAAAGCAAGATTTTGATCAAAAATATTCTTACTTTGCGAATGCATGGTTGTTATAGTGGAAATCACATTCAGATGGCAGCGTTAGAGAGATATCGCAATGCTTTCTAAAGGCGAGAATAACATCAATGTTGCCAAAGTCTTTAATCGTACGTTCAGGACCGACTCCTATGAAAGAGATATAGCAACGCTGTTATCCTATACCCGTGCACCGCCATCTGAATGTGAATTCCACTATAGATAGTAGTATATGGAATGTTTAGTGTAGAGTATAAACCTTTGTATAGAAAATGTAGAGGTTTGTCCCAGAGAAATGTTATCTCTGCACGAGTGCATTGCCACACTAAAATTTTTGGCTATAATCGTGGTAACGCTAAGGTGACCAATCGTCCTCCTTTAGGGAGGACAGTCCTTCTTTTGTAAGTTCTGTACTCCCTCGAAAAGTGGTGTCCTAAATGTCTTTATTTTCGATATGTGAAGACTAACCTATTGTGCGTTATGTGACGTATTTGTATTTGATATTACGATTCGTCACGGCTCGGTACAGTGCGGTATAAGACACGATTATGAGACCTTGAGAGAGCACGCCGCGAGCAGCTGGCTTTGTTTACTTCTTACCGAAACACGGCACGGCACGTACGCAATAGACCCACGGCACATGAGCAATTGAATGATTCACGGTAATTATTTCTTTTTACCTCAGTAAATTTTTAATTATACAGTGGTAAATACAATTCACGTTTTGTTAATTCATTATCTATTTAATAATTTCCAAATATGTATAATTTTATTTACAAGTTTATACAATCCTGTTGTCAACAAAAGTATAAAACCATTTTGGTTTGGAAATACTTTTAAACGCCAAAAGTATGCCATAACCATTGTAAGATATCTATTCTGGGACAGGCAGTTGTCAGACCAGATAGTTTAAAGGATGCACGAGAAATTCAAATGTCGCTTTAAATTATGTAATATTTTGTTAATTGTTTGTTGTTGTCATGTAACCGTATTTAAAATTGAGAAGAAAAGCTTGAATTTGCTTCGGTAAATTGTGTGCATAATTAATTAGAGAATATTTAATGAACGCGGCCGGTTGAAAAGCATGGATGCTTTGGAGAGAGAGGGGATGCTATCCAAGTGACCTACACTTTTAATGAGTAGTAGTTGAACTTGGAAAGTAGTTGTTGGTTGATTGATGCCGCAACACAAATGACCATTTTGTAGTTACGCGGCTCTATAAATTGAAAAATTATCACAAAATTTAGTTAGTATTGTGATAAGGAAAGATAAATAATACGTTCCTGATTAATTTAGTAAAAAGTGAAAGAATGAAAGTGCAATTATCGTCAAGTTGATGATAACAAAAAAGATTGCGCCATAATTTAAAATCGAGTTAAAGGTGACGGAATAATTTAAAATAACGCGTTTGCACGTATCAGAAGCGGTCATGAATGGTGTTTAATACTGAATAATAACTATAAAAGACAGTAATTGATTCAATATAATAAATCCATATATAAAGAACAATAACTCGAATTTATCGATGTTCAAAAAGGAAGCGTTGCGGTTTGTGGTTCATTTTGGTCTTTGTTGTCGCAAGCTTTGTAGTTAAAACTATAGACAATTAAGTAATCATTAAAGGACTGTCAATATATCCGATAATTAATAACAAAATCGTTAAATTATTGGAAAGAAAGGTGGAAACGTGTTATTCCACAACAAAGCTCCAAACACGGTATTAGGAGAACAAAGGAAATCGGGCGCCAGCAGGCAGCATCACCCATTTCAGGCCTGCGTGACCAGTGCAAAAACGCAGAACACGTCATCAACCTTCAACTGAGTGACCGATAAGTACGATTTCTCTTTGTGTAAATAAAGAAACTTTTATGTGTTTTATTTTCTTTGAATTTAAACATCAATTTTGGACGAAGAACATTCCCTTCAATTTTGATAGAAAATTATTGTTGTATATAAACTGATAAGAGTAGGTACTAACCTATAGTAATAAGATTGATTTTTATTTATGTATTGTGAACAAAGCATTGATGCATTTCGTTCGAATTGGGATTTAATTAAATCGGCATATTAACGTTTGATTTGTTATTATTATTGACTATTACGAATATTAAGAAGCTTATACAAATACCAAAAGGTTTAATTAAGAAAAAATCAAATTTAATATATTTAGCAATTATACAGATTCAGTAAGTTAAATGGAATGCAAATTTGATCATTTCTCATATTAATATAACCATTTCTTGTGTTATTTGATATAGCTGAAGCGTACTGATAAAATACAGGGAATTTGTTAAGTTCATTTATTCACACAGAAACCGGATAGCAATAAAAATATCATTCAACTCATGAATAATATCTTTACAAATTAAAACCACTTACAGTAAATTAAAAAGTAATGATTTTACATTTCACAAAAACTGTATGTTTCTATTAAAGAATTTTGAAACTATAAAAATCAAATAAAGAATACTGAATTTCAATTTTTGTAATGATGGTAAGCAAACTAGAGAATTACGTTTACGCTCATTACGAATGGCGCCCAACCCGGTATATATTTAAAACCAACACATAAAAGAGAACCATTACAATAGTGATATCTTCGTGCTGCGGTTCAACATTTCCTAATGCCGATTTAATTATTCCAGAAGCCATTTCTTTTGCACCACGACTACACTTCGACTCATCCCACACAATGCAGGATACTCCTTTTATTAGTGGCACAGTACACAGTGTAATTATATGTCCATAGTTTTAAAGAGTAGAAACTATGAGTACAGGGGTGGTTAGACATTTCTGTATACCAACGCAAATCATAATAGTATTTCTTCTTGAGGCCTCAGATAAGTGTTTATCGTACTCTTGTAATTTAGATTTCTCTGCAGTATTTTCGGCATCACATATTTTAATTAGGCAAGAGTCACAAGTATCGCATATATCGTTATCCGGTGGTTTAAATGACAAATTATATTCGGAGTTAAAAAATCTGTATATATCCATTCTTTGGAAATTGCACTTTCCTCTAAATCTTTCGCATGACATTGGGAGCGGTACAAGTTATACGTTTTAGATAAATTTAGACGACTGCCTAAATATTTCCTTTTACTCTTTTCTCGTGAATAGTGAGACTCTTCAATAGGGAACTGACCAATTTGTTCACGCACGCTTTCTCTTACGAAATCTGGAACCCTTATGTGATGGTCTTGCCTACCCCTCTCATCAGCGGAAACGATACCAACAGATTTCTTTTTTATCAGTGAAGTTGTTACAGACGTCTTCGATATTGACAAAGTGTTTAAAAAAAGTGTCTTACAGACCCAGATGACTTTCCCATTTTCCTCAAAATCGTATTCTCCTGTGTGGTTCTTAGCATCACCCCGAAAACCCGATCTGGGTCTTTTTCGATTAATCAGTACTGATTTAACATGTGACGCAACATCCCCCTTCTTAACTCTTTGGTGCGTATTATTTTTGTTTTCGATGTATGTTCTTCTTCACTTCTAACTTCACGCTTTTTTTCATTAATTGTCCAGTTTGCTTCCTGTCTCCGTTTTTTTTTGTCGTTTAGGTGTGGTATCTTCTATTTGATCTTCATTGTTACGGCTGTTAGTATTTATCGACCTTGTTTCTGTCTCTCCATCGCCACTCTCTATCTCTTCGTCGCTTGGCTCTTCGTAATTCGGATCTTGTATACTGTCATCAGAATATTGAAAATAGCATATTTCCAAATTCCTAGGGTTTTCTCCAATATGCGCCAAAAACCTTGGACGTTGCATGTTTACTGGACGAGAATGACCTTAATTTTACGTCATGTTCGTTTGATACAAGTTTGCAGAAGTTTAGTTTGTTATAAAGGAGAATTTGAGATACTGTTATAAATATAACAATTTTTTATTATTATAATCTTTTTTTTTAACATTATTAACCTATTGTAATAACAGCGGGTTCGATGTTAGGAAGAACTGTATCGGTAGAAGGGCACAGGTAACATCGGATATAATAACTGTATTGTCAAAAAGATCTTCATTGCTACTTGCAGCCATAGTATTAGTTTGAGAAAAAGTTATCTTTTTCCATCCTGCAGCTTTCATCTGCAATTTAAACAGGTCATTAAAAAGGTAAGTTTATACAGAATATCATAAAAGCTTTTGGACTGAAAATTTGTGCAGTGAAACATTATAGCCTAATTCCAGCTAACCATTGGTTTTCGCCATTTTGAAACATCCAAATTTAGGCCGAAGAAGGTAAAGAAATGTGTCTTACTTTGGTATTCGTACCAACATTTCATAATGCCAGGCTGTTCTGTTTCCAGAAAAGCAGTCGTCTTGGAGTTTAATTCATTATTATTTTCAAGCTGATCAATATTCGCAACAAAGCTGTCGCTTTATGTAACATCGTTATTACCTAAAATGTTATAATTAAACGGATGACCACTATTTAAATTTTACTTTCCAAAAATTAAGGAAAAGTTTATTATTTACCTTCGTCAGTACTGGACTCTTCGGTTCGGAAGCACTAATAATGAATTTTTTTTTCGACATTATCTTGATCTGTCTCAGATATGTTCTTTAAGGCGTTATCGCCAGTGATCTCTAAAAAAATAGTATTAATTCCAGAAATATTTTTTAAAAATATCAAATAGCAGTATTAAGTCTCTGTGGATTTAATATGTTGCTTTACCAATAATAGTTTACGTCGACAAAGAGCATAAATTACATAATTACTTACCCGTAATATTTGAATGTAAAGCAGAGCTAAATAAACAAGTAAAAAAAAATATGCAGACAAAAGAAGAGAGCACATTTAGAGAAGAAAATACAAGATATACAAGAACAGTATAATAAAAATGAATAAGAAAATTCTATACAGGGATAAAAGATGTAGATAAGAATACAGGCAGATACCAACATTAATGAAAATAAAAAAAAGTAATAAGCAGCGAAGAAGAAATAATGGTAGAATGGTCAGAGATCATTAAGGAAACAATATATGAGGAGCAAATACAACAACAAAAGAAGGAGGTAAAGGCAACGACCGAAAAAGTATCAGCACCAACAATTGAAAAATTAAAAGAGATTATCAAAAGAATTAAAAACAATAAAAGTCCAGGAAGCGATGGGATCCCGATAGAAGCAATAAAAGTCGGAGGAAACAACCTAATCAATAAAATACATGTGCTAATGACTAGAGTGTGTGGGAAGAAGAAGAAATTCCAAACCAATGGAAGGAAGCTGTAGTATGCCCAATCTAAAAAAAAAGAAGAGAAGCAAACTATGAACAATTATCGACCGATATCACTGCTAAACGTAACCTATAAAATTCTCGCACAACTAATTAAAAATAGACTAAAGGAGAAAGCATAACAGATTTTGGGTGATTACCAAAGCGGTTTAAGACCAGGAGGCCAACACTGGACCACATTTTCCAGCTAAATATTGCTTCAGAGAAATGCCTAGAGAAAACAGTGAAAGTGCATATATTGTTTGTGGATTTCAAACACAATGACAAAATAAAAATAGAGCTTGTAATAAAGGCTATGAGGAAGATATACGATGATATAGTACTATTGGCAAAAGAAAAATTAAAACAGATAACAAAAGAACTTATAAGAGAAGCAAGAAAGTGGGGCTTAGAAGTAAACGAGGAACAATCAAAGTACATGGAGGTAGGGCAAAAATCACAAAATAGAAAGTGGAATTTAGAAATAAAGTTAGTTTTGAAAACAGACAAATTTATGTACTTAGGTGTGCAAATAACAAATAAGGGTAATAACGAAGAAGAAATCGAGAATAGCGTTAAGTGAAGGAGCAACGGGAATATACCAAGCAATCCTACGAAGCAAAAACATTAGACGGAGACTAAAATTGCGGGTTTACGAGACGATCATAAAACCAATAACTTTCTATGGGAGCGAGATATGAGTGTTACGGAAAAGTGATATAAATAAACTGTTAGTGCGGGAAAGAGTAGTGTTAAGAACAATTTTTGGGAGTGTAAAAATACATAATCTGTGGAGGAAAAAAAGTAACAAAGAAATTAACGAGCTATACAAAAAACCGAGCATAGTGACGGAAATCAAGAAAAGGAGGCTTAGATAGATAGGGCAGGGCGCATAGTAAGAACAAAAGAAGAAAGAAATATTAAGCGAGTATTGAATTTCGAAGCGGCAGGGAAGAGAAAGTGAGGAAGGCCAAAAAAGAAATGGATGGATTGTGTGAAGAAGATATGGAGAAATTGAAAATAAAATTTGAAATAGATAACTGGAGAGAAGTTACCTTGGATAGGAATAGATGGAGAAAAGCAGTGAATGATGCCAAGGGCCTCGACGGCCTATAGTGCATTTACATATTTATATATATATATATATATATCGATATATAAACAAAACAGCTGATTCTATATAGATATATGTATTGGTGTACTTACTGTGGACATCGTCTTCAAGTTCAGAAAGAAATCGACTTCCTAAAATTTCTTTTATTTCCAAAACAACGTCGTTGAACGTGGTTACTATTGCCGGACCTCCATCTGTCCCTGTTTAGTAGCACTTCTCGCCAGCAATTTTTTGCTTTATTTTTTTTTTAATTTTTGTTTTTTTTTAAGTTTTTCCCTCTAAGAAAAGTTCCCTACTCTTCCCCACTCAAAGCGTTAAAATCCTTTTCGATGAGTGTCCATGTTGCAATTTTTTCGTTGTTGCTCGAATTATCGGTTTTTTCGATAATATGTTTGTATTTTTTAATAATTGTTAATAGAAGCTCTTCTTGTTTATTGTTGAAGTTAGCCGTTCTCGCTTTCTTGTTTTCTATGTTCTATAAAAACTTTAGCCAAAAACTGCAAAAGTTAAATAACTATAACTACAACATTTTTCATAACTTACCAAAGATAACAGGAAAAATGAGAAATATGATCAACACGTTTTATATTACGCCGTGTCTTCCACCACGCAAAATTTGGCGAATTATAACCTTAATCTGTCTAAAAAATGGAAATAAAATGGAAACTTAAAATCTACGGCAACCTAGGATCCAAGCTTACAGTACTTAACAATCCATTGAAAGCATCCTAGGTTACCGTAGATTTTAAGCTTCTTTTTTATTTCCATCTTTAGGCAGATGGTGGTTATAATTTTCGCGTGGTCACGGCCTTTATATTATATCAAGATAAACTAATTACAAAAACAAATAATTGTCAGAATAAAAAGGTTTTTTTTAAATTGAAAGTGAGAGCGCGAGAGAAAAGTAATGAAAGACATGTGCTGATGTGTGGACGTTTTGGTTCTAACGATGTAAAAAGTAAAACGATTGTACTTTAGTGAACAATGTATTATATTGCTTAATAACGATGGAAAACGTAAAAATCTGCAACTCCGACAATAATTAATAAAAAAGCGCTAAAACCAAGAATAACCACGATCCACGATATACGAATTCGAATGCAAAATTGAAATGATAGCTTAAATATAGGGCGTTACTATTGCCAACTTAAATGTTATTTCTATAATTGTGGTTCAATTGTTCAAATGTAAATTAGAATTAGAATATAAATTTTCGTAAGGTTTAAAATTAAAAACGCCATTTTTGTTATTGAGAGATAACATTCCAAGTTGTTTTTCGTTTTTTTTTGGTGATTCACAAGGCCGGAGAACTTCGTGTGGTTTATCGTGGTCAACTAGACCCACCTTTCCGAAATCAGGATAGTGTTTACCCAGTGCTTCCTGGTGTCGATGTCTCTGCAATCATTTAAATTATCAGACTTCCCCAAAAGTATGAAGTATCCTAATCTGAAATTTCGATCGATTTCGATAATAAATAACAGAGTTAGAGACCTACGACGATTGAAGACCCGCTCATTGTTCGCGGCAAGCAACATGCACCTGTCGTTTTTAGGAAAAATAGCGGTGTCTCTGCAATCAATTAAATTATCAGACTTTCCCAAAAGTATGAAGTATCGTAATCTGAAATTTAGATCAGTTTCGTGAATAAATAACGCAGTTACGATGATTGAAGACGCGCTCATTGCGGGTGGGTAGCCACATGCACCTCTCTGCAATCAATTAAATTATTACACATTCACAAAATTATAAAGTATGTTAACCTGAAATTTCGATCGATTTCGTTAATAAATAACACAGTTAGAGACCTAGCAATGATTGAATATGCGCTCATTGCGCGCGGTTAGTGATGAGTTATATTGCGATTTTAGTATCACGTAGTGTTTTGTTACTGCTATCTAAAGGCAACGGTGATTGTAAACCATGATGGTGATCACAACTTTTAAAATAACTATTTGATACAAAATCACATTGAAGTGAAACTTCTTCCCGAATGATTACCCACTAAATCATTACTCTTAGTAGTCTTAATTTTATTAATTGGATCTAATTATTTGAGTGGGAAAAAAATTGTAATCATGTTAGAATTAGAACTAAAACTAACAGCTACACAGGTTACTAATTAATAGATACAGGTACGCCCACATAACATAACGCCTATAAAAATAATAGGTAATTAATACCACAAATTATTAAAAATACTTAATAATTTGTGGTATTAATATTTATTTATGATTGATACCCTGAATACCTTTGTCTTTGACATTGTAACGGGACATTATAATATCTTGATTATCTTTATATTTTAAATGATTTTCTAGCTGAATACAATTATTTAATTCTTTAGTGTCATTATTGTTTTTAAACGTAAACGTGTTAAATATAATTCTGCATTCCTAGGAAAATAAGCATCTGGCAGTCAAATATTAATTATTTAAATGCAGAAACATGAACAAAGTTTATTGAACATCATTTAAACACCTTAATAAATACATATTTTTGCAATATCTGGGTAATTTGTCATATGTGTTTTTAAATTTCATTTTTAAAGTAGGCGTTGTGTATCATAGACATATCATAAAATGACCCTTAAATGGTGACACATTTTTGTTTATTGTCTCTATTGATAACATACACAATTACGCATACCATTCCAAAATACCAGACAGCCTTCTTTGAATTTTGCAAGGAAAAAAAGGTACATCTATTGAGTTTGAAATTGTTAAAATATCTTTTGAAAAGCTTGCGATAACAATAAATCTCGCCATTTGTACAAGACATTTGCTTTCAAAGGCGGGCCAAATTTTAACAGAACTAAGAAGTAAGCTCAATGATAAAAAGGTTCAGATGTTATTTCTTTTAAGCTCAAATGAACAATATTGTAAATAAATTTATTAAAATACTTATTAGGAAACATTTTCGGTAAGACAAGATATAGAGCCATGGGGCAGGTAACAGCACGCTCAATTAAGCAGTTAATGGTTTACAGCCAGTTAGTAATTATAAATTATTGTAATGTGGAACCATTTTTTCCATATAAATACTTACAGAATTCAGTATACAATCATATCATATATGTAATTTTCATTTGATTCGTTGATGGTCTAGTTCTTCTGAACTATTTTTATTCATTGCCAAATTTCGAAACAACAGCAAATCATAACAATAGCTTCAAAGCCACTGCAACAACTTCGCAGTTTTGTCAATCATGTTACTTATAACTGAACATACTACCTACACTTTAATTAGTATTAAAATATTATTTAATTGTAAAAGACTCACCGCCAATAAAATTACAAAAGATTCACATGAAGTAGTTATTAAAAAGACTATAAGAATACAACCCACCATACCTATCTTAATTATAAAAAAGGCTGACTTAAAACTATTTTTGGAACAATATGCCCCTATTTAAGTCTATTTCGTCTCTGGAAAACAAAAGACGTTGATTCAATTGGTTATAATGTTTGCAAATGTTTTTTATACCTTTCCTAGTAGACGTCATTAAGAATAAAACTATTCACGTCTATTAAAATGACTCGACCGAATAAGATATACATTAATAATCAACGATTTTAGTTAATAAAGTACTTCACTTACGGTCTTTATAATTCCTAAGGAACTATAAAGGAAATTGAAAAGTATAATAAATCCTTGAATTTGGTTACCTTCAATCGTTTTCTTGTCACACCCCACCTACAAGCATCTGTGAGGGGAAGGTGTCGGCTATCTCATATTTTTAGGAATTAACACTTACTACATTTTTGCATGAAACATTTTACTTAAGGTTGTCAAACTTGCAAGTAAGAATTTCAACTGTGTAATCATGGCGTTAAGAAAAAATGATTTCATTGAGATAATAGAGAAGTTCGCATTATTTCTCGCGGAAAAAATTGCGAATATCGAAGATGTGGGTTTCGGTTACGAATCTTTAGTTTGTGCGGTACCAATTTACCCGAAAAACGGCGGCGATTATAACTATTGGATGAAGAATACGGGTAACATTCAGGGCATGTTAAAAGATTTGTTAATTTCAAAAAAGCAATCTGCGGTGACAATTAAAGACACCATAGATACATCTCAATGCATTAAGGTCGATATTGATCAAGATATTGCCTCAATCAATACTGTCGTACCTCTTTCGAAAACTGAAGAAACACATAAAAATGATCATTTAGTAGATAATAAAAACGATCTAGAAGTTGCGCTAGAGCATGATGTCATATTGATTTCCATATTGGTAGCGAAATAAATAAACCTCCCGAAAATGTCGACTTTAGAATTTTGGCAGAATAAACAATTTTCCATTTCAAAAATCATACGTGTATTTTGTTCGTAAAAGTACTAGGAATATTTATCCAAACTGCCCCTTATGCATTAAATCTATAAGAAATAATTCGCTCAGTAGAACGGCTATTATTTATATGTCGTGCGTGTATCGTGAATGTCGTACTTTGTATGCTAATTCACCGCATTCAAATATGTCCAAAACAAAACGTTGGAGGAAAGGTACATTAGATATGTCATAACTTTACATATGGCGATATCGAAACTAATGCACCAATTCAAATTTGTCCAAAACAAAACGTTATGAAGCAGTGTACTTGAGTTCTAAAAAAATTCATAAATTCCTACTGGCATATCGCCAGAAAAATAAATCGGAAGCCAATTACAACACTAGCTCCGATGATTTTTAAGCAGTGAACTTTGACGTATTGCAATCAAAATTCCAATATATAGAGATCACCCTGGAGCTTTAAAATAAATTTACAAAAACGGCAACAACCGTTTACGATATTTAATTAAGTAAAATTTTACTTGCTAAAAATTTCAATTATTGCCGTTACCCTAATTGAAACTTAAATTTAAACATGGTTGGAAATTGGCAAAATTAAAGATTTAGAATTAATGTTTTTATTTATTTGTCTAAACCATTTTCGCAATTATTGCCTTTCTAATGAAACCTTCTTTGAGTACAGGTAGGATGGTTTCAAAGTTTGAAAGATTTAGAATTCATGTTTTAAAATCCATATTTGTTGTGCTCATTATATGAAATAACGGACACCTTCCGCCAATTATTTTCGGGAAAACAACTTTGAATCCTTTTCGATCGGGGTGTAGTAAAATTTTTAGCCTGCTTTTAATGAGGCATTTTCACACCTTCGATATTGGATTTTCGGAAAACCCACTTTGGTTTTTAAAACGCTTTTGTGGTTACGTTTTTTAGGCCCTATCCTTTCTGGTCATTTTAACTTGATGGAATTTTACCTAATTAGAGCCTACTTTTGGTTGTATTAAGAGCCTTTTGGCCGTTCATTCCTTTTTATGGCTTCCTTTTGGGTGGTCATTTTGATGGATTGATAATTTTAACTTAATTAGAGCCCTTTTGGTTGTATTCAGCCCTTTTGGAGTTAATTCCTTTTGCGCATGCAGTGTTCTGGTAAATTTACATCTTGATGGAATTGTCAGTAATTTGATTAATGGAGATCATCATTGAGTTCATTTTTGAATGCCATCTACCGATTTTGCATTATTTTAGCATGAAGGTTTAATCTGTTATTAATTAGGGTTGTTTGTATCAAAGGAGTTTCGCGATTCTCTTACATTTTTTTAATGCCATCTACCGATTTTGACTTAATTCTTTATGATTAAAGGTTAATTGGAATCAGAGGTCGTAGTCTTGTAATTAATGTGTTTCAAATACTTTAAAATGTGTTTATAATTATTCAAAGGTCTACAAATTCGTTGAATATTAAGGAAAATTTTCAATTTTCGTCGACATTGCGTTAATTAAGTGTTTACAATATTTCGAAAATTTGCCTAGAAATATTAAGGTCTAAATATTAGGTGAAATAATAATCATTTTCTACCCTAGCATTTTCATACAGGCAGATTCTCTATCTAAGCATCACCTTCAACTTCGAACAATTATACCATCTACAATCCACACACACACACACACACACACACACACACACACACACACACACACACACACACACACACACACACACACACACACACACACACACACACACACACAAATTACTTTGAAATAAATAAATGAGCGGCAATCAAGTACGCAGGAAATTAGACATGAATTAGATATAATCAAACTATTATTGTTAATGCACGATGCGCGTGTTGGTTTTAGTAAATATTTAAAAGAAATCAACAAACTAGGATTATCTTGATTATCAGAGCAGAATGGTTGAAAAACAAGTATTATACAGCAACTTGATTATCTCATCATTTAGAGTTAAGAGTATAGCAAAAAACTTATTTACAAGAAATCAAGCATTGGTAAACTATTATTTAATCTAAAATATAGAAACATTAACATATAAAGTTCACTTACATCGGAATGGTAATCCTGCAGCATCGTTTTGTTGTAGCGGAACCATCTAGAATTCTTCTCAAGGAAACGTAAAAGGTAACCTAGCGGTGCTCGTCCAAAGAATCAAAATGTTGCCCATTACCATTCTCGTCAATGTAGACAGTGATCCAATGCTGATCTGGTTTGTTTGCAGGATCCGTGTTTACAATAATTGTACACGATCTAGGTGCGTGCCTAGGCAGATGATTAGATGCACATATAAGTCGGATCACATTCTTGTGGCAAGGGATCGATTTCAAGCATCTCAACACTTGTACCGCATACATCTTTGGAATTGGTAGGTGTGCAGTTTCGTAGTAATAAGGCGTTTTCCAATGCATACATAGCCTCAACGATGTTATGGTTTAAACAGCTATATGCTTCTGCTCCCTTTTTCAATTTTTTAAGAGGCGGACAGCCAGACCCGCCCAGGTTTACTATTTGTTAAGAAACCTTAAAAACAGTTGTTTTTCACTGCTCTTAACGTGAATTTTGTTAAAGGACTGCAGCACTCTTATCAGCTTCTCACGGAACTCGTTGTAGTGTACATACCCCGACCACAACCTCAGACCGCGATATTTTTTCCACAAAAATCGTACCTATCTGACTTGACATGGGTTTTGATATAAAATAATGACGAGGTGGTTTTATCAGTATCAGTAATAAAGCTCCATGATCTGTAACCACTGCAATCTCTTTGGGTATGAATTCGTTGTTAACACATCTAAGCCCTTGTACGTCCAAGTATGCGTCCATCCTCTTTCGCTTGCTACTGGATACTGAAGCTTGAGCAATTTCTATATGACAGATAAACTGATGTAAAAACATCTGTAGCTGAGAGGTTTAATATCAAACCATTGAAACAAGAATGTGACGCTACTTTGCGATGATAATTGATAAGGTAATTCCTCATGAGCAGATTGCATTTTCTAGTCATTATTTACAGGTTGATCAATTTCCATAACAGTGACCTTTGCGTTAAAGACTAATTCGTTAGCTGTAGAGTAACTTTCGAGGAACGGTATGCGGTTTCTATCTATTATTTACAGATTAGAAAAATTAGACGGGTGTAGGGTTGCGCAACTTGCTTTTGGGGCTTTACCTCTTGTCGAGGCCCCATTGGCGGGAAATTTGAATTTGTATTTAAGTCTCTGCAGGTTATGGCTGGAAATTTTTTTTTATTGATTGTGGACCTGAACAGGCTAAATTTGGTCTATCGTGCTAAAGCATTCAGAAACACTTAGGAGGATAGATACGCCCGTTTGGTACGACAAGTGGAGATTTGTACTGCATACTGATGATGTGAATGAGCGAACCAAGTGTTTCTCGCAAAGATAGCCCGAGATGGTATCAATATGAATTTGTATTCAAATAAGGGGTATAATGCTAACTTGTAATACAGATGTAGACCTTAGCAACTTACTCTCTGTCCCGCACCCCTCAACCAAAAACTTGAATTTGTTTGCGTTTCCATCTATGAGGGGAAATTTGAACTTGTATTATAATAAGGGGGCCTAATGCTAACTTATAAGGCAGACATAGGGCTTCGCAACCTGTTTTCGGGTCTTAGCCCCTGGTACCTTGGAGGGAAATTTTAATTTGTATTTAAGTGTTTACATTCTGATTCCTTATTGCGAGAAATTTGAACTTGTATTCTAATAAGAGGCCTATTGCTAACTTACAAGACAGACGTAGGGATTCGCAACTTGTTTTCGGGCCTTCACACCCCTGCCGTGGCCCCCGTTCCTAGCTGGAAATAGTATTCTATTAAGGGGCCCTAATGCTAACTTATAAGACAAATACTTGTGTTAGATCTGTGCCCTCCTGTCGTGCCCCCGTTGTAGCGAAATTTGAATTTGTGTAGCCATCCAGTTGTGTATGGACTAATGAATATTTTCTGTAATAAAGGTGGCACCACCTAGCGTTATATTTCTAGAGCTAATTAGGGTTTCGTTTGTGGCACCATCTAGTGATATTTTAAACTAATGTTTTCTGTAATAAGCCTAGCGATATTTCTAGGACTAATTAGGTTTTGTGTGCATCTAGTGATATAAGACTAATGCATGTTTTCGTATAGTTGATCGTGTTCGTCTCTCCCTCTCCTCTATCGTCTCTTTCTCAAACATAAATCAAATTAATCAAATCAATTAAGCAAATCCAACCCAATCAAATCACGTTCGATCAAATCAAACAATTAGATCAATCTCAAACAATCAAATAATAACTTACAGCCGGCGAAAACTAGCTTTCAGCTCAAAAATACTGATTGGAATAACTTACACTTTGCTAAAACCAACCAACCAAACACAATACAAAAATACCAAACTGATTTAACTTAATCGTACAGAGTCAGCTCTCAATTCAAAAAGTAGCAGTATGATTTAACTTACAGAGTGCAAAAGAAAGCCAATCTCACACTTATTGTAGTCACCCATCTAACCGCCTCTCGCATTAACTCGGCATTGTTAGAACAGGTTCAAACACCGTTAGGAAACACAAGTTTATTAATAAAAATTGAAGGAGAGCTTAGCCTTTGAATTGAATTATAAGCAACAATACATAATTTATTTAATCACATTCTTTATCGGTCTTCTTCTTCTTAGAAAATACTCGCGCGCGAGTATTGACCTAACCGCCTAATATCTTCCCTAGGGGCATGTTTATAAATGTAAAGACCTTTTTTGGATGAGGTATTTTCTCCTAAGACGACTGCGAAGACTGTTTCGGCTACCCCTACTTCAAACTTCCCCGAAGATAAACTTGATTCTATCCTAACATTGACGTGTTTGAACCTAGACCCAACCAGCACCATACTGCAGTTAATCTGAAGTTCACTCTTTAGAGTGTAACTATCATGAATTAGTATGATGATTCTCTTTTTGAGCTCAAGTATCAACGGACACATATTTGTTAACTATTACAACATAACCATTCAAGATGGTGATGGAGACTGATTGAAGAGCTGAATGTATCTAATCAATGTGATTTGATGATTCAAGAGGAGTAGAGCGATGAGGTAGAGGAGAAGTGACGAGTCTCAAACCATGATGATGATAGCGACGAATCACTGTTCATAGGAAAAGATTTAGGTTTTAGACCGATAAAGGAATGTGATTAAACTAATGATTATCCTGTTGTTTATAATAAAACTTTTGATAGTATTTTCCAAACGCTAAGATTTCCTTCAATTTTTATTAATAAACTTGTTTTTCCTAACGGTGTTTGAACCTGCACTAACAATACTGCAGTTAATGTGAAGGGCGGTTAGATGGGTAACTACAATAAGTATGAGATTGGCTTTCTTTTGACTCTGTAAGTTAAATCATACTGTTACTTTTGAATTGAGGGCTGATTTTGTATGATTAAGTTAAATCAGTTTGGTATTTTTGATTTGTGGTTGGTTGGTTTTAGCAAAGTGTAAGTTAGTCCAATCAGTATTTTTGAGCTGAAAGCTAGTTTTCGCCGGCTGTAAGTTATGATTTGATTGTTTAAAATTGATCTGATTGTTTGATTGGATCGAACGTGATTTGTTTGGGTTTGATCTGCTTAATTGATTTGATTAATGTATGTTTAGAGACGATAGAGGCAGAAAACGACATCAACTATCGCAGAAAACATTCATTAATCTTTACAGCACTAGATGGCACCACAAACAAATTAGTCCTAGAAATATACCGCTAGGCGCTGCCGTCTCTATTACAGAAAACATTCACTAGTTTAAAAATATATCACTAGATGGTGCCACAAACGAGACCTAATTAGCTCTAGAAATATAACCTAGATGGTGCCACCTTTATTACAGAAATATTTATTAGTCCATACAACAGATGGTACACAAATTCAAATTTCGCAAAAGGGGCACGACAGGAGGCACAGACCTACAAAGTTCTTATATTTATCTTATAAGTTAGCATTAGGGCCCTTATTAGAATACTATTTCCACCCAGCATGGGGGCCAAGGCAGGCGTGTGAAGGCCGAAAACAAGTTGCGAAGCCCTATGTCTGTCTTGTAAGTTAGCAATAGGCTTATTTAGAATACAAGTTCGAATTTCCCGCAATAGGGAATCAGAATGTAAACGCTTAAACACAAATTCAAATTTCCCACAAGGGACCAGGGGCTAAGACCCGAAAACAAGTTGTGAAGCCCTAAAGTTAGCATTAGGGTCCCTTATTATAATAAAAGTTCAAATTTCCCCTCATAGATAGAAACGCAAACAAATTCAAATTTTTGGTCGAGGGGCGCGGGCCTGAGCGTAAGTTGCTAAGCCCTACATCTGTATTACCCGAAAACAAGTTGTGAAGCCCTAAAGTTAGCATTATACCCCTTATTACAATACAAATTCATATTTCCAGCCATAACCTGCAGAGACTTAAATACAAATTCAAATTTTCCGGCAATGGGGCCTCGACAAGGGATAAAGCCCCGAAAGCAAGTTGCGCAACCCTACACCCGTCTAATTTTTCTAATCTGTAAATAATAGATAGAAATCGCATACCGTTCCTCGAAAGTTACTCTACAGCTAACCAATTAGTCTTTAACGCAAAGGTCACTGTTATGGAAATTGATCAACCTGAAAATAATGACTAGAAAATGCATTCTGCTCATGAGGAATTACCTTATCATTGTCATCGTAAAGTAGCGTCACATTCTTGTTTCAATGGTTTAATATTGAATCTCTCAGCTACAGATGTTTTTACATCAGTTTATCTGTCATATAGAAATTGCGCAAGCTTCAGTATCCAGTAGCAAGAGAAAGAGGATGGACGCATACTTGGACGTACAAGGGTTTAGATGTGTTAACAACGTATTCATACCCAAAGAGAGTGTAGTGGTTACAGATCATGGAGCTTTATTACTGATACTGATAAAACCACCTCGTAATTATTTTATATCAAAACCCATGTGAAATTAGATAGGTACGATTTTTGTCGAAAAAATATCGCTGTCTGAGATGGTGGTCGGAGTATGTACACTGCAACGATTTCCATGAGGAACTCATAACAGCCCTTTAACAAAATTCACGTTAAGGGCAGTAAAAAACAACAGTTTTTAAGGTTTCTTAACAAACCAATAGTAAACCTGGAAAAAGGGAGCAAAAGCATATAGCTGTTTAAACCACAACATCGTTGAGTCTATGTATTCATTGGAAAACTTGTATGTGCATCTAATCACCTGCCCAGGCACGCACCTAGACTGTGTACAATCGTTGTAAACACGGATCCTGCAAACAATCCAGATCAGCATTGGATCACTATCTACATTGACGAGAATGGTATTGGGGAATATTTTGATTCCTTTGGAAGAGCTCCGCTAGGTTACATTTACGTTTCCTTGAGAACAATTGTAGATAGTTCCGCTACAACAAAACAAAGCTGCAGGATTACCATTCGGATATATGTGAACTTTATACGTTAATGTTTCTATATTTTAGATTAAATAATAATTTACAAATGCTTGATTTCTTGTAAATAAGTTTGTTGTTGTCTTTTAAATATTTAACATTAACAATAATAGTTAGATTATACCTAATTTATGTCTAATTACCTGCGTACTTGATTGCGGCTCATTTATTTATTTTAAAGTAATTTGTGTGTGTGTGTGTGCGCGTGTGTTGTGTGTGTGTGTGTGTGTGTTGTGTGTGTGTGTGTGTGTGTGTGTGTGTGTGTGTGTGTGTGTGTGTGTGTGTGTGTGTGTGTGTGTGTGTGTGTGGTGAGATTGAACATACAAATAAATCAGGTATAATTTTCGAATGTAAAGATGTCGACCGCTTAGATAGATAATCTGCCTGTGTAAAAAACGCTAGGGTAGAAAATGATTATTATTTCACCTAATATTTAGACCTTAATGTTTTCTGCAGCAGCAAATTTTTAAAGTATTCGTAAGCACATCAATTAACGCGATGTCGACGACTGATTGCCAATTTCTAATTAATATAAATGTATAACTGTTTTAATAATAATAAACATATATTAAGAGGCACACGAACAGATTCCCGTCTTACAAGACTACGGCACCTTATTAGAATACAACCCCCAATGCATAATTAAATTAGGTCAAAATCGGTAGATGGGATTAAAAAAATGTAATAATAATTATGAAATCTCCTTTGATAAAAACAAGCCGAATTAATAACAGATTAAATCTTTTTTTACTCAGAACACTACATGCGCACGCATTTGCTTACCTTCCTGGGGCTGAACTGCCAAGAAGGCTCTTAATTCAATCAAATTAGGGTAAAAATTACATCAAGGGGCTGAAATCACCACTGAACAGAAGCCATAAAAAGGAGTGAACGGCCAAAAAGGCTCTTAATACAACCAAATGGGCTCTAATTAGAGTAAAAATTTCACCAACGGGGTTGAAAATGACCATCGAAAAGAAGCGATAAAAAGGGTGAACTGACAGATAACAAAAGGGCTATAATTAGGGTAAAAATTCCATCAAGGTTGAAAATGCCCCCTACCATAGGGGTAAAAAAATACGATCCCCACGTGTGCGTATAAAAAAGTGAAAGGTGGGTTTTCCCGAAAAATCCAAGATGGCGGAAGGTGTCCGTGTACTACTATAATGAGTGCAAATTACTATTTGCCAATTTCGTTACCGTTTTGGTAAATAAATATTTATTCAGCGATGTGCACATTGCATTAAATAGCTTTACAGTGGCTTATGATACAAGTGAGGACATTTCACAATCCGTTAACTTTTATGATGCGAATGAAAACATTAATTTAAAAAGTTTATCTACAAAAATCCCGTTTATGTTGATCTTTTGATTATTTTACGTTCTATCGTTCCATTACATGATGAAAAATTAGATTCAAATCCATTTTATTGCCCCTATTTTCTTCAAACCTGTGTGGATAAATATTTTCCATATTTACCTTTTTGGTCGGGTTTATTGGCAAGAAAATGTAATAAAGATGTTTTGTCAAACTCTGTAGTTGAGGGATGGTTCAACATAGTAAAAAACTTTATATTAGACAAACACGGAAATTTGAAATGTAGTAGATTTATAGAAAAACTTGGCGAGTAGGTGTTTAGAGTGCAAAGAAAAGGAATTGAAATTTAACTTGTTAAATAAGAGACCACGCAGAAAAATTTAGCACGCCAATTAAATACAGTTGAGGACTCGTGGAATAAAACCCCTAAACGGAAACATACCCATCTTCGTGGTAGCACATCTGTCAAACCTTTGAACCAAGTTATGCTCAGTAAACGCGCTGTAAATCATAAACTGCTTAATTGCGCGTACTCTTATCTGCCCTATGGCTCTATATCTTGTCTTGCCGAAAATGTTTCCTATTAAGTATTGTATCTTCAAACAGGTATGTCAAATTTATAGAAGAGTGCAACATTCCTTTTTTTTTTAATTTATGTTAATAAAATAAAATTTACCCTACTCGCCTATTTTTACCTTTAACATTAAACTGATCGGCATACCGGTAATGCCAAGGGATTACAAAAATAGTTAAAATTCAATCTCATTTTACATACACATTCACTTTACTACAATAGTGGAATTGCAACCTATCCTTTAAAGAAAGCAAAGGGCGGAAGCTTGGTGTAATAATGTAAATATTTCAACTGAGCCTACTTGCGAAGTTATTCAAACTAAAAATTCCGGTTGACTTTCACTCTCGTAATATCAACTATAACATTTCCAAAATTACGTATTTTAATGGATCCCAAATGTCCCCTGCTAACAACGGCATCACGTTTGTTAATTGTAAGCAACGTATTGATGACAATAAAGTCTTGTGCTTTACACAACACGAAAATCGTAAATTGAAAATGTTGAAATTAGGATTGTATTGGTAGATGGTTCTCAATTAATAAAGTTATAATAAGGTAGAATTTAATTAATTAATTGCAGAGACACCGATAGTTTTCCTAAAAACGAGAGGTGCATGTAGCTGCCCGCCCGCAATGAGCGCGTCTTCAATCGTCGTAGGTCTCTAACTGTGTAATTTATTAACGAAATCGCTAGAAATTTTAGATTAAGATACTTCAAACTTTTAGAAAAGTCATTTAATTTAACTGATTGCAGAGACACCGATAGTTTTCCTAAAAACGAGAGGTTCATGTGGCTGCCGCGCAATGAGCGCGTCTTCAACGGTGCAAATTTCAACTTTAAATTGTAGCATCATTCGTGTTTAGTAAACCTTTCATTCCAAAAGTCACAACATAAAAATAATAATTTTATTATCTTAGATAAGCCCCTAAAATGAAAGAAATTAATAAAAATAACTGAAAAAAAAATTACATGAACTGTAAACTGTGTAACTGTGTAAACTGTGCTTAACCATAAGCAAAATTTGATAAAGTTGGTAGTATTGAAAATCTAGTACGAAACTTGAACGAAGGTATAGAACGGGACCTACTAGTAGTTTGTAAAGATCATTCTAGTATTCGAGCTTTGAAGTAATTAAATAAATGTACATTATCCAAGTAGGACTAGTTTTGAAAGTACCTAATCAAGGTTTTTTTGATAATAATATGAAATTGCAAACTTTCACAATTAAAACTCATAATTAAGATATTTATCTTTTGGGTATGGATTCGTGTATTTTTTATTAGTTTTTGAAAATTAATTAAGCTATCCAATAGGTGAGCGTGGGGGAATCACGATAAGCGGGTAATGGCAACCACTCAATTTTTGAACATACGCGCTTGAATATCAATTTGATACTATGACCGGCCTCTAGTGGACAGACGTCTAACATAATTCCACAAGTGTGTGTTAAGATATCGTTAATACCATAGAATGAATAATTCCATCAGTGTGTTGATGTAGGTGGATCTAAAATTTTTTCAAATTTAAATTAACGGTGTGTTATACTTGTTCAGTTGTAACAAAGGTACGTAGACCATGTATTTTGCGAAATATAGACAAAATCATATCACTTTGTAAAATGAGCAATTCTAACTGCCAAAAAACATTTTACATGTGATTGCGAGTAATTGCGACCAAGTGCGTGGGTTAATGACAACCACTGGTCGCGATTACCCTTATATTGCATGATAATAACATTTCACTCATTTTGTTTATTTTTAGTTCGAAGGATGCCCCGTAGGTACGTGCGTAAGACGCATAAAGCTCAATGGACTCAAGAGCACCTAGAGCAGGCTATTGCTGCGGTACAAACGGTACACAAATCCGTGTTGCAGCCAGAAAGGTATACCTTACCTTACAGACAAAAACGAAAGACATCAAATAATACCACAGCGCCAAAATGGGACGAAAACCAGTATTTTCAGCTGAGCAAGAGGTGGAGATTGCTGATCACCTGAAGACATTATCGAAAATGTTCTATGGGTTAACTCCTAGAAAACTTCGTCAGGCAGCATTTCAATATGCAGAAAAAAATAGAATTAAGCACAACTTCAACAGAACCTCCCAGATTTCTGGTAGAGATTGGTATTATAGCTTCATAATCAGAAACCCCACCATTAGTAAACGTAAACCTGAAGGCATCAGTCTTAAAAGAGTGACTGCTTTCAATAGGGTCGAGGTGGGTCTTTTTTTGAACGCCTTGAGAGTTTAATGGAGAAATGGAGGTTTGCACCTGGAAAAATTTTTAACGTTGACGAGACTGGCATCTCGAATGTGCAACAACCTGAATATGTATTAGCAGAAAGAGGTCAGCAAAGAGTTGGTGCGGTAACGAGCGGGGAAAGAGGAAAAACTGTCACGGTAATTTGCGCTATGTCAGCCTCAGGGAGATATGTTCCGCCTTTGTTCATTTTCCCTAGACAGAGAATGTCACCACTTTTACAGAAGGATGGTCCAGCAGAAGCCATTTACAGCGTCTCGAAGAATGGCTGGAGTAATGAAACCCTGTTTATAACATGGCTTCAACATTTTAGCAGCCAAATAAAGCCAACTAACGAAGATCCAATTCTACTAATTTTAGATAACCACTGTAGCCATATCTCAATCCATATATACGATTATTGCAAAAATAATGGTATCATAATGCTGTCAATACCACCGCATACGTCCCACAGAGTACAACCTCTGGACGTGACCTTCTTTGGATCTCTTAAACAAGCATTCAGAAAGGAATGCGATTTTTTCCTTAAACCTAACAAATTTCAAAAAATTACTCACTACGACCTAACATTATTATTTAATCGGGCCTACTCCAGCGTGGCAACAATTGAAAAGGCCGTGTCAGGTTTTAAAGTCACAGGTATAGATCCAATAAAACCTGGAGTGTTTGGTGAAGAAGACTTCCTTCCAACCCAGGTGTTGTTGGAACCAGTACAAGAAAATCCTAACGAGAATAATTTTGATCACATTCCTTTGAATTTATCAACCCCATCACAAATACCATACGAGGACACCGGAGCAGCTTCAACTTCATTTCAAGATATCTCTCCACTTCCATTGCCCTCTACGT
The DNA here is from genome assembly GCA_036346205.1 of Vesta saturnalis. NCBI lineage: Eukaryota > Metazoa > Arthropoda > Insecta > Coleoptera > Lampyridae > Vesta > Vesta saturnalis. The sequence goes on from JARFJB010000307.1 coordinate 1,535,924, forward strand.
CCAGAAAATCTTCAAAAATTCTTTCCCGAAAACAGCATTCTGAAATTCTAACTGCAACTCCTATGAAACAAGTATTATTTGACAAAGAAGAAAGAAGGGCAAAAACAATCCAAAACCACTTCAAAGAAGCTAAAACGAAGGCGTACGCCAAACGCAAGAAAGTAGAACTGAGTTCATCCGAATCTGAGGATTACGAGGAAAGCGAACTTGTGGATGATGACAGCCTCGATGACATGGAAGATAATAGTGATTCGATAAAATGCTTAGTCTGTGAGGAATATGGGAAAACGGAAACGTGGTATCGGTGCAGTAGCTGTGGTCGTTGGGCTCATCGCGAGTGCAGTGGCGCTGATACACCAAAGGACTACGTCTGCGACTTTGGTCCAAGAGCGGGTGTTCGACGTTTAAAGTTTTAGGTTTTAGTTTTTGATCATAATGTTTATTTTGACTTCATACGGTAATTAAAAACGTTTCTCAACAAAATTTTTCTTATGATTGTAATTACCCACACCATGGTTGTAACTACCCACATATGCGGATAATCACAATCACAGTCACATACAAGGTTTAACATTTTTTTTAAAGAAATTAAATCTTTCTGCAGAATGTATAGTCTAATATGGAAAGAAAACAGTACAACTATTTAAATGCATATCATGCAAACTGAAACGTGTGGAATATTTTAAAATTACAGACAATTGTGCTTAGGTGGTCGCCATTCCCCTCCCCTACCCTAAATAGACGAAATCTGAAAACATAAATATGTCTGCTACAAAAGTTAGGAGGATGTATATGAAAAAACTAACTACGGAATCTAATTTTATTTTAGTAAAGATTAGCTAGATCTTTAATAGATAAAAGATTAGTGAACCACCTTGAAAATAACAAATCAAAACAGTGAAAAATGTCACTATCAAAAATTAAATTTAACAAAAGTCATATTGTTATATTATTATTATACAATGAAAACATAATGTGTATGTTTAATCTTATCTTAATTTTAACTAGATACCTTAAACCAATGCAGTGCTGTGATAACATGCTTAATAAAATAAATAAATAATAAAGGGTTTTCCAATAAGAGGTATTATTTTGATATTCAAAGAAAAATGAAATTTTTTGAGATAATTGATCGGATGTTTATTTCATTATAAAGAGGAAGGTATGCCGTTAATAATGGAAAACAATATCAGCCAAATGGCTACCACGACCACGCTTATATTTCACGTGGCCCCAAAGTAAGAAGTCGCAAGGTGTTAAATCACAAGATCTCGGTGGCCAATTGTGATCACCTCTTCGAGAGATAACACGGTCCGGAACTTTTCCCGTAAAAGATCAATGGTTTCGTTGCTTGTGTGGCACGTAGCGCCGTCTTGTTGAAAGTAAACGTTGTACAGATCAATACCATTCAATTCCGGCCATAAAAAATCATTAATCATCTCTCGATAGTGCAATCCATTCACCGTAACTGTTGCTCCAGCCTCATTTTCGAAAAAGTAAGGTCCAATGACCCCGCCAGACCATAAACCGCACCAAACAGTCACACGTTGAGGATGGAGAGGCTTTTCAACAATAACTCTTAGGTTTTCCGAGCCTCAGATGCGACAATTTTGCCTGTTGACGTACCCACCGAGGTGGAAATGGGCCTCATCAGCCAAGATGATTTTTCGATAGAATTCCGGATCATTTTCATGCATTTCAACGACCCAATCAGCAAAGGCACGACGTTGTTGATGATCGGCCGGCTTGAGTTCTTGTGTTAACTGAACTTTATAAGCCTTAAGACCCAAGTCTTTATGCAAAATACGGTGTAATGACGTTTGTGGAATGCCCAATTCCAAAGAACGACGAGGAATGGACAAACCTGGGTTTTCTTCAACACTTTGGGCTACAGCAGCAATATTCTCAGTTGTTCTTGAGCGACGTGCACGGGTTTTATTCTTCACATCATTAACTTGTCCCAACAGCTCGAAATTGTCCACCAATTTCTGTATTGCGGTCCGACAAGGTGCTTCACGACGACCCAAAAATGTTTTAGTTTTACGAACCGTCTCTGCCAAATTGTCACCATTTTTATAGTGAATTTTAATAATTTCACTGCGTTGTTGAAGCGTGTATCGTTCCATTTTTATTAATCGCGTAGTTTTTACTTGTCAAATGTCAATAAATGACAGCTTCAAAAGTGACATCTACCGAAATAGCGGGCTATTCAAAATAACACCTCTTATTGGAAAACCCTATATAATGTAATTTAAGGTTTAATCTACGAAGTGAAAACGTTTATAACGTATTTATTAAAATTTACACTACACTACGTATTTAACATTATGATATCCATCACATACAGAGTGGAATAAAAGTATAAAATAATGGATTTAACTTTATTATTTCAGAATTGCAAAAAAATGATTAATATAAAAGTTGTTTGGTTCATTACCATGCATGCTTTGAGTTTTTAAATTGTTGATGTCTTCTTTTGTTTTGTTGCTATGGCAGCCAACTTGTTTTTTTTAATGTCACCCATACTTTTTGTGTGTCATTTTGAAACAAGCATATTTTTCAATACTCAGTCTTAAAATTCTGTGCAATTTGAAAAAAAAATATTTATTACGACTCAATCACAACTAACTTAATTTCACAACATTAAAATTTGGAAAAAAATTAAATATTTAAAAAGTAACACAGCAAAGTACAGGTCGTAGGTTCAAATCCTACTCGAGGCAAACTTTTTATTTATGTATTTAATAAAATTAATAATAATTTTTAGTAAGACATGTAGACTAAATACAAAAAAAAAACTGCATTACTAAATCAAATGTTCAAATTGTGCTCCGCCGACTGCCAAGCAATAACCTAATCGGCATTCAAACTCTACTATAGTAGCTCTATGTAACACCTCTACAGGTATTTCTGCAGTCATTTGCACTTCCAAATTAAGTGGTCTTTATTTGAAAACATTATTTTTTACTTGACTCCACAGGGCAAAATCCGGAGAACTGACAGGCCACTTAATAGATCATCTTCTGCCAATCCACTTGTTTCGATAAACATTATTTAAGTACTGACTCACATGTACCTCAAAATATGGAGGAGTTCCATCGTGTTGAAGAAAATTCTATTGCTAATACCTCCATTTGCACCCGGGAATAATGGGGTAGTCGCAGGTATAACATGAGTTTGAAGTAGTTGAAGATATCGATCAGCGCCCAGCGGTAAGGGTTTCATCAAGAAAAAAATGATCTTATGATATGCCCCCTCTTAAAATGCCTGTCCACACATTTACTTTTTGCCGATATTGCGTGTGTGCGTCTTGCACCTATTGTAGGTTCGCCCAATACCGACAATTACGTAGATTTAATGTGCCGTTTAGCATAAAAGGTTGTTTCACCAGAAAATACAATATTTAAAAAAAATACTCATCTGCATTACATCGTTCTATCATTTGCTCACAGAAATCCATCCGTCTATCAAATCATCTTCATTCAATTCATATATTAATTGAAGCTTATATATGGGTGGTTCTCTTTTTTTAAAATTTCAAGCACGGAAGTATTTCTAATTTCTAAATTTTCTACTACTTCCCTCGTTGAAACCTGTGGCGTTTCTTCAATTAGGCATTTTCAAGTGACGTCACAACGCGTGACCTTGCCAGATGTTGAACAACTTTAACATACGTTTTTATGGGATATGATTGTTTTCTGACAATTTTATCGAAAATCGTAGGCGGTGAAAATATTTCTGTGCTAATACTTGTAGATGAGGATTACATTGATACAATTCATCAGAAATAAATAAATGAAGTGAACAATTACCCTACATAATATTGCAAAGTTCGTGAGATTTTTAGGTTAGTTATCATCAAACTCGTCAAATTAAAGAATTACATTTAATGTAACGCTCTTTTAATTGAACCTTTTATCAAAATAGCACCATAAGCAGTTATTACAAATAAGTTCAATCACTTTTTGATAGTGTTAATAAAACTCAGATTTAATTATAATAGCTATGCAATGTCGTAAAGGTACGAATACGTGTTGATAAAATCTAACCCAACTATAATATACACTAATAATGGTCACTAATTAACTATGAAATATCTTAATACTATATGCTAACACTACAATAAGTCAATTATCACGATTTTTTCTGTAAAATCTCAAAAATCGCAGCAAAACACTAACAGGTTGTCCAAGATCAGCTGTTATAGGCGGAGCTTGTGACGTCAGTGTGAAGTACTTGAAAATGCCTAATTTCCAACAGAACAGCTTTTTCCTCACTTATTGCGGATTTTGGTCTGCCACTTCTTTTAACGTCTTCAGCGCTACGTTTCTCAATTTTTTTTATTAGTTGAGAGATTGCTTTTGACATACAGGAGTACCTGTGTAGATTCCGTTGAATACGTTACACACTTCGCTTGGAGTCCTCTTCCTATCTCCGTACGCATAAATCATTAATATTTTAATCTACACCAGTGTCATTATGACATATTTATCATCTTCATTTGGGTGTCATTATGGCTTTCATAATAGTACCCAGTGCCATTATGAACTCATAATAACACGCAAATTTTAAAATAAAAAACAGACAAAAAGAAAGTTAGTTATAAAATCTTTACTAACATTTATTTATTGTAAACATTAATTATAAAGTCTGTACAATTTGTTAAATTTAATCCAGCCGAAGACAAATGAGCTGAATTTGTAGAAAGAAATGTTTTTTCCCGAGTGCTTAAACTTGTTGAAGAGCCATCAGTGCATGAAACTCCACCCAAAATGTTAGAGGCCACTTTCTTCTTATTTTCTTTGGAATCTTCTATATAGCTTACTGCCACTGTGTTAGAGCGCCAACCACCATGCCTCTTAACAGTTAATAAATCTACTCCTGGATCTGCAAGCAACGACGCAGATGATCTGCGGAAAGAGTGTCCAGTATATTGTTGAGGACTTCGAAGACTCAGAAACGATCCTATATTACATGGCATTTTCCCAAAAGTATTAATGCCAACTGGCTGCTTAGTGCATTTTCCATTTCTATACCCCACAAATAATCGAGTATGAGCTGTGTTGCTTGGTCGCATCGCTATATATATTCGAACAATTTCCACCATATTAATTCCTTCAACATTCCCTTTTGTAATAAAAAAATTTCTTGGTATCTTTGTTTTCGTAAATGGAATAATAATGTGAATGCATTGTCCTTCATCTTTAACGTCCTGTAAGTGCAGATTTGTCAACTCATGTCGCCTGCAGGCACCCGCAAGTCCCACTATCAATGCAACTTTCATCATAAAATAAGTTCTATCGTCAGCTCCCAGCAAAAATTTGGTTATATCTTCTTTTGTTAAAATTTTGAATTTTTTTGATCGAAATCCTTCTGATTTTCTTTTTAGAAATGCAATTAAATGTGCGTACTTACTAATATCTATATTTTTCTTCATTGATATTATTGAACGTAGCATAGAATAATATAGGTACCCAAAGAGACGAAGGCTTGCTATGTTTTGAAAGATGTTCAAAATATGCTAGAAGAACCTTTTCATTGCTGCTATTCTTGATTCCTTTCGCTTTACACCAATCTTCAAGTGTTGCATAGGTTTGCTCATACGTCTGTCTTGATTTTTCGGGAAGTAGGGAATTGACGACGTTTTGCGCAATGCCTTCGATATCCGAAGGACACCTTCAGAATCAGAATCACTCATAATACTCTTTTCTATTAAATTGGATGTAAAGCACAAAAGTGAACGCAAATAATGACGTCAAAATAAAAATTGCAACAATCAACAAGCGCGGTTACTATAACATCGACCAATATGGGCACTTAATAATTTTGAATTTTTATTTACAAAAACGTTTCTGATATTGTAAACAAATCGAATCTATGCAAAGAAAATCTATTTGGACTGGCGTAGATTAAATTTTGAATGATACACGTTCGATATGAACTTCGTAATGAAACTTGTGTAAATAAACCACTCGGCTAACGCCTCGTGGTTTAACTTTACACGCGTTTCATTATGACGTTCATATCGAACTAGTATCATTAATAACTATAATACGTTGTCTCTCACTCAAACGTGCAACGTATTGTATTCGAAATTAATAATTAGCTTTTATAATCATGTTTTTGTAACTTTGCAAATAATAAAGTTCAAGCCATTATTTGATACTTTTGTTCCACCCTAGATAGTTTGTACCACCACTACACGCATATACAGGCACAATTGTATATTTTCTATTTCTAACCTTAACATTTGCTTGTATAAATATTTTGTGTGGAAGTATTAATTCGTGCATTGTTTTACGAGCGGCTTTAGAGAGGCGCAAGCATAGAGAAATTTCATTTGTCTATGGGCGCGAGCTATCCAACGAATTCATGCGAGTTTTGTCGATTTAAAATCGTGTGTCGTTTTTATATGTGTTTGTAAACACGCTTTTGGGTTCGCACGTGGTTTCGTTGTATGTATAAGTTTTATAAAAATACAAGTCAAAAGTAAAAGGTAACACTAGTGTAGGTATTTACATGTTTTTATTTATTCGTATATTTGCATATGTTAATTTTAGAAATAAGGAATAGATCCAACAGTGGAGCTATGACTATGAATAAAGAACTTCTGTACTTCTGCAGCAACTGCAAAAAACAGTTTCAAAATAAATCAGCATTGTTGTCACATGAAAAATGGAAACATTAAACAGTTTTAAATAAAGGAAAAGTAACACATAAACTGCAGAACATACACGCAAAACATCAAAAACCCTTAACACTAATAATGTAATAGTAGAGAATGACACCTGTTGGTCTGTATCAAGTTCCAACAAAAAAACAACAAATAAGATTGAAAAAACTCATAATTGTTAATGTGAACTATGTTGTCATGATTGTAATACTTGTATCCACGGTTATAGTTGCACATGTATTGACTTTAAGATGGAATCTGTGTAAGCATATACATTTAGTATCCACATTATTCAAAAATGAGATTCCGGACAGAGATGAAAATGGCAGCTCAGAAGAAACTACAACAATCGAACATGCATTAAATACAGACACTGCATCAACCGGTATTGAAGAAAATGCATTTTTTAAATGGAGTTAGTTCAATATCTGAAGAAACTTTGGAAAAGAAAAAACAAAGCATTCTAGAGACATTTTTAAAAGCCTACAATTTGATTAATAACAAAGAGTAAGGCCAAACAAATAGCGTGTCTAGAAAGTATAATCAAATCTCTTACAAGAAATAAATTTGTCTTGATGTCTAGGAGCACTAATGAAAATAACATTAATATGAACCCCCAAATAAAAAAAATAGAGCTCAAAGATTTTTTTCAACAAAAAAAGACTGGCAACAAATCACGTTGAAATATTTTGTAATGTGAATTTTTAAGTCTTAATTTATCAATTGTAGTTAGATTATATTTTATTTAAATTTTTCTTTGAAATTATTGCACATGATATAAATAAACGATAATGAGGTATTTACTGTAATATGATATATACTTGTAGAAAAATATTTAAATGTTAAATGTCACAATTTTTGTACACATTAAAAAAGCTGTGTAATAAACGATTTTCACATCACCAATTTCTTAAACACGTAATTTATTATCTTTTATTTACTAAATTGCTTTTTACTTAGTGCGTTATAACACAAAGTAATTTTGAAATTTGCAATGCATTTTAAATTGACAAAACTGTCATGAATTCGTTGGGTAGCTTGTGCCTGTCTACAGCTGCTTATGCATTGTTTATGGTTGTACTAACTTCCTCTAATGTAGATTGCACAATTTAATATTACTTTCCCAAACACCCTTTACTTGCTCAACATTGGGTTGCTGCAGATCGGATTCAATAGATCTCGACAAGGGTATATATTACACTTTGACAGTTCCTGCTTTAGTCAGAATACAAAATAATTATCTAGGAAACTACACAAAAGTTAAAATGTGATGCAATTTCAAATCTTTACCTACCAAATCCTCAATCGCCGATTATTATAAAAACTGTTGGAAGACACAAATTCTGTTACCACAAACCATGTTAATTCCACAGATTTTAAAGAAATGAAGTACAAACACTTCCTGTAACGGCCTTCGATACATCTTAAAAATTATATTATATTAAAATAAGTAAAAATGAAGATAATGAAAAATATAAACATATTACTAATAAAGCTTACAACAAATTATAAATAGTAATATGTTAGAGCAGAATTGTAAAGACTACAGTTACGAGAAAAAATTGGAACAAACGAGATCAAATACAATATTTAAATGAAGAAATTAGAAAAACAGTACAATTAATTGATAGTGTGTACATAAATTCTATAGGTATTACAGTGCAAAAAAATGTTATTATCAAGTTTTCTCTGAATCAAATTAAAATATCAGAAAAGAAAAACTATTTTGGAGTAATGATGATATGCATTATCAAGCATTAAAAGGTGGTCTACCTTAAAAAAGAATAAGTTTGATAATGTAGAAAGAAGACTCAAAATTTATAGATGGCCATATTGAATGAACATTTTTCAAAATTAGTGTTATGAATGTCTATGTAAATAATATATGGGTAACATTCTATGCATTTAAATACTATAATATAAAACAAATTATACATAGAGATATTTATTTCGTTAAAACAATATAAAACTTTAGATATAAAATATATACTTAAAAATATCTACGCCACCTAAAATACTCATGTTTTACACTTGTGTAATATATAATATATTTTGGATAAAATTCATCATCATAAAATTTTACATACACATTATCCTGATTACCGATGGTGGTGTCATACCCTTCACTTGGTAATGTTTGACACCCCGTTACAATCTCTGAATGGTGCACTAAGACATTTGCTAATATTAGTGCTCTATCCACACCATTTGATCTGCTTGATTCTTTATTTGCATATTCAGGATATGGTGAAAAGCTGACACCTATTCCGAATTTGACACGTGAAGCTAATCGTCGATCTAAATTTGTAGATACAATTGAGGGTATATTTGAACTGGCTGTATCATGAAATAACTCTAGTTCTTGAATACACCCTTTACGTTCATACTCTTCTTTTTTTAACACATACTGAGCCCATAAGTAAGGATTTTCGACTCTAACAATTTTGTTTACCCCCATATTAAAACTTCCTGATACCTTTCGTTCCAAATCTCTGTAAATTGGTTCATATACCCTTAGTTCCACTAACTTGTATTCTCCAAAACTTTGATGTAAATTAATCCAATCATTTGGAATGTAATTCTTTATTATGGCGTCCATATAAAAATATTTCTAGTTTCTGTTTCTGTATATATCAATAATACAGGAACATAAAATTTAGTCATGTGTGAGTCACCTTATGTATACAAATCCTTACCACACAATAATATTCTGTGTCCTTACCTCAATGATACAAATGCGAAATTGCGCAATATTAATTAATTGCACTAACGGACCGTCTAAAAAAAACCGCGAAATTAGATTTTACGATATGTAACAAATATTGAAAATAAAAAATGTATTAAAATCCAGAATGAGAGAGATTTTCAAAATGTGTAGCCAAAAATATTTAATGCTATAAGTATGCGTATGAGTAGGTACACATATTTGTTTAAATTTAGATTACAGTGATTCTGATTTTATCATTTATTTTTTTTTATCACCGTTTATTATATTTTTATGTTCGCTACTAACATTACAGAAAATTAAATATTTCTTTTTCTATTTTTTGTTTTTTGAAATGGATGCATTTACTTATATTTTAAGTTTCATTTCGATAATTACCGCGCTACATTTAAGTGTAAAAACAATTTTAGACGCAAATCTAACTGGGAACAACTTACTGTCATCTGATAGCTTAATAAAAAATACGATTGTGCATTACGGGCGTAAATTTAAAGTAAAGCACAAATCAATAGGGAAAATATACTAAAGATCAAGCGATGGAGCAGTTATTAGAAGAAATTAAGGCTAAATTGGATAAAATGGAAATGAGAGATGAAAGACTTGAAAAGAAAATTGATGATTTCCAAAGCGAACTATCAATAGTTAAAAAGGAAAATGACCAATTAAAAAAGGAAAATCTACTTATTAAACAAAAACTACTGGAACATGATAAGAAATTAGAGGAACTCGACAGAGAAATAAGGAAAAGGAGACTAATTATACATGGAGTAAATGAACAAAATAACGAGTCAGATCTGTTAATTAAAGAAGCAACAAGAACGATACTAAAAGACATTATTATAGATATGGAAAAAGAGATGACCGACATCAGAAGAATCGGAAGAAATACTGAGGGAAGAAGGAGACCCATAATGTTAGAACTACTAAATTGGCCAAAAAAAATGGAAATTCTAAGAGCCACAAAGAAGCTAAAAGGTACTAACACTTATATAGAAGAAGAGTTTCCGAAAGAAATTCAACTACAAAGAAAAGAGCTGATTAAATATATGAAAATAATTAAATCAAAAGGCAACCTAACAACAATTAAATACAACAAACTTATAGTAAATGGAGAATCCTACAGCCTCGATCAACTAAAAGCGATTGAAATTAATGAGTCTGACTCTGAAGAGACAGAAAAGAATGTGGAAGACGTTAACAACACGAATACAAAATCAACAGATAACAAAGTTGCCGAAATTAAAGATGAAAAATTAAAAGGGAAACATCACCAAACCAAGAAAGGCAGAACATCGAGTCAGAGATCACCTGGAAATGATGGAGATGTTAATTTAAGGGAGAAACTGCAGAAGATCAATAGAACGGGCTATTTCTCAAAAAAACTGGTGAACACAATAAATGGACGGACACTGGAAACGACACAGGCTATGGAAATGGATAATGCTGGGAGGAATTTAACATGCAATATTAGTACTTGGAACATTACATCTTTAACCGGCAAGGAAATTGAGCTAACAGAAGAAATGGAAGCAAATAATATAAAATGTATGGGGATAAGTGAAACAAAGAAACCAAGAAAAGGATATATGAAAATCAACAGCAAGTACAGTTTATACTACTCAGGTGTAAACGTGGGACAAAAGGCGAAGGCAGGGGTAGGTTTCATAGTAAGTGAGGATTTAAACAAGGCAATAACCGAACACAAAGAAATAAATTGCAGGATAACATACATAACAATCCAGCTAGATGAAATAATACATTTAATACAGATATAGGTACGCACCAGTTGAAGGGACTCTAGAAGAAGAAATGAACGACTTCTACATGAATCTCTAAGAAACCTACGACAATCTAAGTGACACAAGTGATAATATTATAATTATGGGTGATTGGAACTCAAGGATAGGAGACGATATACATAGAGGAATGGGATGCCTAGGGAAATATGGCGAAACAGAAAGGAATAGAAATGGGCTCAAAATGATAGATTTCTGCATCAGAAATGGCTTGAAGATTGGAAACTCCTTCTGGTATCAACCGCTGGTAGAAAAATATACATTTGAAGCCCAAGGCAGAAAAGCAAAAAGCATTATTGATTATATAGTATATAGTGATGGATTAATCAATGGAATACTAGAAGTGAAGGTAAACAAAAATGCAGAAATAGACTCCCAACATAGCCTAGTCTACGTTAAAATAAAGTATAGATACGATATAGATGAAGTTTATGAACGTAAGAACGAATCTAGATTAAATATAAGAAAAATAAAAAATGAAAAGTATAGAGATATATACCGAACGAACGTGCACAGTGAACTTTCGAAAAAGAAAATATCAGATCTGAGAAACCCGGACGACAAATGGAGAACCCTTAAAACTGTGATGAACGAAACAATTCTTGAAACTTGTGGAATGGAGAAAGTAAATCTAAACAATAAAAGAACATCTTGGTGGAATATGAAGGTGAAAGAGGCAATAAAACAAAAAAAGGTAGCATGGAAGAGTTACCTAGAGCAAAGAAACGAGACAAACAAGGGAGACTATGATAGAAAGAGGAAAGAAGCCAAAAATGCTGTGAAAAAAGCTAAACAAGCCTCATGGCCAGCTTTTGGTACTGAATTGAACGACGGATATAAAATAAATAATAGAAAATTCTGGGGGAAAATTAAGAGTCTCAGAGGGAGAAATAAAGAAAAAACTGCGGGAATTAAGGACGCTCAAAATATTGTACAAACAAAGAAAACAAAAATACTAGACACATGGAAGAACTTCTTTGCCCATAAATTTGAAGACTCGAGAAATCGTAATGATTCAGTAGAATAGGATGTAGAAGAATATGCAGATGAAGATACAATTGAAACTATTAGCAGAGAGGAAGTTGCCGACACCGCATCGAAAATAAAAATCGGGAAACCCTGCGGGGAAGATAATGTCCACCCTGAGATGATAAAATATCTTGGAGAAATTGGTATAAATTGGCTTTGGGAGTTATATTTAGAAATTTGGAATACGGAAACAATTCCCACAGAATGGGATAGCAATTTAATTTTACCCATCTACAAAAAAGGAGAGAAACAATTATGCGAAAATTATAGAGCCATCTGTCTATCGTCGATAGCCTACAAAACATTTACAAGATTAATTGAACAGAAATTAAGAATACTGGTAGAAAATCATTTAGAGGCTGCATTTAGAAAAGGCAGACAAGCAACAGATAATATTTTTACATTAAAAATTATTATAGAAAAAAGGTTACAGACGGGAGAACAACTTATACTCACCTTTATAGACCTGTGAGCAGCTTTTGATACAATATGTAGAATTGCCCTTCTACAATGCCTTAAACAAGTAAATGTACCAAATAAAATTATACGAATTATAAAGATCTTATACTAAAATAAGAAAGCGAAGATACAATTTAATGGGAGCCGATCAGGCAGCTTCCAAATTAATAAAGGAGTTAAACAAGGCGATACACTCAGTCCCTTCTGTTCATCATAGCAATTGACAGAATTTTAAGAAACGTAAAAGACAAAATAAAAGGTCTACAGACGACGATCGGTTATAGGAATATGAATCCAGTACAAATTGACTCCCTAATTTATGCCGATGATGTAGTCATCCTTGCCGACTCAGAGAAGAAAATGCAAAAATTAGTGAATATATGGACCACAGAAATACAAAAATTAGGAATGGAAATAAACCCCTTTAAAAGTATAAAATAATGGTGATAAATAAAACTGAGAAGAATATTTCTATAATGCTTAATCAGTCAGAGACACAGCTGGAGGAGGTAACAACTTTCGAATATCTAGGCACGATAATCACTAATGAAGGAGGGATTGAAGCTGATCTTGCAAATAAAATCAAGAAAGTAACTAATATCTATTACGCGTTAAACAATACAATTTTCAACAAAAATGAAATAAACGAAAGAACTAAGTTAATAGTTTATAACACCATCGCAATCCCAATACTCCTGTATGCAAGCGAAACCTGGGTTATGCTGCAAAAATATGAAAGTAAATTAACGGCAACCGAAATGAGATTTTTAAGAAAAATCGGTAAAGTAACAAAATGGGATCATATAAAAAATGTAGACATCCTAAACCGCTTAGATCAAGAAGAAATACGAAAATAAGATCTTAGAATGGTATGGACACTTAACCAGGATGCAAGATAGTAGATTACCTGGCTAGAGGAAGTGAGTAGAAGGAGCGGGCTTCGCGGATGTAGTATGAGAGAATTAAAAGAAAGAGCAAGGAATAGAAGAGAATACAAAAAATGGATTAAGAATTAAAGCAGACAGTATCCGACACCCACTCGGGTAAATGGATAAACAAAAGAAGAAGAAGAAGATGATGGACTTTTAATTCATTTTTGCCTGTTAGTAGTTTCTCTCTTATTCTGTTTAAATCAAAGATTACATTTGTTTAATACATAATATATTGATCCTACAAGTACAATGCGTTATACACCCACACTCAGACTTTTTCTATGCGTGTGATTACGCGGCTTGTAAGCGTCAATTTTTAAAATTTGAATACAGCTAATTAGGTATAGTTGTAGCACAGGATAAAAAATACAACAATGCGCGCATTTGTATCGTCCTGATATGGTAGCCATATTCTCGGGATACATGCGCGCAGACTTGACAGAGCTGCTAAAAGAACAGAATCAATCCGTGTCTTCTTCTAAGAGCAAAGTTAAAAAAGCAACATTTTGATCGAAAATATTCTGTTACGTATTACTTTGGGAATGCATGGTTGTTATAGTGGAATTCACATTCAGATGACAGCGTTAGAGAGATCTAAAGGCGAGAAAAACAACAATGTTGCCAAAGTCTTTAATCGTACGTTCAGGTGTGACTCCTATGAAAGAGATATAGCAACGCTGTTATCCTATACCCGTGCACTGCCATCTGAATGTGAATTCCACTATAGATAGTAGTATAAGAAATGTTTAGTATAGAGTATAAACCTTGGTATAGAAAATGTAGAGGTTCGCCCCAAAGAAATGTTATCTCTACACGACGACGATTCGTCACGGCTCGGTACAGTGCGGTATAAGACGCGATGATGAGACCTTGAGAGAGCGCGCCGCGAGTAGCTGGCTTTGTTTACTTTTTACCGAAACACCGCACGGCACGTACGCAGTAGACTCACGGCGCTTGAGCAATTGAATCATTCACGGTAATTATTACTTTTTAGCTCAGTGAATATTTAATTGTAGAGGTAAATACAGTTCACGTTTTATTAATTCATTGTATATTTAATAATTTCTAAATATGTATAATTTTATTCACAAGTTTATACAATCCTGTTGTCAACAAAAGTATAAAATCATTTTGGTTTGGAAATAATTCTAAAAACCAAAAGTATGCCATAACCCACGGTCTGTATACTACTACGGTTGCCTCACCGGCTGAGAACCCTCTTATAGGTCAACACCGTGTGACGTCGATCAGCGACTTTTAAGCTAGGAGTTAGAGCACTGTTATGGGAATAACAATAACTAGTATATAATTTATCACTGCGTTAATGTAAAAGCAACTTAGTAATAATTAATTAATTAAAAGAACAAGCTATATTTATCTTAACTAAATGTAGCAGTTCCGTAATTCATATGTTATTGTGGTAAACATACGTACCTATGCTGTTTTCAAACGAAAATGACACAATAAAGCAAACCATTATTATTATTAAGGACATACGTAAGTATATTACAAACAACAACGCAGATTAATAATAAATGTTATTTAACCGTATTAATTAAAAATGTACATTTTTAAAAATGAAGTAGTTCATTATTCAATTTCAATTATCTGCTTAGCAGCAACGCAAAAGATACTAAAAATGAATTTTTGAATTTCGTTTGGTTTGAATTACTACTACTTTTTAATTTGTATTAGACTGGAATTACAATTGACATTTGTAATGTTGTGGCTTCTGAATTACAAATTTGAATTGAAATGTCAGAACTCGTTTAAATTCCCGATGTTTCTCTACTATTTGTTTAGCAAAGAAGTTATTTGTTTTTTCTAAACTGTTGTTGCATGTAGCAACAGTACAAACAAATAATGACAGGGTGTCCCTGTCATTATTTGTTTGATTTTAACAATATAATTTTAATTTCACGAAAATAATGTAATAACTAATATAACAAATACTCTCTGCAACTGCGAACGGCATGGACTCACAGGCTTTCACTATACACCGGTCGCTCAAACAGTCGCTGAGTGACGTAGGCTTTCCCCCTGCTCGCTTGTAACGTAACGCCTACAAGCCGGGTTATGGGGCAACCGCAGTAGTATACAGACCGTGGCCATAACCATTGTAAGATTTCTATTTTGGGACGGGCAGTTGTCAGACCAAACAGTGCAATGGATGCACGAGAAATTCAAATTTCGCTCTAAATGTAATGTAATATTTTGTGAATTGAGAAATGATTGTTTGTTGTTATTATGTAACCGTATTTAAAATTGAGAAGAAAAGCTTGAGTTTGCTACCCTAAATTGTGCACATAATTAATTAGGGAATATTGAATGAACGCGGCCGGTTGAAAAAGCATGGTTGCTTTGGAGAGACAGGGGACGCTGTCCCAGTGACCTACAATTTTAATGAGTTATAGTTGAAGTTTGAAAATAGTTGTTGGTTGATTGATGCCGCAACACGAGTGACCATTTTATAGTTACACGGCGCTATAAATTAAAAAATTATAACAAAATTTAGTTAGTATAGCGATAAGCCGTTCCCTATTAATTGAATAAAAAGTGAATGAATAAAAGTGCAATTATTGTCAAGTTGGTGATAATAAAAAAGATTATGCCATAATTTAAAATCGCGTTAAAGGTTAATTTAAAATAACGTGTTTGCACGTATCAGAAGCTGTCATCAATTGTGTTTAATACTGAATAATAACTATAAAAGACAGTAATCGATTCAATGTAATAATAATTTAAAATAACGCGTTTGCACGTATCAGAAGCTGTCATCAATTGTGTTTAATACTGAATAATAACTATAAAAGACAGTAATCGATTCAATGTAATAAATTCATATATAAAGAACAATAACTCGAATTTATTGATGTTCAAAAAGTAAGCGTTGCGGTTTGTGGTTCGATTTGCTGTTTGTTGTCGCAAGATTTTGTAGTCAAAACTATAGACAATTAAGTGATCATTAAAGGATTGTCAATATATCCAATAATTAATAACAAAATCGTTAAATTATTGGAAAGAAAGGTGGAAACGTGTTATTCCACAACAAAGCTCCAAACAAGGTATTAAGAGAACAAAAGAAATCGGGCGCCAGCAGACAGCATCACCCATTTGAGGCCTCCGTGACCAGTCTAAAAGCACAGAACATGTCATCAACTTTCAACTGAGTGACAGATAAGTACAATTTCTCTTTGTGTAAATAAACTTGTGTGTATTTTATTTTCTTTGAATCTGAATATCAATTTTGAACGGAGAACATTCCCTGCAAATTTGATATAAAATTATTGTTGTATATTAACTGATAAAAGTGCATACCTATAGTAATAAGATTTTTATTTATGTATTGTAAACAAAGCATTGATGCATTTCCTTCCAATTGGGATTTAATTAAATAGGCATATTAACGTTTGATTTATTTTTATTATTGACTATTCCGAATATTAAGAAGCTTATACAAATAGCAAAAGCTGTAATACTGAAGGAAGCAAATTTAATATGTTTTGGAATTATACAGATTAAGTAAGTTCAATGGAATGCAAATTTGATAAATGATAACAGTCACCATTTCTCATATTACTATAAGCATTTCTTGTGTTATTTGATCTAGCTGTAGCATACTGATACAAGAAAGAAAAAGGGAATTTGTTAAGTTCATTTATTAACACAGAACCCGGATAGCAATAAAAATATCATTCAACTCATGAACAATATCTTTACAAATTAAAACCACTTACAGAAGTTAAAAAGTAATGATTTTACATCTCACAAATACGGTATAAATTTCTATTAAAGAATTTTGAAACTATAAAAATCAAATAAATAATACTGAATTTCAATTTTTGTAACGAGGGTAAGCAAACTAGAGAATTAAGTCCATGTTTACGCTCATTACAATGGCGCCCAACCCGGTATATATTTAAAACCACCACAAGACGTCACGCCCATAAAAGAGAACCATTACATTTAATTATTCCAGAAGCCATTTCTTTTGCACCACGACTAGACTTCGACTCATCTAACATAATGCAGGATACTTTATTATTAGTTCAACTGTACACAGTGTAATTATATGTCCATAGTTTTAAAGAGTGGAAACTCTGAGCATTTGTTAGTACAGGGGTGCTTAGACATTTCTGTAAGGCAACGCAAACCATAATAGTATTTTTTTATGTTCCACAGAGTACTCCTTATCTTTTCTTTTTAAATCGTATCCTCTTGAGGCCTCAGATAAGTGTTTGTCGTACTCTTCTGGTAATTTAGATTTCTCTGCAGCATTTTCGGCATCACGTATTTTAATTAGGAAAGAGTCACAAGTATCGCATGTATCGTTATCCGATGGCTTAAATGACAAATTTTATTCGGAGTTAAAGATATCTGTATATAGCCATTCTTTGGTAATAGAACTTTCCTCTAAATCTTGCGCATGACATTGGGACCGGTACAAGTTATACATTTTAGATAAATTTAGACTGCCTAAATATTTCCTCTTACTCTTTTCTCGTGAACAGTGAAACTCTTCAATTGGGAGCTGACCAATATGTTCACGTACGCTTTCTCTCACGAACTCTGGGACCCTTATGTGATGGTCATGCCTGCCCCTCTCATCAGCGGAAACGATTCCACCAGATTTCTTTTTTATAGTGAAGTTAATAAATAATAAATGTCTTCGACATTGAAAAGTGTTTAAAAAAAATGTCTTATAGACCCAGATGACTTTCTTATTTTCCTCAAAATCGTATTCTCTTGTGGTGGTTTCTAGCATCACCGCGCAAACCCGATCTGGGTCTTTTTCGATTAATCAGTACTGATTTAACATGTGACGCAACATATTGGCGTTTGCAGTTTATGTCGTTTGAGGAATTTTAAAAAATAGAGCATTTTAAATAATATCCCTCTTTGTATGGATTTCCTAACTCTTTGGCGCATATTATTATTGTTTTTGGTGTATGTTCTTCTTCCACTTGTAACTTTACGTTTTCTTTCATTAATTGTCCAGTTTGCTCCCTGTCCTCGTCTTTTTTCCTTTAGGTGTGGTCTCTTCTATTGATCTTTGTTACCGCTGTTAATATTTCTCGACCTTGTTTCTGTTTCTCCATCGCCACTCTCTATCTCTTCGTCACTTGACTCTTCGTAATTCGGATCTCGTATACTGTCATCAGATTCTTGAAAATAGCATATTTCCAAATTAGTAGGGTTTTCTCCAGTATGCGCCAAACCTTGGGCGTTGCATGTTGACTGGACGAGAATGACCTTAATTTGACGTCATTTTCGTTTGCTAAAAGTTTACAGAAGGTTAGTTTGTTATAAAGGACATTTTTAGATACTGTTATAAATATAAGAATTTTTTACTATAAATTATCTTATTTTTTTGAACATTACTAACTTATTGTAATAACAGCGTGTTTGACGTTAGAAACAACTGTATCCGTAGAAGGGCATAGGTAACATCGAATATAATAACTGTATTGTCAAAAAGATTTCTTGCTACTTGCAGCCATAATATTAGATTGAGAAAAAGTTGTCTCTTTCCACCCTGTAGCTTTCATCTGCAATTTTAAACATTAAACAGGTAATTAAAAAGTAAATTTATACAAAATGTCATAAAAGCTTTTCGACTAAATTTCAGAAATGTATGTTACTTCGGTATTAGTACCAATATTTCGTAATGCCAGGCTGTTCTGTTTCCAGAAAAGCAGTGGTCTCAGAGTTTAATTCATTATTATTTTCAAACTGATCAATATTCGCAACAAAGCTGTCGCTTTATGTAACATCGTTATTACCTAAAATGTTATAATTAAACGGATGATCACTATTTAAATTTTATTTTTCAAAAATTAAGGAAAAGTTTATTATTTATCTTCGTCAGTGATGGATTCTTCGGTTCGGAAGCACCAATAATGTATTTTCTTCGACATTATCTTGATCTGTCTCAGATATGTTCTTTAAGGCGTTATCGCCAGTGATCTCTAAAAAAAATAGTATTAATTCCAGAAATGTTTTTTAAAAATATCAAATAGCAGTATTAAGTCCCTGTGGACTTAATATTACGCTAGTTTTCCTATAACTTAATGCTAAAAAAATATGTTGCTTTACCTATAATATTGTTATAAGTTTTTGTTATGAACGAATTAATTCAAAGATATATAAAGATAAAGATATATATATATATATATATATATATATATATATATATAGAATTTACATCGATTGGGGCTTGAACCTTGATGGCGCAGTTGGTTAGCGCGGTACTCTAGCAAAGTACAGGTCGTAGGTTCAAATCCTACTCGAGGTAAACTTTTTATTTATGTTATTATAAGTTTTTGTTATGAACGAATAAGTTAAAAGGTAAATTAAAAATTATTATTAATTTTATTAAATACAAATAAAAGTTTACCTCGAGTAGGATTTGAACCTGAATTTGCTAGAGTAGCGAACCAACTGGAAATTCAAGCCCCAATCGATGTAAATTTTGTCTTTATGTATGTAGAACTGATGTAATTCTAAATATAATGAGATTACAGTCAAATTACTTATATTAATGGAATGTGAGCCTGCAATATCGCAAGGATTCACACATACCAAAGCAACTTGACTAATATTAAATTATTATAAGTTTTTGTTATGAACGAATCAGTTCAAAGGTAAATTAAAAATTATTATTTATTTTATTAAATACATAAATAAAAAGTTTACCTCGAGTAGGATTTGCATTTAGAATTACATCAGTTCTACATCCATAAAGACAAAATTTACATCGATTGGGGCTTGAACCTTGGTGGCGCAGTTGGTTAGCGCGGTACTCTAGCAAAGTACAGGTCGTAGGTTCAAATCTTACTCGAGGTAAACTTTTTATTTATGTATTTAATAAAATTAATAATAATTTTTAATTTACCAATAATAGTTTACAGCGACAGAGAGCATAAATTACATGATTATTTTTGCATAAAAAATATTTTAGCATTTTATAGAACGTAACTTATAAGAGAAGCAAGAAAGTGGGGCTTAGTAAACGAGGAACAATCAAAGTATATGGAGGTAGGGCAAAAATCACAAAATAGAAAGTGGAATTTTAAAATAAAGTTGGATAATAAGTTATTTAGTTTTGAAAACAGGAAAATTTATGTGCTTATGTGTGCAAATAACAAATAAGGGTAATAACGAAGAAGAAATCGAGAGAAAAATAGCGTTAAGTGAAAGAGCACCGGGAATGTATCAAGCAATCCTGCGAAGCAAAAACATCACACGGAGACTAAAATTGCGGGTTTACGAGAAGTGATATAAATAAACTGTTAGTGCGGGAAAGAGTAGTGTTATAAACAATTTTTGGGAGTGTAAAAATACATAATCTGTGGAGGAAAGAAGTAACAAAGAAATTAACGAGCTATACAAAAAACCGAGCATAGTGACTGAAATTAAGAAAAGGAGGTTTAGATGGATAGGGCACATAGTAAGACCAAAAGAAGAAAGAAATATTAAGCGAATATTGAATTTCGTAGCGGCAAGGAAGAAAAAGCGAGGAAGGCCAAGAAAGAAATGGATGGATTGTGTGGAAGAAGAAATGGAGAAATTGCAAATAAAATCGGAAATAGATAACGGGAGAGATGTTGCTCTGGATAGGAAGAGATGGAAAAAAACAGTGAATGATGCGAAGCGCTTCGACGGCCTATAGTGTATATATATATATATATATATATATATATATATATATATATATATATATATATTTAATATAATTCTATCTATCTAAGCAGTACTTTACCTCTCGACAACTCCTTCTGCTGTATAAGGCCCAAATTCGGCCTCATCTGGAATTTAATTCTCACCTTTGGGTTAGTGCTCCCCAATACGCTCTCGATATCGTTGATCGTATTCAAAAGAGAGCGATTAGGTTTATAAATGACCCGTCCTTAACTTCTCACATACAGTCCCTTGAGCATAGAAGGATGGTTTCAGTTCTTTCTTTGTATTATCGTTATTACAACGGCTATTGTGCTGGTGAATTACATTCTTTGATACCATCTCCGGCTATCTTTGCGAGAAACACTCGGTTCGCTCATTCACATCAGTATGCAGTACAAATCTCCACTTGTCGTACCAAACGGGCGCAATCCACATTTCTCTATACGGCTTCTAAACTCTGGAATGATCTCCCTAGTTCCTGTTTTCCCATCACTTATGATATGAGAAAATTTAAGGTAGCTGTTCATAGGCATCTATTGGCAATTCATTATCCCTCTATCTATCCTCCTAAGTGTTCCTGAGTGCTTTAGCACGATAGGCCTTATTTAGCCTGTTCAGGTCTACAATCATAAAAAAAATATATATAATTATTATTACATAGATATATGTATCGGTGTACTTATTGTGGACATCGTCTTCAAGTTCAGAAAGAAATCAACTTCCTACAATTTCCAAATCGACGTCGTCGATGTTTTTCGTATTATGTTTCTGTTAACATCTATTTGAGAAAGGTGTCAAGATTCTTTTGCAGTACAGCTTACCAATTTATTTTTAATTAAGAATTATCATTATAGGAGAAGGCAATATTTAGATGTACTACAACATGATCTCAGTAAAATTTACAGCATATGCACTGTAGAGCAGATAAGCGTTGGTTGCTTGAAAACCTTCCCATGCAGTTTCTACGTGAAAGCCAAAATATGACGTAATTTCTCTCGATCATTTACGGAAAGGGTATATCGTTTCTACCGCGTTTATAATTTGAATAAATGTGTTTTATGATTGGTTGTTGTTTTTAAAATTCAATATTACATAACTAAAGAATTTTTGACTGCATGTCTTATCTTGGTCTTGATCTGCTGGAGTGCAATTGTGAGAGGGCACAGATTTTACCGTCGAGTTGTCCCCGGTTCTGCTGACGATATCGTGGACTGCGGGTCCGTTTCGCCTTGGTGCGGTTTTTTTGTGATTCACAAGGCCGGAGAACCTTGTGTGGTTTATCGTGGTCAACTAGACCCACCTTTCCGAAATCAGGATAGTGTTTTGTTGTGTTCTGTTGTCGGTGTCTCTACAATCATTTAAATTATCTGACTTCCCCAAAAGAATGAAGTATCCTAATCTGAAATTTCGATCGATTTCGTTAATAAATAACGGAGTTAGAGACCTACCACGATTGAAGACGCGCTCATTGCGCGCGGGCAGCAACATGCACATCTCGTTTTTAGGAAGAATAGTGGTGTCTCTGCAATCAATTAAATTATCAGACTTTCCCAAAAGTATGTAGTATCGTAATCTGAAATTTAGATCAGTTTCGTGAATAAATAACACAGTTAGAGACCTATGACGGTTGAAGACGCGCTCTTTGCGGCTGGGCAGCCACATGCACCTCTCTGCAATCAATTAAATTATTACATATTCGCAAAGGTATAAAGTATCTTAATCTGAAATTTCGATCGATTTCGTTAATAAATAACACAGTTAGAGTCCTAGCGACGATTGAATACGCGCTCATTGCGCGCGGTTAGTGATGAGCTATATCGCGATTTTAGTATCACGTAGTGTTTCGTTACTGCTACCTAAAAGCAACGGTGATTGTAAACCGTGATGGTGATCACGACTTTTAAAATAGCTATTTGATAGAAAATCACATTGAAGTGAAACTTCTTCCCGAATGATTACACACTAAGTAGTTACTCTTAATAGTCTTAATTTTATTAATTGGATCTAATTATTTGTAAATTGGTAATCATGTTAGAATTAGAACTAAAACTAACAGCTACACAACACAGGTTGTTAATTAATAGGTACGGGTACGCCCACATAGCATAACGCCTATAAACATAATAGGTAATTAATACCACAAATTATTAAAAATACTTAATAATTTGTGGTATTAATATTTATTTATGGTTGATACCCTGAATACCTTTGTCTTTGACATTATAATGGGACATTAATATCTTGATTATCTTTATATTTTAAATGATTTTCTAGCTCAATTCAATTATTTAATTCTTTAGTGTCAATATTTTTTTTAAACGTAAACGTGTTAAATATAATTTTGCAAGCCTAGCAAAATAAGCATCTGGCAGTCAAATATTAATTATTTAAATGCAGAAACATGAACAAAGTTTATTGAACATCATTTAAACACCTTAATAAATACATATTTTTGCAATATCTGGGTAAATTTATCATATGTTTTTTTAAATCTCATTTTTAAAGTAGGCGTTGTGTATCATAAACATATCATAAAATGACCCTTAAATGGTGACATATTTTTGTTTATTGTCTCTATTGATAACATACACAATTACGCATACCATTCCAAAATACCAGACAGCTCTTAATAAAAAAAGCCGCCTCCTTTGAATTTTGCAAGGAAAAAAAGGTACATCTGTTGAGTTTGAAATTGTTAAAATATCTTTTGAAAATCTTGCGATAACAATAAATCTCGCCATTTGTACAAGACATTTGTTTTCAAAGGTGGGCCAAATTTTAACAGAACGAAGAAGTAAGCTCAATGATAAAAAGGTTTAGATGTTATTTCTTTTAAGTTCAAATGAACAATATTGTAAATAAATTTATTAGTTTATTAGATTTATTAATATACTTATTAGGAAACAGTTTCAGTAAGACAAGATATAGAGCCGTGGGACAGATAAGAGCACGCGCAATTAAGCAGTTAATGGTTTACAGCCAGTTAGTAATTATAAATTATTGTAATGTGGAACCATTTTTTCCGTATAAATACTTACAGAATTCAATATACAATCATATCATATATGTAATTTTCATTTGATTCGTTGATGGGCTAGTTCTTCTGAACTATTTTTATTCATTGCCAAATTTCGAAACAACAGCAAATCATAACAACTTCGCAATTTTGTCAATCATGTTATTTATAACTGAACATACTACCTACACTTTAATTAGTAATAAAACATTATTTAATTCCAAAAGACTCACCGCCAATAAAATTACAAAAGATTCATATGAAGTAGGTATTAAAAAGACTATAAAAATACAACCCACCATATCTACCTTAATTATAAAAAAGGTTGACTATTCACGTCTATTAAAACGACTCGACCTATTTGGAAAAAGATATACATTAATAATCAACGATTTTAGTTAATAAAGTACTTCACTTACGGTCGTTATAATTCCTAAGGACCTATAAAGGAATATGAGAAGTATAATAAACCCTTGAATTTGATTACCTTCAATCATTTTCTTGTTACACCCCACCTACAAACATCTGTGAGGGGAAGGTGTCGGCTATCTCATAGTTTAGGATATTAACACTTACTACTTTTTTGCATGAGATGTTTTACTTAAGGTTGTCAAACTTGCAAGTAAGAATTTCAACTGTGGCGTTAAGAAAAAATGATTTCATTGAGATAATAGAGAAGTTCAGGGTATGTTAAAAGATTTGTTAATTTCAAAAAAGCAATCTGCGGTGACAATTAAAGACACCATAAATACATCTCAATGCATTAATGTCGATATTGATCAAAACATTGCCTCAATCAATACTATCGTACCTCTTTCGAAAACTGAAGAAACACATAAAAATGATCATTTAGTAGATAATAAAAACGATCTAGAAGTTGCGCTAGAGCATGATGTCATATTCATTTCCATATTGGTAGCGAAATAAATAAACCTCCAGAAAATTTCGACTTTAGAATTTTGGCAGAATCAATTTTTGATGCTAATTTTCCATTTCAAAAATCATACCTGGATTTTATTCGTAAAAGTACTAGGGACATTTATCCAAACTGCCCCTTATGCATTAAATCTATAGGAAATAATTCGCTCAGTAGGACGGCTATTATCTATATGTCGTGCGTGTATCGTGAATGTCGTACCTTTGTATGCTAATTAGTTTACGATTCGATTAGTTAACATGGTTTTATTCATGGAGTTTTTATAATTAAAGGTGATTTTAATCATGGAGATGATAACGTTGTCAAACGGAAACAAATAAGAGGATATGTCGGTACTTTAGCAAAAAATGATCTTCATACTATCACCGCATTCAAATATGTCCAAAACAAAACGTTGGAGGCAGACATAGTGTTACTGAGTTCTAAAACTATTCATAACATTCCTACTGGCGATATCGCCAGAAAAATAAAATCGGAAGCCAATTGCGAAAAAGATTTAGCTCGCGATGATTATGAAGCAGTGACTTTGACGTATCATAATCAAAAATGTCCATATATAAATCACTAGCGTGGAGCTTCGCTCCGCGCTATGGTCACAACACACCTCAACAACCGTTTACGATATTTATTTAAAGGTAAAATTTTACTTGCAAAAAAATTTAAAATATAGCGGATACCCTATTTAAAAATATAAATTTAAACAATTTCAAAATTCGACAAAATAAAAATCATGAATGAATCGAATGTGCTTATTTTATTTGTCTAAAACCATCTTCGCATTATTGCCTTTCTAATGAAACCTTCTTTGAGTACATCGGTTGGATGGTTTCAAAGTTTCAAAGATTTAGAAATTTCATGTTTTTTCATCCATATTTGTTGTGCTCATTTTATGAAAATAGTGGCCAGCGATGCTAAAAAAGCGACAAGAAAAGATAAAAGTTTGAAGTCCTTTTTGATCGGAGGTGTAGTAAAATGTATGTTAGCTACCAATTATAATGAGTAGTACACGGACACCTTCCGCCATATTGGATTTTCTGGGGAAAACCCACCTTTCACTTTTTTTATACGCTTGCGTGGGGATCGTATTTTTTTAGCCCTATGGTTTCTTTTCAGAGGGCATTTTCAACCCTTGATGGAATTTTCACCCTAATTAGAGTACTTTTGGTTGTATTAAAAACCTTTTTGTCAGTTCACCCCTTTTTTTATGGCTTCCTTTCGGTGGTCATTTTTAACCCCTTGATGGAATTTTCAACCTAATTAGAGCCCTTTTGGTTGTATTAAGAGCCTTTTTGGCCGTTCATTCCTTTTATGGCTTCTTTTGGGTGGT